>VXBO01014427.1:1044620-1202763 GCA_013400135.1 Rhinoptilus africanus | reverse complement strand
GAAAAAATAGATCATGCTAATGTTGTGACCCAGAATTGCACTGGACCGAACTGGACAGCTGAAACTGCTGCCCTGATGCCAGTTGCCTGCCTCGCCTTGTTATGAATGTCACTATCCCTGTGGTTGGAAGGTCCAATCTACTTGAAAAACAGCTCCTGTACTGCTGCAGTTTTTGGCCTAGTTTGATACAGCCTATCAAATGTCAGCAATTAACAAAATACTAAGTTTACCAGGCTAGGCTGGACACTACAGTGCGCTCAGCAGCTGCCCTGTAAGTAAAACAGGGGTGCCTGCCACATAGCTGACAAAGCTGGTAGTATTTTCAGCTATCCAGTGTTAATAATACATCAGGACTAATTAGATACAGTTGTGTATCACAGAAAAATATTAAAAACGTCTTTAGAAATATGAAGCAACTGAAAATATTTCAAGAGTAACTGCACTAATCAATTAAAGCAAAAAAAAGTCAGTAACCAAATCCCAGACTTACCCAAAACCCCAGCCATCAATTGCACTGGCAAACACCACATTTCCATGGTCCGGTGAAAAATAAAGATGTGAATCATCAGTATCTTCCAATCCAGCACTCCAGTCATAAATTTGATCTCCTGGTGCAGTGTCTGAAACACTTTCACTTTCTGTTTCTTTCTCCGCTCTTTCTTCTAAGACTTTAGAGGTGAAGAGTGCTCCAGTGACTGCATTGATCTACGGAAGGATATGTAAAAACACCTTAAGATTCATTCACTCTTTCACAACCCTTTCAATTAAAATACAATTCACCCTGCCCTCCAAAAACATTAAAAAAAGAGGTTTGGGTTTTGGTTTTTTTTAAGAAAAGATAGCATGCCTGTGATTCATTTTGCAATGTAAAACACAGATCTTGTGTATCCAATCCTGGCCATTTGAAGACAACCGGAGTTTGATAAGGCTAACATTTCAACTGAAACACTATGTACTTTCCAACTCAAAGTCAGCCACATCAGGATTGAATCAGTTATAGAGTACCACGTGTAATACATTTTGTCTCTCAGAACAAGGAATGGTGAAATAGGAACTTGTTACTGCCAACAAACAAACAAAGGAGGGCAAAGAGAAACTGTGTAGTTAAGTGCTTAAAAAGTAAGCTCTGAGGGAAAACAGAAAAAAGCTTGAAGGTAACTTAATTTACGATTGAAAAGATGAATTAACTTTATCCCTGCATAAATCCATCGATATCAGGAGCAGTCTAAAGATACTATTTATCTACCTTCAAAGAAGTTCAAGCAATTTAACAGGAAGAGCAAAACATTCAGCATACTATTTCTAAAAAGGAAGACTCTTCCTGATGACCTGTCAAGAGGCACTTAATACTCTTTTCTCTATCATGGGCATTCTGAATGAATCTCAAAACCAACTAGAAATAAAATGTATCTCAACTTTAAAAATTAGACTGGATGTTCTAGTGCTTGATCCCGCAAAGTAAGAAAAAAATTAGTTCTGCTGCACTAAATTTATAAGGCAGTGAAAAATACAGCCTCTCTCGAGAATGGAGAGAAGGGGGAAGAAAAAAAACTTCAACAAAATCTGCGGTGTGAACATGACACTATAACACAAATACCTGTTCTAAGATATTCTTAAGGTGCAAGTATGCTTCCTGAGGGGTGAGCTTGAGCTCCACAATCAAGCGATCAATTTTATTAATCACCAATACTGGACGTATATTTTCTAGCCACGCTTGCCGTAGAACTGCTTGAGTCTATTAAGAAGGAAATAGGTAAAAAAAAAATCCATTACAGAAAGCTTGAAACTACAAAAGAGATGATATGTTAAAAAAAATTACAATATAATTCCAAAATTTAATTAAAGAGATAATAAAGGATAGGTTTACATTCAAACCAGAAATTTGACTCCCATAGTACATAGTGTTAGTTATTACAGAATTCTGCAGAATGGCAGAATTTCATGGCAAAAACACCCACAACAACAACAAACCCTCTTTAGAAAAGCCAGCCATGAAAAAAATAACTTCAATGTTATTTTGCATACTTTTTCACTTTCAATAACCTAAAAGCACAGGTAAATTATTTCCCTTAAGACAGTTATTTCTTCTCTATACAAATATTCCACTACCTTAGAAATTGCATACTCACTGTTTCAGCCCTATACCACTACACCCACTCACCAGCGCTGCCCAGTTTTTCAGCACAACTATGAAACTACCTACTTCTTCCATACCTCAAGTACATTGTCATTTATTAAAAGTTTTACAAACCTTCTTAGACCAGCTCATCTTTTATTTCTACATAATAAACGTAAGTCTATGCTTACTCTGTCTTCTCTACCCTCTTTCTCTATTTGATATACTTTATTTCACCTGCGGACAGACTCCTTCAACAGCATCCACCACTATGATGCAACCATCACAGAGTCGGACAGCAGTAGATACTTCTGAAGAAAAATCCACGTGCCCTGGGGAGTCTATTAAATTAATCAGATACTCTTGATCACCTAGGATCAAACAATAAATTAATATTTCAGAACAGTTTTCAAAAATATTTATTTCAGCCACCCGGTTAACTGTTGAAGCCATTATTAATTTCTAAGAACCCAATTTGCCGTAAACATTATGCTCATGCCTTGTGCCTAATTGGTTTTAATTTCACTCTTAATGCCAGTCTTCATCTTTCAATGCCCAACTACCTTTGGAAAATTAAAAACAAACAAAACCACACCAGCCAACCAAACAAAAAGAAACGAACTTGTAGTAGCATTACAAATAGATCACTAGCTAAAACACTAAGCAACTGCCTTACAGTCTGCATTTTAAAGATGTCATGACAGACTGTCAAAAATTAAACCCTACATTCTTCATGAAATGCCTTATTTCTACCTTGTTATTTTTTTGAAACACGCTTTTGACTCCATATTCCTAAACTATCTTCAAAATATCAATACAGGAGAAATTTTCAATATTTTCTACACTACTCCCCCAAAAAATTCGACTTAGCAGACACTCCAGCCAACTTTTGATGAACTCAGTACATTTATCATCAGCCATAATCAAAATAAGATCAAATGACTTTCCTGTTTAAGAAGTTGTATTAAGAGTCTACATTTCAAAACAGAACAACTGGCACAAAATGTTAAAAGTCAAGTCATGTCAGAGTCAACAATAAAGCAGCCACAGTTTACAATACTTAGTTGGAAGATCATTGATTTCAACTGTGTTTTTTTTTATAATCAGCTGTAGATGAAATGGAACGGCTAACGGTGGCTTTTCTGTTAGTTATTCTTTTTTCTGCAGAAGTCTGCTATTAACATATTTCACGTTTTTCATCCACCTAGATGAGGATAAGACTGGTGGGGAACATGGAGTCATAACGAAGATGAGATTGTAACTGCACTATAAAAAAACCCTCTGAACGATTTATAGCGGAGTATTACAGGCTATAGAAGTATAGTAGAAGTATAGTAAAGAAGTGTAGAAGTACAGTAAAGGTAAGACTGTACAAAATAATTTAAGAATTTGTGCTTTTCTTAAAGAAGATCTTGCCTTTCAGTGACAGTATTTCAAGACTTAAGATCAAAATATGAAGATGTAAAAGTAACTAAACTAATTGCCTCCACTCAGAGATATGACTGAAGATGGTTTTCATAACCCTGATTATCTTGGTTAACAGTTGAACATGTGCCTAAGTCTCTGCAGAATCATGGCCAAACACTGATAAACACAACAGTAAAAGCTGCACACAAAAAGATCTCAACAGCAACAACGAAGAGATACAGAAAATTAACAAATTATATATATAAAGTTTACACTTTCCAGCATCAACACCTTACCTTTTACAAAGTGCAATGAAATTGCACTAGATTTCATTGTTATTCCTCGGATCTGTTCATCTTCTCTACTGTCTAGATATCTCAGCTGATTACAAAAACAAAAAAAGAGGTGACAAATCAGTAGAATTAGCGCCACAAGTTACTTATCAACTGTCAAAGAGCATGACTGCAAGAAAACGAGGTTTAGCAAGACTAGGAATGGAATTTCCTTAAATTATCACTGATTTACAACCCCAGCACATCCACACCAGAATTTTGTTAAAAATGATAGCATAACTCTACCTTTCCTGCCAAGCGGCTAGAGATTATTCCATTGCTAGATATTAGACAATCAGCCAGAGTAGTTTTGCCTGAAAAGAAAAATAAATTACTTAGTTTAAATTAATACAGACAATGGAAAAAGATGCAACAGTATTATGAATGAATCCTGACAACATCCAGTGTTCTGAGATATCAACATTGACAGGGGTTTTAACATGTCAAGGAAGTACAAACAAACTTTAAAAAAACCCTAATCTGTTTATTCAGCTTCACCTGTTAGGTGCACACACATTTGTTTTTGAAGAGTGGATACAACCTTACCTGTAATGACTAGAAAGTAGTTGAAATAACAAACAGTACACCAGAACGTAAATGTATCGTGCAACTAGACAAAACATTTGTGTGCTAAAATAAACATTTACTATTTCCACTTACATAACAAACTTCTTCCATTAAACAAACATAGAAATACAACAGCCTACCTATATATGGCCTCCCCATATATAGCTATAAAGCAGTCTACCTAGATACAGCATATATTCAATTCATGCCAATATTCAGCACCACAAAAGCAGAAAACATTCAGTTTCAACTATTCCACATTACTATAAAGAAATGTCCTCTCAAGTTCTAAAAGATAAGCTGCATCAGGACCAAATAAGTGTGCATAAAGCAAATGTACATCTGAGTATCAGCATTAGGACAGTTTAAAGCAAAATCCATGAAAACCTGCTGCTTTAAAACAGCAACCAAAATACCTCACCACCATTCAAACTAACCCACACGTTTTTCCTCGCGAGGTTTCTGCCAGTCCAAGCACCTGTCTTACCATGATCCACGTGGGCTAATATACAGATATTCCTGATTCCAGAAGTCTTCTTCTGGAGGCCAACCATCTTTCCCACACTTGTGAGGACCATGGTTCACTAATTCTGCAAACGGAGGAAAATATTTTAGGAGGCAACTTAAGAAAACAAGGTTTTTGGTTTGTTGGGTTTTTTTTTAATTACGTAAGCTGTGCTCAGGGCTCCTCATCAGGGAAACCTGCTCTGACACGTGGAGCCCGTCAGGCTCCTCAGACACCATTCGCTGGGCACCTCGGACACCAGAAACATACAAACCACGGGGCACGTTTCTATGTTGAACAAGAACCGGGGGGATTTGGGGTTTTTGGTCACTTTTCCGTTCCGTACGAACACCGAGCCGCCTGGGCCCTCCGCACCCGGCGGTGCCCGGGAGAGGCACAACCTCACGCTTTACACTCGGGCCGCGGGGGGCATCTCCCGCCCCGTCCCCCCCTTTCGCCTCCCCGCCGCGCTCCCCCCGGCCCTCCAACGCCTCAGCTCCGCACGGCCGCCACCGGGACCGGTGCCCCTGGGGAGGGGGGAGCCGCAGGACTCCCCCGTGGCTTCCAGGCCGGGGACCTCCCTGAGGGGCGCCCTCAGGCTGAGGCGGGGAAGGGGGGAGACCGCGCCGCCGCCCGTCCCCTCGCAGGGAGGGAGCCCCCCACCGTGGCTGCCTGCCGGCGCCGCACCGCCCGTACCCGGAAGCCGGCGCCGGTTCCTCCTCCCGCCCCGCTGCGTGACGCCGGACGGAAGCCGGCGGGGGCCGCTCGGCGCGAGGACGCCGCCGTTGCCAGGCGACGGAGCGCTCCCTTAGTGTCAGTGGCGGCGGCGGCGGCGGGGAGCATGAGGGCGGCCCGGTGTCTGTGTGAGATTTGTACCTGCGGGTAAGCAGCCCCCGCGGGACCCGCCGTCTTCGGGGAGTGAGGCGAAAGCTGGGGGCCCCGGGAGGGCGCCCCCCCTCAGCACCGCCCCAGGGCCACCCCCTCAAAAAAGCCCCTCGTCTTGTCGGTGTGCCGGCTGGCGCGGGGAAGGAACCCCATGGCGAGTATTTTTAGCAGTGGTGAGGCAGAAACCGGGTAACATTGCCTTTTCAACAGTTCCTGGCTTCCTTTTATTTACTAAAAGGGGTCTTCCCGGTAAATTTGAAGTAGTATTTTTATGTTTAAATCAAGCAGGGGGGAACGCAGAAAGATCTGCGCATTAAAATAGGAAAGAATGGGGACGGTCTTTCAGAGCCACCTAGGCTCACCCTCAGGATCAGGCTTTACCATGGAGCAGAGCCAAGGCTGCTGTGTGGAGAGAGAGACCACACCGAAGGAACCCTGCGAAGAGTTTGGGCTAAATCAGCTTTGGCAGAAACCTGGGCAAGCACAGTGGGGCAGGCAACAGAGAGTACAGCAGGCTTCTTTTTTTTTTTTTTAAATTACTATTACAGATCAATAAGCAATATTATCGATGCCATAGGTAAAAAATTTCACAAGTCAGGTTTCCTAAAATCATAAGGGATTTAAACCTTGCAAAATTCAGGTATATGTTTATAGGTCTGGATTCAGTATTGTTAATACCGTCAATTTCTTCTCTACTTAAAAAACCCAGAAAAATAATCATCCTAGGATTCAAAGATTCGGTCTTTAATATTTAAAAGAAAAAAAAAAGGTCTAACAAATACATGCAAGGAGATACATCTTAAGACCACGAGTGTGATCGCTATCTATTGGAAGTACAGGGCCAACACTGTGACTGGAAGCGCTCCATGAACTACAGGTTTCATGTTGAGGTTTGTATAGCAGATGCACTCCTTACGTACTTTTCTATGGTAAGTCTGTCTATCCATTCATTAGCTACTTTTTTTTTTTTTTTAATCTGTAGACAGAGATGAGAGGCAGTGTGTACAGCTTCTCATGTTCCTTTTGGCCAAGACTGTGGGTGCAGTTTGCCCCGTAAATTTATTTCAAAAGTCCTAGATCAATGAAGAGTTGGAACACATTGCTTTCATGATGAGATATCAGACCTGGCTCAGGCTTAAGTATAAAGATGGTCAGATAACACAATCTCACAGCAGAAAATGAGGTTCAACTCGACTGAAAATTCTCAGTTCAACAACCCAGTTTAATAACATGAATAATTGAATAAAACATGCACAAAACATGGTTTAAAATAAACATTGCTGAAGTTTTTACAGTCAATAAAATCTTAAGCCATTATTGGTTTAGGCAGCACATTGTGTTTGCTTCAGTGTAGCTATAGTGTTTCTGTTTTTAGGGGAAGACTGGTCTCTTGGCAGCGTTACCTGGATATCACAACGCACACATAACTTAGAAGAGATTTCAAAGTGAAGAAAAAGATTTAATATTTTATAGACCTTACCATTTAGGTGTTTGCAGGAAAAATTGTGGATATATAATTTCTGGTTAATTTAAAATAATAAAATAGAAGGAAACAATTTTCCTTAGCTGTTCACAGAAGAAAAAACACTCAGAAAAAATTTACAAATACAGGGAAAGAATACAGGCTCAAAGATCAGTTTGCAAATTAGGTCCAATGCTAGGGACTTCTCAATTTTTAATAGCTGACATAATTTCTAGACTTTTGAGCTTAAGACTTTTGCAGCAGCACAAGATGCTACCGAGGCGGTATGATGATCATTGTCAAGCTGCTATAGTAGTGATGTAAGTTTGGTTGGAGGGTTTTTTTTTAATAAACCATAAAAATGTTCTCAAAAATGCATTGTACAGAGTAATGGCTGGATTCTGCATTGTTTGCTAAGATATTCCAGATCCATTTCTTAGTACAGAAGTGGTATATTTTTAATGTGGAGAAACTATGAGCTAGTCTTACTTGGTATTGATCCATAACGAGAAGGAAATATTTTAATTTTTTTATTTCCCATAGGTTCCAAATGTGTTAACGTAATGCTAGAGAAAATTACCCCCTGCTAGCAAGCACAGTCAGGCTTCAGATCACTGGCTCAATAGAAATGTCACAAGCAAATACAGGATGTTAAATCTGATCTCCAAAGTGAGAATAAAGCCTCTGAGGTAGATGAACTCTCTGCACTCAGGAATAGTGTTCGTCTGCCATAAAAGATAATCACAGCATACAAAAGCATAGATGTTTAGTTTCGAGATATAAAAAAAGACTGCTTTATCTTTTTCTCAATCTGTCAGCCATTCCCCATTTATCGCACTGTTGTTACCATTATCATAAAAATCTAGATTCGTGAAAAAATTTAAGAGGAAAGAGGAAGATTTCTCTAAAATACGTGATTTTTAAGCCTTCATACTGATCACATGTAAATACATGCAAACTCCCAAAAACCTATTAAGTCTCTTGTCAACACTAGGAAAGCAGATGACTCCCAAAAATACAGTGTCCATATGTAACTTCTGTCATTCAGACCATAGCATGTGCACTAGCAGTTAAAAAACCAACAACTTTGGGGGTTTTTTTGGTTGTTTTGTTTTTAAAGTAAGTTCTTTATGAAGAAAGCGTTTAAACTATTTAAAAGCATTAAACTTTTCTCATTATTAGTCCAGTTCTCTGAGAGGAAAATACTTTGTGGGAAAATTTCAGCTGTCTCACTACGCTATATGAAAAACCACTCTGTGTATACCAGATCCTAAATAAGTGAAATTCAGCATCGTTCTGTTAAAATAATAAGACCAACAGTGTTTGGTACTAGACAGTCCATATACTGTCAATTTTATTTAGCTGAGATTCTTTTCAGATCTTATGCAAGCCACAAGATAGCCTCCGTTAAAATGGGAAAGAATAATAATCCATCAAAGCAGACATCAGTCAGTCATGGGGGAAGGCATATTCTCACCAAATTCATTTGAATTATCAGTAACTCTGGGGTTGAAGTCAAGATAACTACAAGTAACAAGTTTAAAATAATCAGTGACTCAAGGAGTTCTGGCCAAATTGTAAGCAACACATTTCATTTCTCAGAGTTGTAATCTTATCTTAGTTTTATCCAATTGGTGATTCTTAGCATTGACTCTCTGAAGAGCTGTGATGCCCTATTTAATAATTTTTATACAGTTGTTATCTAAATGAAAACTTTTGGTTTAGCAGTTGGACAACATCCAAAAATAGATTTATTGGTTCACCAAAAAAAACCCCTAATCTCTTCTCCACGTCAAAGTCACATTTATACTAAGGTAATGGGATCAAGGACATTTTTGATTCAGCAATGAATTCTAATGCGATTACAAAAACTTCTTTCCTTGGAGAGATACATTAAGTTACTTTCACCTCTGTGTTGAGTCTACCAAGAACTACAGGCTCACTCTGCAAGTAATTATCTTTGTAGTGTCTATTTCTGTTTGTAGCATGACCATTTAGCAATGTGTGGGATATACTGACAATATTGCTTAGAAAATAGTGAGTTAAGCCTTTGAAGACTGTTGGTGATACCAGAATAGAGGAGATGTTTTGTTTGGTTGTTGGTCTTCTGGACTAGTTTATGCCAAGCTGAATATTGTCAAAATGAAGGTTTTGTAGATTAATATTGCTTGTTTCAAACTCCTTTGAATTGTATGTTTTTGTTTCTGCTTAGCTGTTATTTTTAGATGCTACATGACACATCATGTGCTGTTTATATTTACTGAAAAATATATTAGTAAGGTAAAAACTGAAATTCATGAAAAACATAGTGGCAGGCAAGCTGAAAGTGTGCTGAAAGTAGCACACACTCACCTCCTTGTTTTCTGACCACCTTTCCTGTTCTTTCCCTCCTCTTCCTTTTTTCCTTTCCCTGCTGTGTTCTGAATAAGTCTCTCAGTTGTTACTTGACTATCCCTTGACTGAAAAGGAGTAAGCACCTGAGGCTTTGAATGGATCTGGCTTCTTAGACAGGACTACTTAAATTCTCATTTATTGAACTACTGAGCTGGCAAAGTCAGGCAGCCCAAACTAATACCAGCATTAGGGATCTCCAGTTCCAGATAACAACTTTTAGTGTTGTGGTTTTTTATGTTACTTTCCCCAGCAGGAGTACTTCATGTCTGTTTCTGTGTTCTATTTTACCTTGCTTTAATTTTTTTTTTTTTCCTTCTTGGTATTCAATGCTAGCTAAATTTCTCTGCAGACCTTTGAACTATTGCTTGGATATCTAGCTTCCTGAAACTCGAATTTATTTGTACCCAGCAAAAGCTGTACCTTTTTTCCATTCTTGTTCTTTAGTTATATTTGGTTTTAATGTACAGAATTTTACAAGATTAATTTCTTATTATTTCCCTTTGCTTGTGTCTGAACTAGTGTTGCAAGTTGTCAGCCACAAGTAGGACGAACACCTTTCATTATATATATCCTTAAAGGAGATATTAAATAATAATTGCATGTCAACCAAAATAAAATCTTAAAATTATGGTTGAAACAAACTACCAGAGACATGATATGCAAATTAGAATGAATCTAACATTTTCTATATTGCTTTGACAATCTTAACATGAACATTTTAATTTCATGCATAATTTACACAAAATAACAAGGTCTAAGCAATAAATTGTCATGATGTACCTCTTAATACCTTTTAACACAATGGTGTCATCAAAATAGGCATCCATGACAAGTAGGTGTAATTGAAATAAAACTTATTAAGAAAAGCAGATGTCAGTACTTCTAAACATAGTTTTGGGATGGAGGATTTAGTCAGCCCTTGGGGCGGGGAGGGTGAGGAGGGGGAGAATGGTTGAAAAGTCAGAAATGGCATGCAGAGCACAAGAAGTGCACGTGAGATTGCACACCACTAAAATTTTACTCAAAAAGGGTTGAGTTGCAGTGAAAATAGGTGAGCAGATGCACAAAAATAAAAAGACGAGAGATGAGGGAAAACAGTAAAAAAGGAACAATATGAGATCAGACATGAAACATAGTTATTTATTTTCACAGATAAGACTAGTAATATCATTAAAGATTAAAAAAAAGAGAGAAAAAAGTGCATCTTGGTGGTAGCATCATTTAGAGGACTGAGATCAACCCTGCCCATCCTTTGTATTCTGTACTAAGGACTAACTCGAATACTGATACTGTTTATTACTGTATTAGTGCACTGTGCTCTGGGACCTCTGCCATCAGCACAATATTTTGTGGTTTTATCACTCAGAAAAGATTTTAAACACAAGCTACTGACATTGTTCAGTCTTCTAGCGGTAGATAGGGCATGGGTTTTCCCCTTAAATGAAACTATTCAAACTGATCTCATCTGATGTGTTTTACCCAGGCGCCATCGCTGCCCTCATAAACCCACAAGGATTTATGATAATGGACAACAGCCGTGCCTCACAACAGAGTATGTGGAAAAATATCCCAAGTATAGCAACATCTCTCCTCCCCGGAGCCTTAAGCCGAAACAAGAGTACCAAGTGCATCGTGGGAAAATGGAAGGAATTACAACATTTAAGTAAACATTTTGAAGCGCTGTGTTTTACAATCACTCTATAAAGTTTCCCGTACTTTCTCCTTTAAGGGGGGACTGAACGTTGTCTTGCAATCACTTTCACAATGCAATCATTGCAATCCTTTACACTTTTAGCATATTTAAAAGTATAAATTTTGAGTGTAGAAATACAGTTACCACAAAAAGGTCATAAAAACTAGTGAAGCACACATATGAGAAGACTTGCATTCTTTAAAGCATCCTTTAACCTGTATAGGTAATCTAAAATGTTTGTCCTTGTTTTAAGCCTGTTTTGGAAATCTAGGTCTCATAGATCCTGAAAAAGCTGGCAAGCTGGGGAACTTTCTGTAATACACGTGTGGAATTTGAGATAGTGGGGAAAATAAAACCTTAAGAAAAAGGAATGGGGATTTATTTTTTTTTAATCAGACAGTTCTAAATTATTTGGAGTTTAAAGAAAGCCAACTGTGCAGGTGTTCAGTAGGTCTGTCAGTGCACAGATTTGGATGTTAAGCTTACAAATTTAAAGAGCATCTTTCAAAGAGTTAGAAAAAGACATCACTCATTATTAATAATGTGACAGGAGCATAAACCTTTATTTTTTCCATTTTTGCTTTTCTTTTAAGCTATAAGGGCAACAGGTGAAACTTTTTATTTGTTTAGAAAAAAACAGGAGACATAGAAGGCCAAATGCTCTTCTGCAAGATTGCCTGTGTACTGCATATACTGTTTAAAGAACTACATATGCAATATATGCCCTAGTAACATAATGTGCCAATATAAAAACAGTAAAATGCTGTTTCTGATTATCTTCCATTCTCCTCACGCAATTAGTAAATGCTGTCACTTGTCATGGTTTGATTTCTCCTTTCTGGATCATTTCTTTGTAAAATCACAACAAGTTTTTCTAGTCTCCTTTCAGACATTTTAAAGAATATTTTTAAACTGGGAATGAGACTCAGAGTATTGAAAAAGTTGCTTCACCAGCTACCTTTGAATAAAGGCTCTATCACACATAAGGGACCCTAGATTTATGTATTACAGTTTTCTTTCTGCCTTGCTATCCCTCTAACATATGGTATCAGATTGATTTTTCAGCATAAACATTATAAGTTGCCGTTTTTCCATATAAAGGAAAAATGACAAAACTCACTCCATCAGACAAAAAAGTTTTTTAACCATCATTTCCGTTTTCCCCAATTCAGATCTGATTATTTACCATATGACATTGTGAAACGTCCTTTTCGAATACAAGAAGAACATAAACCAAAGACAGGAGAGATAGACCTGGGAACTACATACCAGAAAGATTATAACGCTCATAAAATACAACCAGTGACATTAGTCAGACCTCTAGAGAGAAAACACACCACAGGAGGAAAACTGGATACCATACCAACCTATCAAGGTAATAATATATGCTGCCTTTAGAAAGAGCAATAAGCAAGATGAGGGTAGTATTCTGAATTATTTATATTAGAAACTGGATGTCTTAGTTTGGTCCAGAGAGTAAGACATACTAGAAAGCAGTTGATAACACCATAAGTTTTTCAGCACTCCACTTGTTTGGAGGTGACGTTTCTTGTTCCTAAACAAAAAGCCTTCTCTAAGGTTTTCCTGTCTAGAAGGAGAGAAATTCTAAGATACACTTGGTTAGGATATCTCAGGCAAAAATTGGTTGTAATTAAAGTGCCAATATATCTTTCAGATAGTTTTAGCTCATATAGCACATGTTTTTCCACAGACTAGGTCAGAAGTTGATTTTAGATTTCTTGCTTTTGTACTGTTTAGCTTGCATATCATCCTAGTAATGAACTGGTTAAACACAAATTGTTCTATTATGATGGTCAGCACAAAGACAGTAAATCTCCTTTTCAGTTTTTTTGGCAAGCGACCTTGATGTATTTATACAAGTAGAAAATTTTATACATAAAATGTGCTAATGAATTTGTTACGTGTACTGCATTGTAGCCCCAGTGAAAAGTAAGCATAAATAAATTATGAGATATAATCTACTACAGTAATGAAAGTCAGTATGTTCCTGATTATGAGCACCAGTGATATCAAAAAGATAGCTGAAATAACGAAAATCAGATACAGCTATTGAAACAGGAAGTTAGAATGTGTGGTGCAAAATGAGCAGAGGGAAGAGTGCAGTGACAGAAAGAGTTGGAAGGATAAAATTTGGGAAAAAAGGCTCTTCAAAAAAACCCAGACATATTTCTCTAGGCTTAGGCCTATGCTAGATAGACATGCATTTATATAAATACACTTTATTTATTGATTGTATATAATTTTCAAGGAAATTTAAATATTTCTATTTAGCCTACATGTAAGTAGTAAGCTAGCAAATAACGAATAATTTAGGGTAGTCTCAGCATACAACTAGAACAGCATGCAACTTCTTCACTTAAAATGTGTGTCAGCAGTTCAACAGGGAGTGAGGGTCGAGGAGTGAAAAGATACTGAAGCTGAATTAAGGGCAGTGATTGCAAGTCAACAAATTGATTTCAACTGCCTGTGAAGAAGTTTAGAGTGGACAGTACGTTTTGTAACTATTGCAAAAGACTCTGTTAGTAAAAACCCCAGAAACAAAGAAAAAAAAATCCCAACAAGCTTTAAGATGATATAATGTTGATGTGGAAATTATGAGAGAGAATTCTCCCAATCAGTTGTGAACATGACCCATTGACCTATAGGGTTTCTTTCAGTCTTTTCTATTTGCATAAACTTATGTTTATAAAAAATGTAACAAATAAAATGTAAGATAGTGTATATGGCTATTTTCTGTACAGAATACATGCTAAATATATACATGCAATATTTTCTTTCCCCTTGAGGAAACAGTCAAAATAGGGCATCATGTACAATTTTTTGTCTGTTTTTATCACACCAATAATAGAAGACAGTTTTGTCATATCAGAAACATGCAGATAACATCATCATTCTCACGTACATCCATTTTCTCTGTTTTGCTATATTTAATACCAGAATAATTTGGCTTAATTTTAAAGGAATGGTCTTAAGTAATAACACTTGTATGAATTTTTGTTTTTGCCTTAAAGATGACTATAGGTCATGGGAAGTTCAAAGGAGGGAAACTAGTAAGGTGGAGCATATATACCACCCACCTACAGCAAAGTTTGGAAACGCTACTACGTTTCAAGATGACTTTGTTCCTAGGGAACTGAATCCCAGACAGAGCTTCAAACCTCCTTGTGTAGCCAAGCTTTCAGATGTGCCTTTTGATGGTACTACTAGCCATCGCACTTCTTATATTGCTCATCAACTGGAACCAAAATTCATAAGATCAAAAGAAGAGTATAAGCCAAGCAACCAACACTTTGAAGATCTCACAACCCACCGGAATGATTTTAAAGGGCTACCTGGGCAACTTGCGAAAAGCTGCAAGCCTGAAAATGCAAAAGTAGGATCCAATATTCATTTTAATGGAGTCACTGAATTCCAGGATCGTTTTCAGCCGTGGTTGGTCTCTTTGCGTGAGGTCCGCAAAACAAAAGAGTACGTTCCACCCCCAGGCAACATGGATTTTAACTCCACAAGCCATCTTGATTACGTTAAGCATGAGATTTCTCCTGCTGTCCCCATAAGACCAGTTTCTAATGGAAGAAGAACCAATGCCCCTTTTCAAGGGAATACTACTACGAAGGAAGACTTTAAAGCTTGGGGCAGCTGTCGGCAAAAGATAATTAAAAAGCAACAAGAAATTCCAAAACCCACAGGAAAATTTTATGATCTAACTACGTTTAGATCTCATTACATACCACATCAGATCATTCCGTCTCAAAGTTTCAAACCTGCACATGCTATAGTTCTTAATTCGGCTCCTTTTCAAGGTGAAACTATGTATCGCACAGAATATACTCCAAAGAAACAAGAGATCTGCCCAGCAAATTATCCATCTCCTCCAGGTTATGTCTATGTAAACACAGATTCTCATGGTCACAAATTCTTCCGCCATCTTACTCCAGAATTTTCTGAGTCACATATTAATCCTATTCTAAAGGAAGTAGCTGTTGTGTCATAATACTTAAACGCAATATTTCAAGGGTCCTGGTGAAATAGTTGGAATCCTGCTTGTTAATTTTTTCTTTAAATAAGACTGAAAGCAAATTAAATAATGCAAATTCTGATTTTAAAAGCATTTAAAGTAATAGCTTAAAGAAAAACCAAAGCAAAACCAGGTTTATTACAAGGCTAATAAAGGTTTGCCAGTTTTTGCAGGAATAATGCATCTTACATGGCATCTGTTATTTTTTTAATTGTGCATTCTAGTTTCCTTGACTTCCTAGATTTCATTATGCTCCATCTCAACCATATGTGTTGTACATTGAATTCTCTCAGATTTTCTGCAAATCAAATGATTGTATTTGGGAAATAGCAAGTATCTTTTGATCATAACTCCTTTTTCGTAGTAAGCAAATAATGCTATAATAATTAAATAATTAGCTCATCCAGTTTTTAATCTCAACAATACTTCGAGTAATCTGGTAAGAAGATCTTTTTCTTTTTGTTTTGCTACACAAATCATATGATAGGATCCCATGACACCCAGGCATTTCTAAAAACCTGGTTTTATCTTTAGTCATCATTACTTTTCTTTCATTCGGTTCTGAGGAGAGTATAAAGGTCACACTGTAATTTCTGATAGCAATTAACAAGAAGTAACCTTGCTCTTTTTCTGTATACGTACTTGAAGTCACTCAGGTATAAAAACCAGGTCATTAGACTCTGTTTCTTAATTTCCCCGATAGTGCTTTTTCAGCCTTTCTTCCAAAGGAAACAAAGCTGATGGAAAAGCGTTTCCTCCAAAGGTAACAAAAAGCTTTGGACACACTGACACACCAAGTGTGTCCCCTCTCCACTGGAGTAATTTTTAACCCAGTGTGCAAATTCAAACAAAATTCACAAAGATTTCAGAGGTAATTTTTTTTGAGTTTCTAAGGTAGATGGTGAGGAAGAGAGAATCGGGATCAAAAAGTTAACATCCATCCACAGCAGTTTTTGATCCTGCTAGCTGATTTTTAAAGTTAAACAGCCTGTTTTCACTGCCAAAGTGCAGAGGCAGTCTGAAGGGGAAAATGGCAGAAAACTGTAAAAGCGTATATAGAGATAACAGAAAATAAACTCTGTTAAAAGAAGAAATGTCAGCCAAGATGCAGAAATCTCTAAACAGTCTCTCTGTTCTTCAAATATTTACTTGTTACAAATAAATAGGAAACAAAATTTTTATAGAAATTGTACATGCAATGATTATGCTTTCTATATGAGATATTTAGTATTTTCTTTGTGTATCTTTACCTGATTTTGGTAAATGTAGATGAACTGATTTCAGACCAGTTACACTCATGATTTAAGCAAGTCCCAATAAATAGTTTCATAATTAACAATATTATCATGTTCTATCACAGTACTGCACTATGATTTTTGTTTCACTGCGTATCTTGTACACACTGGTATAGGGCAGTCATTTGGGTTCTGAAGAATTATGTGTTTCTACTTCATAAATCAAATCACCAGTAGAAGGACTGAGATCAGTGATGGAAATGTGTTGAAAGCTGGAACTGGATCATATGCAAGGAAGAAAGGTGAACTGAGCATGTTAGCTGTTCATAAAAGCATGGCATGAGAGTGCTCCAGACAGTATTACAGCATCAGTTACTTTTAGGTAATTTTTGTCTTTGTATTGTGTTTTTTGTAATATGACTTACTCTGTTAATGAAACAACAACTCAATTAAACTTTCCTCTCTGAAGATTATTCACGTCCCCAGCTGGTAAAGACGTTTTGAAATGGGCATGAGCAAGGGCAATGTAAAGCTGTGATAGCCTAAAAGCAGGACAGGAAAAAGTCCCATTCATTGTCATCCTTCTAGATCACAGAAGAAAACCAACTACAAACACCCTTTTCTTTATGACACTTGAGTCATTCTCTGGCCACAGCTGAGGAAATGAAGTCAAAACTTTGCACAGTTACACGTACCCAAGTCCATATCCTATACACAAGCTTGGTACCTCATGAGAAGTTTACAGAAGCTCCTAATATCCTCTAACTCTCTTTTCTAGGGAGGAAGAAAACTCATTGAGAAATGCAATCTGAATCCATTAACTTATGAGTGTCTGCATGTTCTGCTGAAAATGGCAGCTCCTCTGGGTCTGTGAGTGAGCCCAGATGCTTTTTGTAATTTTCACAGCTTTTTTTTTGAGTCTTAGATCACTTTCCCCCCCCCCCATTAAGTTATGGAAAGTCATTTGCTGCCACCTACCAGCATAGTACAAAAATTTTTGAGAGGAAGCGGAGGGCATATACAGATACATTAAACAGTTCCTCTGCAGATGTGTTTGAAGGCTTTTTTAGTGTGGAACGGGTATATTCCCTTTCATTTTGCCCTTAATGTTTTCCCCCAAGTTTAACCATGAAAGAGAGAAGCCTTTATTACATTACAGTTGAAAGAGCCACACCGTACTGATTGTGGTTTCAGGAAAAAGCATCAAATGATATTATAAACCTTCAGACAGTATTCAATACCTGAGGTCAACTTTTTCATCAGCAACATACTCTTGAAAAGCAGACAAAATGAACAGCAGGCTGGAAAACTAGTATTTCTCACAATAACAGCTGTTAAAAAAACATTTTATGATGTCATGCTAAACCAAGATGTAAAAGCAGAAAAGTTACTCATGGATTCAATTGCTATTCTAAAAGTGCTTTTCTTGAACTATGCTATACAGCGTGCTCCACAGCACTGCTGTACAGAATCTTTTTGTTGTTGTTGTTGTTATAAGAACAAGAAAGAATGCATTGGTGACACAAAAAGAAAATTAATGGACCTTTGCCAGTGTTGCCATCTAGGGTAACTGTGAACCACCACTGTTTCATTGTTAGACCTTTATTTTCAATTTAATACATTTTTTTAAGGCTCTTCTTGTTCATATTATTTATGAGACTCTTCTTTCTGAAGACTATTGCACATATTGGATATTCTGAAACAAGTTTTTTTCATGTAGCTATTGCCATCACCCACTGAATATAAAACATAGATCTGCTCTGTTGACTCTAAATGAACTCTGCTTGGTGCAGTACATGAAGGCCTGGCAAAGAAATGGAACTTTGTTCTACATTTTTATAGAATCCCAATTCTAGATTTCAATGAGTCAGATCTGACTTATTTGGATTTCGGCAAATTCTCTTCCTCACTTTTTCAGTCGGGTTACATCTATGTTGCCTCTTAATAGCAGTGCAAAGCAGACTATAACAAAGGTGAGAATCTGTTTGATAAGCTGTCAAAAATAAGACTTAGCTTTGAAAAAGTCCCAGAATTATGGACACAGGTTGACAAAATAGCACTTGGAATGAAAGCATAGCCATGAATGAAATTACCATGAATGAAAATCATGGTAATAAACAATCTCTGGGTAATCACAGTGTTGAGTAATCAAACTAGACTTTATTTCAGAAATATCAAAACTACGTTCAAAAAGCTAAGTATTAGACATCTTCAGTTACTGGAGAAGCAATAAAATAATCTACAGAGGAATGTCATGCCAATTGCAATAACAAACATTTACAGCACTGCTTCTGTATAGCATGCATACTTAACCAAAGACAAAGCAAAAAATGCTATGTGTTAACATTTGAAAACTTTAAATATAAAGGAAAAACATGAATAAGAAATTTTGGTAATAAGAAAAAATATATGTCCAAAAATCTTTATTAAACACTGTACAAAACAAAATATTGCACTTTTAAATCAGACAATAAATATCTACAAAAGTATCTTACAAATGTTTACTTTTAATTTAAAAAAACTGCTTAAACTATCAAGACCCATTGCTGATTAAAAAGGTAATGATCAGGAATATCCTCTCCTTGCAGTCAGCCTTGGACGCAATAGTCCACATTAAACATTTTCTATACAGTAGTGCTAATCTAATTTCAGTGATGCAAACCCATTGTGCAGGAATGCTGTTTCTAAAACTGTTCTTACAGCATACCCACTAATTAGCATGTCATGTACTTCAGTAATGTACCACAAGATCCAAGTCAATACAAGCATTCAGGCCTCCAACATCTGCAGTAGTTTGGAAACTACGAAAGAAAAAAACCCAAAACCTATCTGCTGCCTCCCGTGGGGTTCTCCCTGTTTACAGCCCTGATGAGACATAATCTGCAACATGGCAAATAATTTACTTGGAAATATCGTAATCAGAATGTATCAACTTGCAAAAGACTCAAATTGTTAATGGCAATGACAAAAAGCCACCTTGATGGAAAACTGCTCAAAAAAGATTTCTTGGGCTTGTCTACCTTCATAATGAATAATTCTTCCTTGGATGTTTTTCCCCACTAATGAGGGGAAAAAAATATTTATTCAAGACAGAAAATCTGACAGCCACATTTGGCCAGTTACTGGCTCAGCATTTGACTCAATGTGCAAGAGAGCAGTGCTCACAAAAGTTTCATTCACAGCTCTGACAAGGAAGCTTTGTGTCTAATTTAAAATCAGTAGAACAGTCTAATCATGCCAGAACTTTGATTGTACTTCACTGACTGGAGCAGACTAGAAACAATGGAAAATGACACCTCATTTATTCAAAACAGATCTACTGATGGTTTGAAAATTGTACTGGCATCTACAATGTCTTTTACTGAATACACATAAATACAGGAATGAAAAATGGCATGTACTTCTGTGTATCCACCTGACAGCTAATATCAGTAAAACGCATCCTGGGAGATCGACCCTTAAGCTCAAGGTGTTTATGAAAATGAAGTCGCGGCCAAAAATGTCACAGCTACAAGCCACAGCTTCTATAAATTTAAAAATTGTGTTAAATTTGATAAAACAATGAAACCAAAATCTAGGGGTCAATAGTCGATGCATTTCAAAATTCTTCAAAGGATTTTGTGACTTTGTTTTTCTCAGAAGTTAAAGACAGAACGCACTACCTAGTGCTTTTAGATAATGCTTTTTCCCCTGATAAAACTATAATGTGATGGCCTGTAAAATTTTACAGATGATATGCCATGATATTATCTTCCCAATCCAGACACGAAAATGCTTAAAACATTAAAAGTTCAATTGCAAAGAGTGGATAATAAAAGTTCCCAGAAAAAATACCCTGTCCAGCATATCAGTCTGCAATGCTGTTTTTTCGTTAGCCCCATGTTTCCATTTAACTGTTATGACTAATGTCTTATTTACAAGTATATAGTTTGAGCAGGCTAATTTAATGAACCTCTCTTCTCATCTCTTCACTGCAGCATCATGGACTTTCCATAGAAGGGTTACACTTCTTGACATGATTGACAACATCTTTGTTTGTAGATGTCTATCAAGCATAACTTTAGTTGCTTTACAAATGTACAGTAGTGAGTTGTATCCTTGCATTCGCCTTCTGAAAAATATATTTAAACATTAAAAGGCTTTATAATGGACAAAAGATAAATAGTAGAACTTATCATTGTAATTTTAAACAACTGACAGATTCCTGGTAGCTTTGTAATTATTTTACTTCACATTTCTGGCAACCATGGATTCAAAGCTAAACTAGGTCACAAATAAAAGGTGATCTCACTACATTCATTACTTATTGTCTGTTTCAGAAGACTACCCCATTTTTGAGGAATTAACAGCTTGCTCAGAGACTTATGAGTCACAACTGGCACAGTCATGGAGGGAAGTTTGCATAAAACAACTTCCTAAATATCCTGTTTCTAAAAGTGCTTTTGAGGCTTTAATATCAAACTGGCTACTCATGGAGAAAAATAACCCCAGGATTATGAAGTGCTCCTTGGAGAGGATAGTTTTACCTTTGATATACAATCAAATGCTTGTAGAATCATTAGTGTACAACTGTGAGTCACTTTCTAATATAACTGCTACAAACTATAACTATGCTCATATATAAATAAACATTTACATACTGCCACAGGATGTGACATTGCAGTGTTGCCAGGTCACTGGTCTCTTCCTCCATGCGCAATACTGATCGGCCACGGGTTTGTTATTCTTTCCGTGTACACAGTACACTCGTCTTGACTGAAATCCACTCCCACAGTCCACACTGCAGGGCCTCCAAGGGCCTGTCCGCCAATAGACATCACATGCCTCTGAAGAACAGTTTCTTCTGACGGGAGACCTGGGGGGGAAATAAATGGCAGTTAAATATTTACTTTTGTGCTAAACTCTTATTCACAGAACGATAGAACCAATGTTGGAAGGCTGTTCTGGAGACTGACTTGTCCATGCCCCCTGCTCATAGCACAGTAAAGTACACCAGGTTGCACAAGACCATCTCTCTGTTTTGAATATCTCCAAGAATGGAGACTCCACAACCTTTCTGGATAACCTCTTCCAGGGTTTGAGAATCCTCACAGGAAAAAAAGGAGGTTTTATATTTAAGTTGAATTTCCTCTATTTCATTCTGTGCCCACTGATCATGCCTCACTCATGAGGAAACAAAGGCCCTGTTACTTTGAACCAATTCCTTAATCCTGGAACAGAAAAAATGTTTTACTTTTAGGAAAACTTAACTAGCCCTGAAATGTTGCATTCTGGATGCTGCAAGTGCTTCATGCATAACCTCCATCCTGAACACAAGTAGTATTTCTCTGCTGACACTGAACATCCTCGAACATTTAAATTTGCCGAAGTTAAATCCTGGCTTTTAGCAGTAAATGGAAGTTTCACCATGTATTTCAGTGGAGTAAAATTTCATTGTGTGTGCAGCAAAAATGCTTTCAATTGCTCATAATTCATAAGCACTTCTAGAGCAAAAAATATTATAAGCTGCATTCAGTAAACAAGAAATACAGTAGCAATTCCTGTGTATGTACTTCTTAACCATTTATTCCCTTTTTGAGAATCAAATTCTCTCACTCTGTTTCCACTTTTGCCATTAGCACAGTGGAAGACTGATCAAATCCATTAGACTCCTTGGATTTCTGAATTCATCCAGCATATACAAAGGGATGAGTGTCACCACCTTCTTTCCTTGTGTTTGATACATAAAAATTTGCATATTTATGCTGCATTGACAACCTTGTGTCTTTAATTTTATCATCTAAAGAATCTAACTTGTACTACTTCAAAGTGTATACCTCTTTCTTTCATCACAAGAAGAGTTTGGCACCAAAGATCCATTACGAGGTTGACATATAAAGTGACGATGCTGTAATCCTATAGGGCGGCCTACACAGCGACCAGAACACTAAAAACGAGAGAAAAAGGGGAGGGGAAAGAAAAAGAAACAACCAAGTTAATAACAACAGAATCTCCCTTCTAGGCAGTTACCCAGCTAAACAACCCAGTCATAATTCTTGCTCTGCACTTCTTCTTTAACCCTGTCACACCTCCATTCAGATAAGGCCTGGATATTTTGGATACCCTGTGTCAGACACTGACTTTCCTAACTATTCTTAAAGCTGAATCCATTGGCTATGATCTCATCGTTTCACATCTCATGTGTTCTTCTTTTCTTTCTGTAGCCCATGTAGCCCATGTAGACAATCACAAACGTGCCTTGCTAGTGCCCATGTAAGGCATGAGGCAACAGTAATTCTCTGAAGTCATTACTTTGTTCACTGAATAGCAAAGACTGTGTTAATAATTATCAAAACCACATCAAAATGAACATAAGTTTATCGCACAAATGAAGAAAAAGAAAACATAAGAAAGCCAAGTTCTGCATATTAAATATTGTGGCATCTACTTTTGAAGCACATTCATGTATCTTTCTTTGAGGACTTCACAAGCACAGCTATGCAAGCTGTGTTCTTATAAAACTGCAATAAAAGCAATATACTAGCTTAAAAACTCAGTAACTCGTAACGGATCAGCTTATAAAATATACTGAAACTAATACTCAGGGTTTCAGATCATGTTTTCAACAAATCTAAGTAGCTCAGACATCACAAAATGAAAAAAAAAACAACCAGGATTTGTAATTCACTGGTCTGAAAGGTAATTACAACTAGCGCCACAACGCTCTTCCTTTGTGCAAGAGTAGGTGTTCAGCCAATGGTATGATGACGCCGATATGCTTTTGTAGTGTAAATAGTTTCCAGAAAAACTGTGACTTACCTCTCCTTTAGTCTGTATTGTCCCCACCATACACAAATGACCCAAGCAGGGTTTCCTTCCTGCAGGACGATCCCTGTGTGGACAAGCATCCGGAAGCAGTGTCACCACACTGCCCTTGCCTTTCACTTGTTGACAAGTCACTTGCCGATAGCGAAATCCATTGCCACAAGATGCAGAGCACTCAGACCACGGGGTCGTTACCCACCTACAGGATGAGAGACAAATTTATAGCAACTCTGAAAGCATTGCAAACTTGCTGGTAGTTTGCAGCGACCTGTTTGCAAACAAAAATTAGAAGAACCTGACATTGCAAGTTTTAGATGTGAGAAAAGGTAGAATCAAGTCTTTCAGTTGTTAGGCAAGATCTTATAAATTTGGTTAACTGATGAGATGACTTCTAAGATAAGTGTGACTCAATATAGGCTAACAGATGTTACACTGCTTGTTACCTAAAAAGTTATATTAGGTAAACCCTGCTGGATTTAACATTTCCAAAGGAAGGACAGCGTGCTTTTCCGTAACTCCTAAAATGAATGGTACCAATTTAGTTACTACTAAGGTGACAGTGTCATAACTCTTCCAAATTTATTACATCAAGATCTTGCTAGATAATGGCTCCAACAGAACATGTTATTTATTTGTTAGAAGTTGCAAAGATTTAGTCTGTCTTGGCAGCTAGGAACAATACTGGGGAAGCAGCAGGTGGTAATTCAATTTATTTGACTTGATCTTTTCATAAATCTAGGCTAGAAATACAGAATGGGACTTTATGTGTAACTTTATGTGTTAACTGTGTTAACAGGAAAAATATTCTTTTAGCAATTATTTTGTTTTCTTGCAGTCAAACAGTTTATATCCATTCAAGGAAGATTAATCTTTTACAGTCTGGACTCATGTCTTTTTCTCCCCCTTATAAAGCTCAAGTTCTTTTACAAACGTTTGCTGCAGCACCTGCACAGCAAGTCAGCAAGGCCCAGATTTGGCAAACACTTAAAGCACAAGTAAGTGCTTAAACCCATATATTTGCATAACATTAATTCTGTGCTGTGCTGGAGAGAAGTGATTAAACACATGCAAAACACTTTTAATAAGAAGGGCCCATGACACTGACCATACATCCAAAGCCTTGGTAATTCTATGGATACTTTCTAAAGAGTTGCCTTGGGATGAGAAGATGGTGCAGAAATCGGTAAAGTGGGGAAATGGAAAGGGAAGTCTGAACATTTTGCTCTTCCCTCCCGGGTCAGAGAAGGGGGGAGGTCGGAGGCATTAGGAAACAGAAACAGGGCTATTTTCCAGACACCTGGGATGCTCTTCCTCTATAGGAAGCGTGGAATACTTCGTGAAAGAAAAACAATTTCTATCTTAGTAGACGTGTATAATTCAAGGTAGAGTTAATTAGGTTAGTATACACTCAATTCCCTTGCACTGGTAAATACATAAAGCCAAATTAAAAGCAAAATTCTCACCTAAGTGAGAATTTAGGTCCCAGTCTGTTTAGCCATATGAAATAGCTGCTTGGGTTTTGTGGTGAATACTCTGGGTCTGGTGATAATCAGATTGGTAAATCATGCACTGCAGTCCACTGAAAAGGCATGACCTTGCTCCGGGGAGCACCGGGCCCTCTAGTCTCCTCCTAACTCTGTCATCTGCTCTGAATGGCTGGCTTTTAAGAGGGAAACCTGCAACTGTCTGTGCATTTCAAACTATTAGTTCTATTTCAGTATTTTTCCACTGGCAAAAAGTTTGCTTGTTATGGGCTGGCCAGCGCTCAGACTCACTATTTCAGATGATCTGGTTTTTTGGCTGCTAATAATGCAATATAAACAAATTTCTCATGATATTTATCTGTTGCTATGTTTTCCCTATTTTCAACTGAGTTTGGAACATACTGGCAAGATGCACTCCCACAATGTCACTTGAGGTCTTAACACTTCTCTCCAAACATTTTCCATTGAGGGACAACTCCAAAATGCGTTCATGAATTTTCATCCCTCATGGATTTTTACGTTGCTAACAGTGATGGCCAATCCTTTTAAGCAACGGAAACCACTTGTTTTGAGGATGCCTGTGGGATTTCCTGCTGAAAACCTAGAGCAACGCCTTGTTGTGCTGGAGTGCTCAGTTCAACTCAGGAAGGCTAGAGGTAAGGACTTGGCTTTTGGAATCAAATGTTGTGGTCTACTTGCCTGTGATATAAAGATTTTTCTGTCCCAAGATCGCAAGGTGCTCCAATTGATGCAGCCAGAAAATTGGCAGGGAAGCACAAGCAAGGAGCGTGACACTGTGGTGAGGGGCATTAGAGACAAATGAGGCATTCCACAATAAACATCCTACTTGGAGCTCTGCTGGCATGGAAGGAGGGGAGGTGAACACATATTCCACTCACGAGTATCCTGGCTGCTCTAAACATAATGAGTTTTCTCTCAGGGCGCTGGCACAGATTCCACGAAACGAGCACATCAGGATGTCTTAGAGAGACCTCCAGCTTAGCTTTCAAGGTGTTGGTGTGGTAGCAGCCAGACTTGCTGCAGAGCACAGAGACTTGCACAGGATCTCATTTACTCAGTTGAATCAAGCACTCTCCTACTTGCTTGTGATCCATTTCCACATCTTTTACGCTTTAGGGTGCAAGATGAAGTAAACCCCACACTTCAAGACTCAGAGTATAAACACAGAAACCATTTCTGGAGGTTGCGAGAACACGTTAATACACATAGAGCATATGGAAATAGAGTAGAAAGGAGTTTACCTGGCAGGGCAGTCATCTGTGTTGCATGACTGGTAAATAATCGCTGGCTTTTGCAGCTCTCTGCATAATGATTCATTTACTTTCTGTTTCTCCACATTCATGCACTGCAGTCTTCTGGAGCGGGTTCCTGAATTCCCGCAGCTAGCAGAGCAAGTACTCCACTCAGCATATTCCCATTTGTAATCTAAGAAATGCAATTGAAAGTAGCATGAGAGAGGTGCTATACATAACTGTGACACATTTTAGTTGATCTGGCAGCATTTTCCATAAGCTAGATAAGCAAATATTTCAGCATTGTGAAAAGGGACCAATAAGCCAGACTCAAATTTAGTCGTGCTCAGTTTCCCAGGTTCAGCCCTTACATACGAGCATAAACTTCTCGAGAAGGCAAATGGGATCAACATATGTGCACACAAAGGGCAGAACCTGTCTCACAGTAGGAACTGATGAACTTCTTTTAAAACTTTCATAACATTTTTATACAATGAGCATTAAAAAGAGGAAACTGTAAATCAGGCTCTCCAGGTTTCCTGCTGTTCTACAGTAAGTTTATTCTGAAGAAAACTCATCTTACTCCAGACACTTCACATCATTTCAGGATTTAAAAGAATCCTGTACTGAACTATAGAAAAGTATTTAATGCAAAAATAATTTGCCACTGAGGCGTCTGGCAAGATGAAAAGGAATTTGTTTTAAAGAGCGTTTAATATTAAAACCCAATCACCTCTAACAATTACTACCTTCATATTTAGTCACAATTCCACACTTACCCCTTCCCCCACGTATTTTTTTTTGACACTTGGTAAAAGATGAAGTACTATGCAATGTTGACAGATTTTTATGTGATCACAGAAGGAGTCAGATTTTTGTGTAATAACCAAGAATAATTGATGGCTACCAGCTGTGTCCACAGGCTCACTCTTCCAGCACATAATGAATTCTTTAACTTATTGTTTTTCAATGTTTCCTTATTACTTCTGGTTTTCTTAAAATAATACAAAAGGGCCTTTTTCAAAGTAGAAATAGTTAAATTTACTGACTGCAACTATGATGGAGAGACTGTATTGTTTGTTTAACTAGGATGATACTGCTCAGAAGTGCCCTGAATATGCCTACTGTGCAAAAACCACCAAAGGACGTTTTATAGCCTTACAAATGCATGGGTATTTCAGTGATGAAACATCTGCGTAAGCAACAATCAGAGTTAAAGCTCACAACCGGAAAATAGAACCTCCCCAAAATTCTCACCAGCCTGGCTGGAGAGGGTACTGGGCAACCAACAGGCAGTGCAGCCAAAGACTACAGGTGGACAGCTCGATACCTGGCTAGACCTGTTCAGGCCTTCTAACTTTAATGAGATCTATATTAGGACCAACGCCTGGATTTATATATATTTTTATAAATTCTATTAGTATATTTTCTGATTTAGTTCACTGATATTTTGATTTACTTACGATTTTAAAAATAAAAATTCTGATCATAGATATGTTTCAGTAAAATTTCTTTGTAAATGTAACTGATTCCACAACCCCATGCATGGCAGAAGCTTTTAACCCATGAAAGCAATCCACTGGCAGCCACCGAGAATACACAGTGTAGAGGATTCACCAGATCTGATCTTACAGCTTGAGTCCTTTGCACATCAACAGTAAGCCAAATCATATTGATAGAATAATAGTTAAATCACATACAAAAACTTTCATTTTCATCATATACTGGTTTTCAAACCTGATTTGCATTCCCCGGGTATTAACTGGTTAGAGTTGGCTTTTTTTTAAACTGTCAAATGGGGTTTTGTTGCATTGCTGCCAGAGTCTTAGTAGGATCTAAGTTCCTAACTCTCTTTTTTAAAGCCCGATTATAATGTAATTAATTTCTAAAGCACGTTAAATATTTACAGACTTTGCACAATTTTTGCAGATACAGCCTATTGTCCTGCTGGCGCATGTGTAAGATCCTTGCCAAATTAATCTATAATCCTCAATTGCACATTATGCAACCTACTCATAGAATGTAGTTTTGTGCAAGCGCATTACCTTGGAGAACATTACAACACGTTCTTGAAAACTCAACATTGAAATTAATGAGTGTGCAGTGTGCCCCAGTACACTGATATGTTTAAGGGTGACTACAGTAAGAGAGCTACCGTATCTTGAAATGAGATACTGGAATATGACAATTATTTTAAAATTATTTTTATTATAATTAAGATATTTCCAAAGATGACCTCAAAGTCAGTTTTGTTTCAGTGTGGCAGGCTATCATGGCAGCAATCTGTATGATTTGTTGAAGAGGAAGTTGGGAAAACCTGCCTAATTTAAAACTGTTTAAGCAGGAAGACTCTGAATCAGGCAACATTCTCTCAGCTTCTTAGCCACACAGGTAAGAAATGAGAACCCCCACATCATATTGGGATACACATTAATTCCCATATCCAACTCTGAGTATGGACGTTGTCTATTGACTTAAATAGGACTATTCATGTACGTGAAGTTAAACATTCATTCATTAATTACTTTCTATGTATAAAAGCAGGTTAAGTTTTCAGGAAAGTCTTTACAGAGTAAAAGAAAATATTTTAAAATTTAAGAATTTGTCGTATAATTTTCAACAAACCTTCCTTCTTGACATTTACCCAAACTGACATTGGTTTTGCACTAGCTGAAGTCCAACATTGGAATTGTCCAGCAAATTGACCGGAGCTGGTGTTCACCTCTAGGATACGACCCCCAACCAGGGCTCGGTATTCCAAGGTCTTAACTTGCTCAATTGGACTATCTCCGAAAAGCCAGTGAACTGTATTTCTGTAGCTGGGCAGCACTGGGCAACCTACAAATCAAGAGCAGTTTAGCAGGTTTTTCTATATGAACAAAGGGGGTGGGAACAAAGATTTAATCTAAAATTTACAACATGCAAATAGATTTGTAATTAAAGAGTTTCTATCTATTTTGGAAACACATTAAACACTAAACGTCATAAATACATTAAATGAAATTGTTGCATTTTCACTCCACAGGCACAAGCAGGGATGGAAACAGAGGTAATTAATTTAAAAAGAAAAATAAAAACACATTTCTAGAGCCCAGCTGAATCCCCTCCCATCATTTTCAAGCAAAGCTCAAAGAGAAACAACACCTCTTCAGTCTCATGGTGAGTCACAGAAATGATGCCTAAAGGGTCACCATTTAAAAATATTTTTTGAAAACCTGAATCAAAAACAATTGTGTGTCTTACTCTGAGGCTCCCTCCCTGGTAACAGAAAGCTGAGATATGCTTAGGAAATCCAGAGGGTGACCAAAACTGGACTCTTAGGAATTACACTCACTTTCTCCATAAGGCCCTCTTTCTATGAAATGAATAAATAATATAATTTAAATAACAAAGGAGAAAAGACAACATACCTATTCTTAGTGGATCTCCAGGTACCACACTGACATTTGTGCCAATTCCAGAAGCCATTAGGACACGCTTTCTTCTGCTTCCCTTTGATAATAGAGTGTTATTCTCTCTATATTTTTGTTCTGTAACGCAAAGCATAAGATGTCTTCTTAGGAAGATTTAAATTAATACACTAAAAAAAGAATTGTATCAAAATATCCAACATGCTAGTTATCAAGCAGAAGGATAATAGCACTTTGGAATTCTTTAGGTTCAACTTTATTTATGCACTTAAATTGTCTATCTAACAAATATACTTCAGATATGTAAACAGGGAAGCACAGAAATTATTTATAATGTTGTGCAATTTTCTAAATTGATCAAATTTATTGAATTTTATTTATTAGAAAAATAAGCCTGTAACACAGTGTAAAAACAGGATTTACAGGATGTATGATGTACTTCCTCTTTGCCATGACAATGTTATTTATTATTTCATTATCAGTCATTCACACAGAGAAATTTTAAGAAAAACAATTCTCTCAATGGAATCAGGCCAATTCCTCTGTTCCAATAGATGGAATTATGACAAAGTGCTACAACAGAAAAAAGAAGAAAATCTTTTAAAATCTAATTATGCATTGAGATAGCATAATGCATGCAGAATCATATGCCTATCACTATAGCAACTCCTCCTTTTTATCATATGCCAGACAGAATAACTGCTAAAAACGTGGGCAATCTGTCAGTGACACACGGTTCTTGCCACTTCGTCAACATTTCTGTTTTAATGAACATGCATCTCTATGTGCATCATGTGCATCATCTATGATTCTCCTTCCAGAATGGTTTAAATTTTTTGTTGTATTCTAACTTCTGTGGGTCATTTTACACTGGTTCAACGTTCTTTCTCAGTCTGCAACATCTGTACAAAGCCTCCTGCTTGTCTGTGTAAACGCTGGGATAAAAAAGTCTCCACAGGACCACAGTGAGGCCAGTCCCACACAGGCGAAAGGCTTGTTGCCTTGTCAGTCCTTAGGAACTTCCTAAGGCTTCCTTAAGTCCTTAGCCTACACAGATTTTGCACTACTGATTGCCCGTCCCAGGTCAGGTAGTAGTTGCTGTATTGCTGACGTGATGTTGCTCTAGACATTATTGAGTCGGTGCAATCTGCAAGTCCTGCTGCCAGAAGTGCCCCCCCCGTGCGGTTCTGCACAGCCAAAAAAATTGCAGAACCTGGCCATCTCCTACCCACTCAAGATTTATTTAAACTAATGCCACGTGACCAGGAATAGAAATGAAGTTCAGACTCCTGTGAGCAACCTTCCCAGTCACATAATTATAATAATGTTCCTCTCTGGAAAATCTGAAGTTTTGATGTACTCCAGGAAAACTGACACCAAGAAGGGAGCTTCAGTCAACACTCATCCTCACACACAGACTCCTATTGTGTCTTTGGTACGTCTTCCCTGATCTCCCAGATCCAAACATCTATAACCTGCCCTACACGTGTGCCTAAGAAAGCAAGCTTTGTAGGATTGGCCATGTATAACGGCATTGTACTTTGCACAGCATAACGGTGAAAGAGTTAATCTCTAGAGCTGAATGATCCAAGTTATTGGAGCTATTTTGTAAGGCAAGATTGTATTATACAGTATTACATTATTAATCTACTTACAATAGAGTCATTTAAATTGAGTTTTTCTTTACATTTTCTATTCTGAGAGTTAGCAGTTCATATTCTGATTTTGTTTTGTTTTCCATGTCCCTACATTTTATTAGCCTCTATAATTAAAGAAAAAAACAAACCCACAAACCAGCTTTTGCTTTCATTTCACTGCATTTCCCTGCAGACGTTCTGAATAAATCAAGGCTGCCCTGTTTCCCTAGATAAAAGCACTGGGAACAATGTAATATGACAGCGGATTTTCTAGTGTGTCTGGTGCTTTAAGGGCTGATATTTGTTGCCTGGAAGCAAGAAGATGGAACAACTGTTGAAGAAGTCACAGGTCAAACCATCTGTACCTAGATCCACTATTACAGGAAACACAAAATAGAGAACAGATCCCAGGGAGTCAGATGCAATCAAAAATTCCAAGTTCCTAACTAAGTGTTAAATATCACCCCAACTACTTTCTTGGTTAAACTTCATAATCGAAGTGTCTCGCTGTTGTTATCAGTAAGGAATTCTCATTTAGTACTTACCAGTTAACTGGAGAATAGATGCAGCTTCAGCTTTTCCAAGAGCGTTAGTTGCTCTGCAAGTGTATGTTCCTGCATCTTCACGGGAAACATTCCTCAGAAATAAAGAGCCATTCAAAACAAAGAAAGAATTGATTTGCAGAACGTCTATCTTCTTATACCATGTTACATTTGGTTGGGGAACACCTTTAAAATGGAAATAATTAAAACATTCATTGTGAGAGAGAAACCATAGGTTTTAAATTGCTCACTGCTACCACAACATCCAAGCACTGCAAGTTCCTTTGTCATTTCACAGATAGCGTAAGTGAGAGTAACAACATTGCAGCAAAACAAGTACTTTTTCCACTCACAGCAAAACTTCTCAGTTGTGAGCCTGATTCAGCATCCCACAAAGACTAAAGGCTAAGCTCTGCACGGGAAGCTCACAGAACCGCTTCACACACTGCTACCAGTCCCACAAAAGCATCGTGCTCCTGTGTCTTGCTACTGAAAGATGTGAGACCGTTAGCCCCAGTCAGGACCAACTGACATGAAGATCTGCACAGCACCTTTTCATTCAACCTGCACCCCAGAACATACGAAGGAGGCAACGAATATTCAATTCCTAGTTAAAAATAAAGGAAAAATAAAAAGAAACGGAGGCAAATATTTCTCTTGAAGAACAAACGGATATATTTATCAATTAGACTAGAATAGACATGTGGCCAATTTCTGCCAAAAAAAGCTCCTGAAAACTTCTCCAAATTGCTGGTCATATATACAACTTGTAGCAATGCAGTGGGAAGGAAAAGAAACAGAAAGAGCTATTAACAACAAAACGAGGGGGTCAGCTGTTAAGCAAACTTATTTACCATGTTATAAAAAGCCAAAGGTCCATCATCATTCCTACTGTAACACTGGAACTCAGAAACCCAGTATTTGCAGATAACTTGTCATTCTAAATTTTAATCAATGAATGACTTTGGATATTTATTTTTAATTAGATGATTTTTCCACTGGCACAGCACCACCTCCGTGGGAGGCCATCTACTGTTTTATTTTCCTCTAACATCTGCCTTTAAAAAGTTATTTTGCAAGTTGGCAAACCAGATGCTTCATTGCTTGTGCTCTGGTTGAGCTGCTGCAGCAGAAGTGCTCTTTCAAAGCTCCCAAATCCTAGAGAAATCACCGGGGAAGCCCGGCATCCATGTCACAGTGACCCGCCCCAGAGGTGCACAAAGGCGCAGGGCATAAAACAAGTCAGAGCAGTTAAACTGTTTTTCACCGGAACTCTTTTTTCGCTGCATATATTGATCAGTGCTCACTGAAGACTACCAAAACAGGTTCTGGTATAGAAGCTGACCCGAATGTGGGACATTTGGAAGTTGCAGCCATATTGAATGCTAATTCAGTCTCTTCTCTTCACAGATCATTGTGCAGTATTACTTTACAGATGATGTCTTCATGATGTGGAATAGCTTTTAGGAACAACTTTAACATTTCAATCACTGGCTTAGCACTTCCAATGCACACCTCAAGTTTTTCCTTTACTGTAATAGGAACCAGATATATTTTTTGGAACCTGCTATTTCACTGAAGGAAAAAGCTCCCCCCACCATTTTGTCTAGAAAGACAGCGGAGAGAAACACTCTTCTGCATAATCACGGATTTTATTCTAGACAATTAAGCAGCTGTTCAGTGCTTTTAAACTGATGAGATTGCGTTTTACTGAATAAAACTGCATAAAACAAAGTACAGATATGCAGAGTGCATGAGGGTCCAAAAAACCAGGCTATTTTTCAAGTTTCCAGAAGAAGCTTTATGCCACTTCGAAAAATCCTTTTGGAATTAGGATGAGGTCTTGCTTTAAGGGTCTTTTTTCCACTTTACCCCAGCTTTCTGGCTAAAGTGTATCATTCTCAGACATATTTTTCCTTTACAGTGTACTTTCCACGGCCATTCAGACATATATACTTGCTATACAGATGGGCTGAGGAGGTGTTGTGAGGATGCTGAGCTGTTTTAATCTAAGGCCTAGAGGTTTGCAGCCAGACTACCTTCACTGGCACTAAAATCCTGCAGACCAATCAGAGCCAAAAATAAGCCAGAAGCCGCACGGTTGAGATGGGACTGAAGTCAAATGATTTTAAGTCAAGTTCCACAAAACACAAAAATGCAAAAATGTTTGGAAAGGTTCAAATTTAAGCTTTTAACCTGAGCCTCTATCAAAGTTCAGCCCAATATCACCCCATGATAAAGTCCTCCCTCTCCTCTCACCACAGCGTTCAGAAATGTACCTCATTCCTGGGATTTAACTTAAGTAAAAAATTTCTTTCTTCCAAACTTGGTTTGTGTCCTAGAGTTTATCCCGGAAAATTTGCCATGTCTCTACTCTTCTACTCGTGTCTCATTCAGAGACATGTAGAGCCTTTTAAAACCTGGACTGGAGTTCAGCTTGCAGAAGAAATCTGCAGAATAGCTTTGCCTCTCATTTTAAGTTCAAAATTTGGTATCTGTCACACACCTTAAACTCAATTTAAGTTATAGCAAATGATTCCTTTTTCTTCCTCCAAAGAGCTGTATACATTTCTCTTTGGGAGAAACAAGCAATACCACACACGCACAAGGAAATCAGACCATTTCTCAAGTGAATAATGTAAATACACAAAGATAAGTTCTAGGTCTAAAGAGCAGAAGTGTGGGCAGAGCCCCGCACAGCAGTCCAGCCACCAGTCCGACTGACACGCACAAGGAATCCATCCAAGCAATCTTAGGGGTGCTGTCACTTAAAGATAAAGCAGTGGGCAAAATCCATAAAAAATGATCAGTTAAATTCAAAATGGAAAAACCAACAGTATTATTCATATACATGATTATTGCACACTGTCATTTTAAAAGAGTTTTTGTTGTCTAAACATCTTCAGGGTGCATCCCTCAACATGAGCTATTTGAGCTGAAAATAGTAGTGGGGATAATCACAACGCTCCTGCATTGTGTTTTACTCCAAACTACCAAGAAGTAAGATTTTTATCTAAGAGTTCATAATTTTTATGTGAACTGTATACTGAGTCCTCTGAGCTGGCCTCTTCACAATCATTTTGAGGACCCTTCAAGCTTTTGAATTTCATGGTTCCTTTTCTTTCACCAACCTTTCTATTATGTGGAAACCAATTCACTATCCAAGAGTGAGTCTGGGAGACACTGGGCCATCTCCTTAAGAACAACTGGTATTTGCAATCAAGCTCCTTCGGCATCCTTTTTCATGAGCTTCTGGTTAGGCTGCCATTATTAAGGCAAATCCTCAGCTTGAGCCTTGAGCTAAGAAAAAAGGAAGATCCCTTTCAGAGAAGAGTTCAGGGACCTATTACAGGCAGGATTATGGTACAAAGGGAGGAGCGGGGGGCAGGAGAGGAGGGGGGTAGGTCTCTGCCCACTTTGCAGTCAGAACACAGCTGTGTGCTAGAAATCAGCCTTTCAGGGGAACCCAAAACTGGGGAGCACAAATGTGATAAAAAGCTTTGGGAGCTGTGCATCCAGAGAGATGCAGTAGAGAATCTGGCCAGAAAAAAAGGTTTATTGTATGGTGCTATCCCATCTGCTGATAGACACACCCTATAAGTGGATTAAAGAAATAAAGCTAGAGAAAAAGACATCCCTGACAGTCCAGCTTCTTTGCGTTCCTCGGCAAAGTAGCACACACATTTCAAGCTCTTCAGGACTGCTTCAATTTACTTGTATGTTCATACTGAAAAATCCTCTTCTGCCATAACTTTCATGAGAGACACTGAGCTCTTGTGCACACTGCCATTTCTGAAATTCCTATCAGGAGAAACTCTTACAGCTGGAGGATACTAAAAAAAACCCCTATTTTAGGTGTGCATTTACCTTTTTAATAATGGCTGTGCTTAACAGTGCTTTGCATAAAACTTCTCCCAACCTAGCACAGTCCCAGCAAGCAGCCACCATTTATACATTTCAGGTTAAAAAGTTTCCATCGTGCAGAATGTCAATGCTTTTGCTTTAAAAATTGAATTCCATATTTACTACTCCTGAGATAAGATTTTCCTTCCCGGCTGGTATGCAGCGCTGCACGCTGAGTTAAGTCCCATCTATCGGCTCCTGTGAGAAAGCAGGCAAAGTACACAACGCCATGTTCCTCTTGTGACAAGACTCCTACAGTAGCATTGTGAAATGCACCCATTTTCCTACACAGAAACTGCAGCACAGAGTTCATGCATACCATCAAAATGCAAGAAAAGCTCTTTTTTTCTACACGAGTAGTTAAGGCCTAAAACTTGTGCTTTTCCCTTTAGTATTCATTTAAGTAAAACTTTAAACATCTTAAGTACGGTTTTCTTAGCCAAGCAGAAACTAAACAAAGCAAAAATAAGCCAAATATGACATGTTGGTCTTTTCTTTTTTTTCTAAAAGGAGCTGAAATTATACTTAAGGCTTTGGGACATATTTGTAGGACTTCATGAGCAGTTCATGCCGTGCACAAGGTTGAATTTGACTGCAGATGCTTGGTTCTCCTTTATATAAAGGTTGATTTACATAGGGACTTTATGTGGATAAAAATAACATTCCCACTGTCTTCAAGAGCCTCTGCCATTACAGAATCGTAGGGAGAAGACTATTAACAGAGATGTTTAAAAGCTAATAACATTGAATTTTAAAAATATTACCTCCTCTCTGCTATAATACTCAAAGAAGTTTCTACTGTTGACATTTGTCCTTTCCTGGACAGTTTTAAAATGTGTCATTCCTTTCACCTAACTGTCTAAATTTAACACAGCTACATAAGATGCTTCTACAGAATGGCTGCCCTTCTGTATCCATCAGAAGACACAAAATCATTCTGGGAATTATTTCCTAGACCTTCTCTTCAGGTAAAAAGGTAAATCTTCCAGTTTGTAATCCTGGAAGGAAGTCATTCCCTATCTATATCCAAGAAAATATTACTTTCAAGCTGAAGAATTCCTGGTTTGATCCCCAGCCAGTACAAAAAGGGAAAGAGGTAAGAGATGGCTTGTAGCCACCTTTGTTTCCTTCATACCCCACCTCCACACAGATGCAGCTGAGGATGAGCCCAAAGGTATCGACTCACCCAAAGAACCAAAGGTTCTGAATCCCTGAGTGCAATTTAGATCCCAGGGATTCAAATGGGAGATCCATCACTGACATCAGCTAGTAGCAGAATCAATCAATCAAGTCCCATGGCTCCAAATCAGGAAAGCACTTAAGCATAGGATTAAATCCATCCCTATTAGGGAATGCAATTAAACACATGCTTAAAGTTAAGGATGACTGTAATTGTCCTATATGAACAACAACATATTTCTGAACTCAGGCCGTCTTAGTCTTAGGAAAACCTTAACAATCCAAATCTTACTGTTGCAATGGATCTAAATCCTCTGATGTTAAAAATTTCTACTATAGGCTTAAGTGGCTATAAAACTTTAAAATTAGTTTAATCTATTTTTCTGACCTCAAACACAGGTTATTTTCCACTAGCACTGGAGCAACTCTAAAATACTCAATGTTCCATGAAAAAAAAGTCATTTTCCACCATGAGTGGCCCTGGGACAGCAAATGTTATGGAAAAAAACTCCAGCTCCGGATGGGACTGTGAAACACGTGTTTAAAAAAAGAGGGCGGGGGGCAGGGGGGGAAGGAAAAGGAATCTGCACTATAGGGTGCCCTTAAAATATTCAGTGTTCAAAAACAAATTTCCTCCAACCTTGAAAGCCCTATGAAATATTACACACCATAAAAATCTTGGCCTACTAACTAGTTGCTCTAAAACATTGGATATGTCTTCAGAAATTTTTCCCCCAGCTATGTAGAATCTCATAAAGTATTCTGTATTTCCCATTCAAGAGCAAGGCAGAACCGTGCTGGCACAAATCACATTTTGCTGCACTTTGCTAAAAGTTTACCTAAGTTTAGAGGCTGAATTCACATGTCATCTTTTAGAGGAAACGATTCTGGTCAGTAATATACACAATGAATGTCATCTGATTATTATTTATCACTCACTAACACCTACAGTGAATTTAGCCTAACTTACGATGTAATTTCTTTGATTGATACATCTTCATATTTTCTCCATCAGAAGTCACAAACTGCCTTTATATTCCTCTGAATTATGCTTGAGCAACCAACTTCTAGCGAACCCTAAAAAGCCTAAACCATGCTGCTACTGAAATTACCTGTATGAATCTTGCCAACTTCACTGGGAATAAGTCTTGGACAGAGCCAGTGTGAGACATTTTGGCACTTTGTATGATCCTCTAACCTGCCCTCCAATACTGCCTCATTCTCTTGCAATCTTTCAAAGTTACTGCTGCTGCCTCTTGCTACCAGCCACACAACAGCCCCTCTTTCTAGGTGGTAGCAACATCTGGTGGGATTTAGATATACTTGCTGACATCTGGTGACCTCCTTAGAGGGGTTCCCAAAGCAAGACCCCTTTCCCATCCCACCCTTGCTACAGCTCTGACGGGTCTTGTTTAGTTCTCTGGCTGTCAGCTCAAAGAGAACTTGATCTTTTTTCCAGCTGCAGAAGTTTAAGGCTAATATTTTTCAAAATCAGGCATTTAAAATAAGGCAACTAAATAAGAGGATCTGAGCTAAGCAGGAACTCAGAAAAGACTGCTGGACTGCATTCTGTGGTTGACCCCCAACAAAGGCTTGGCTGGTGTGCGTTAGGGCAACTCAGCACTGTCATCAGAGACTGTTTTGCCCAACTGGTTTGTAATCATACTTTCACTTCGCTGAATAGCCATGCTGTATCACCAAGAACCCAGACGTTTATGGTCATCAAGTAGATACATAATCAGGGACTTGGAAAACATAATTTTATCAGAAATTAAAGTACTACACAGGAATCCGTTCTTAGGACTTCGTGTCCAGTGATGGACACCTGGGGATACGCAGGCAAAGAGTACTAAAATCATGGCACTTACATCATGGCAATATATCTTCCTAGCTTCCAGAATCAGAACTAGAACTTAGACCATCAAGCTTGTTTCCTCTAATATTGCTCTTCTCTCTACCTTTTCTAGCATTACTATATCCTTTCTGAGATGAGATTAGCAAGTTGCAAACAGGATTCCCCACAGCTTTAAGCAGTAGCTTATTTTCTATTCTGTTGCTCATTCCTCTGCTGTTAGTTTTGATTTGCCTGTATGGATACCCCCCCAGGGAATGCACTGGTGGTCTTCCTATGGAACTAACCAGTGTGACTCCACAAATCGTTCTTCAAGTGACAGTCATTCAGGTACAGCCACGTACGTGCGTCTATATCTATGTTTATTTTTTCAATGCGTACATTTATTCTGCAAATATCAATTCTGAACATCTTTGCCCTCATTTAGCTAATGAACATTATTTATGTGATCCTACTGCAACTCTTTGCAGAGAGTTTTAGATCCGATTAAGCTTTATAAATCTTGTTTTTTAACAGCTTTCGTCAACTAACTGTTCACATCCTTTTTCAGAACTTTCATAAATACGTTGAACATCACAAATCCCAAAACAGAATCTTGGGGCATCCTGCTGGTAACTTCTCTCTACTGCAAGATTTGACCACTTTGTCCTTCCAAGCATTTAACCAGGCACTAACCAATCAGCTAACCTCTTCTTTTACACTATGAGAATTTATTAAACTTTGCCTAGGAAACTTGACAGCTTTTTGCAAATTGAAGTAGGAAGTATCAAGGGAATACCCACAGGTTTGCTGAGCATGCCAAGAACTCTCAGAAATTTATGAAATTTTACCTTCTTCTAACACAATCCATCTTACCCCTTCCTGAATTAAGAATTTGAAGGAAAACCCTGCTCCAATAAGGAAAGCCGAGAGAGAAAGGGAGAAACACATAGCAAACAAAGCAATCCTGTAGACCATTCTGGTTATTCCCCTCACCCGCCAAGGAATTCTGTAGGCTACCTCTACATTAGCAAGTAGTGGAGGGCATTGTGAATGTGCTTTTAAAGAGGCATTGTTGGTACTGAGGTCCCAAAACACATCTGATATGTTTGGATGAGTTTTGCTTTGGACTACTTGGTGAATCTTGCCTGAAACCTTGGACTTCCTTCCCATCAGTATTTGGAAAATAACAGGAATAATCCCCAGGCACACCTTTCAGTTTAGTTATATCCAAAGCAAAGGGATTCAGTTCTCAGTTTCCCAGACTATTGCAAGACACAAAGCAAAGCACAATTAAGTTTTTGAGGTACATCTTTCAGTCTTTCCCACTTACATCTGAGCAAACAAAAACTCTAATGTAGATGAGCTTATAGTAAAAAGAAGCATAAGAGCAAAAGATTTTCCTTTTATTATACAAATTACAAGTAATGTCATTCCTTCCTTATAAAATAAATCTGTACCTACCCCTTCAAACCTTTGAAACCCAATATTAATATCTTTTAGAATAACACACAAAAAACCCTTAAAGAAATTAAGAGCCAGTATCCTGTGTATTAAACTGCTGTTTTTCTTCACTGAGATGTCTTCTGAGGGGTTAAGCACAGAAGACAAAGAACAAAGTTACATTTGGAATAGTGTGGGGAAATGAAGAAACAGATGGAAAATCAAATTCTTCATTTATCTGGACTTATTTCAAGTTCCAATACTGACATTAAGTAGCTGGTCCATCTTTGTGAAACGTATGTGCAAAAAGATGACCCTGATTCAACAGGTTCTGTGTATTTCTCACAACTTTTTTGTCAATATGTTATTCTTAGAGAGGCCAAATATATTTCTAGGAATGTGGAATTTGGATGAAGACGGAGTTTCTACTTTTAAAAGCCTTTGTGCCAAAATATTTCAGAGATGCAATATAAGGTATAAACAACCTCAATTCAGTATATTTTCCTTCCACTCTCCCAACAGCAGGTGGCAGACAATGCACATTTTAGACATTCATTTTTCCCCCCCTATTTTAGTTCAATTTAGAACTTTCAAGGTTTCAGATAAATGGAATCTGACAGTTTTAGTTTATTTTAGTAATAATCATAAGACGATCTTTTCTGCAAATACAATAAATGTTATCCAAGAGCAATTTGGAGCAATCAGTATTGATATTTATACCATGTGTGTTGATTGAGAAGCTCTTGGCTGTAAGAATGGAATATGAATCAATCCAGAATGTTATTAATATCTTCTAGACTTTGCTCGTGTGGGAGCTATAAAAGTGAGTTCATTCTAATTAGTGGAAAAATCATTTTGTTATAAATTAAAAATAGAAAAGAAATCAATACTATCAGCTTCAGCAGTTTAGCTAACTTTTCTTGATCTATTCTTTGATGTCCTTCTATTTATCAGGATCCACTACTCTTTAGTATTTCAAAGGTTTTTTTCATTCTGAATGTGAGTGTGCAAGAAAGACTTTCAGAAAGACAAAAAGAACCAAATCAGTGAGAACAAAACACAGAAAAAACCCTGTAGTCAGCTGGCAAAGATTGCACATAATATTGAACTTCATGTCCTTTCCATTAAAACCATCAAACAAGAGCTGTCCTGTGTAACATGCCCTGATGAACCCAGAGCCCCTTAAGTGGAATATACTTCAGGCCTTGAATAATTAAAGGATGCTTTGCAGAGCCATTAGCCAGCCTGTAGAGGAAATAGGGAAACGTTATCTTCCTTTACAACATCACCTCCTCTCTACCTTTCATTACTGTCTTTTTCAGATCATTGAGTAGGCTGCTCCTACTTCCAGCTGAAGTTCTGCTCTATGGCATGATATTCTCACCTAAATGAACCATCAATTTACCATTTTGCATATGTGCATAATTTTTACATGCGTTTCAGAAAGAAAATTAAGGAATAGACCTTACACTTCTAGACACGAAATGTAGAACTCAATATGCAGACTTACAGAGAAAACTATGGTTTGAACAACTATACAGAAGAATTATAGGAAAAAAACCCCTCAGAAGTCACTGCAGACAAGAAATTTAAAAGTAATTTAAGAATTCTGCTAGTGGCATGGCACTAATCTTCTTCACAGACACCTTATTCGTTAGATGGTTCTTCTTATGGAGAACTATTTTATGGGCTAGTAAGAGTCCAACAGATCAGATATATCTGTTCAACGCCACTGAGAAATCTGCATAAGTCATTTCTGTCTAGAAGGATCCCGCGTAAGTATGTAGCAGAACATGAAGAACACACAAAGTCTTATTAGTAATACTTCACTCAGTACAGGCAGAGAAGTTGTCACCCACAAAGAAAACACATCCTTCTTTCTGAGCATCCAGGAGGAAGGGCAGTGAGGAAAAGGTGCTCCAGATCTTGCCAAAGTCTCCCTGACACTAAAAGGGCTCTCTTATAATTACTTTTATAGTTCATTCTAAGAGGTCCTCAGCTGATAGACAGTCACATTCAATTACTGTCCAATGCCATTTTCACTCTAGATATTAACTGCAAGGATTTGCAGTGGGCTATCACCCCAAGAAGGCAAGAGATGACGACGGTAAATCAACACGTCTGATGAGGAGAAAAGGACACTTGCAGAACCACATTGCCTGTTGGTAGGAACAGAACTTTCAGAGTACACGGAAATATTGTTATTTTTTTCCGATTCAAACTCTTGTTTGTCTGATAATTCACATGATGTATTATCAGCATTCACAACAAAGTTCTCATCCTACTACACTGCAAACAGACATATATTTGGGTCCCACCTATTAGACAAACATATTAGCATTAAGTGCTATTAAGTTCAATCTTCTAAAGTCAGTGGTTTATTACTTTTCATTAAGGAAAGGAGATCAGAAAAACTCTGCTTCCATCATTGCATAAGTTTTTTCTGCTTTTAGGCTTAGTGACATTTTAAGGCATTCAAGCTCTATTTTATTCACAAACAGTAATACTTACTTCCTTGGCAATGACAGGAAATAAAGCAATTAGATAAATCATTTTTTAAGTCAACACTGGTGTCTTAGCATAACTAAAGTTTGGCTCACGAATATACACATTTCTAAAGATTTTGGAAATCTACAGTCCCATGTGAAAATATTAATTTATATTTAAATTGCTAACTGGATACCCATCCGAACAATATTAATATTAACAGCGTGACATTAACTCTCTGCTGGATTAGAGATGTAGCTCAGTTATACATAGAGTTGCCAAACTATCGTTGGAAAATATTACTTCATCAAAGAATTAGCCTTGGTACAGCAGTGAATAGCAGAGCCACATGTCCTAGTATGTCAGCCTGGCGCCACTATTGTATGCAGAACTATTTGCATATATATATATATTTCTATCACTACAGTGCTTCAGTACCAACACGCGTTCTGCTATGGACTCCTCCAGCACTACGAATGTGAGCGCACGCTGCCTTCTCTGCAGTCGCTCTTTGCACGCAGTTGCAATGTTCATTGTCATTAGCACTTTCATACATCGTCTTCAACACGGCACAAAAGGCTCACCCTAACTTATTAAATATTTGACAGAATATTGCCACTCTGAGTTAAATCTTACAATTTAAACTTAACAGATAGGCATGATGAGATTAAAAAGAAAATTTACAACAAAGGACTAGAAAATAAAATGAAGCAGTGAACTGCATCATTAATGCACGTAGCTTCTGATTAACATTAATGCTGCTCTACAGATGTTGAGCTTGAAAGTATCTATACGCTCTCACAGCTCAGCACGTTTCTTTGTTTTCTTACTGCAGCTGCAGACTGATGGCTCTAAAAGGTAAGTTTACTTCACCGTCAGGTTTAAAGTTCTATTAAGCTATGGCTGGAGATTTCATTTTCAGTTTTAACAATAGTCTAGACATGTGTGCATCTCAAACAGGGATAAGGAAAGTTCTCTGATGAGCAAGTCAGCTGGCCGTGCTTGCTATTGCAGCAAGATAGCCATTCACTGGTGGGCTTTAAGCTCTGTAGCAGAGCCTCAGACCCCTTCACAGAAAGAAAAGGACTTTCAAAGGAAAGTCTGTTTGAACATACATGTGTGTAAATTAAAGTGAAAGAAAAGAAATAGGACTGGTGCAGGTGACACACCTAATAAGATGATCAATGATTTTCTGCCTCCACTAGTAATTTCTTTCAAGACATAAGGTAAACTTCTGATCCCAACATTACAAGGAACTTTCATACAGTTCTTACTTACCTTTGACTGGACATTCAACCATAATATTTGTTCCAGTTCTCGCCATGATTGTACCTCCAACAACCGCTGAGAGACTGCTGGCTTCCAGATTTGTAACATTTAACGCAGAGGACAAGATGACAGGAATCTCTTCGAAATTAAAGGAATAACCAGTTTTAAAAGCTTTACTTGACTTTTAAATGGAACAAAATTCAGTTTGCAAAGCAGCAGCCAGAAAATACACGTAGGATAGATACAAGCAGGCTCAGTTCACACCTGCTGTGGTTTTAGAGCAACAAGACCATCTTACTGCTACCTTATTGAATCAGGCAGAGTTTCATGGATTGTCAACAAAAGAAGCTATTTCACACTGGAGTGGGGATGGGTGCTTATACAGTAAAAACCCCAATAAAATACGTGTCCAATTCTGTGGATGCTACAGTCTTACCTGCCCGCAATAGCAGTGATGTTTCCATATCAAACCCAAAGTCATTAACAACCAGGCATCCATATGTACCAAGTTCATTTTGAGCAGGATTCTGAATCTGCACTTTTCCAATGGTGTCTAGGATCACGCTGAAGAATATTCAAGGAAAGACAAGGGTTACTACTCTGGGTCAAACCCAGACGAATCTTCTTGCAAGAGTTACAGATACAGCAGCAAAACTCCTTTTAAGGAGTTTACCATTCTAGACCAGTGCATACAGGAACAGTTCTGTCTCCTCTTTGGTGACAACAGAGGAGCCCTAAGGGATACATGCATGGAAGACTCTTCAGATATCCTTCTTCTACAAAGCTGTGTCCTAGTTAGAGCTTTTTGGAGGACAGCAAGTTTGCTACTACAAACCAGAATCCCTCAGGAACAAGAGCATGAATAAATCAGACTACCACAATTAAAAGTATTAGACTTGGCAAGAAATCCGTCTCTCTAGAGCAAGCTTAATTTTCAGCGGGACTGGGAAATTCACAAATATATCGTCTAATCTGACTTCCAAGTTACTGTAGGTTTGTTTTATTGTTTTGTGTTAGGTTTTTTGTTTGTTTGTTTTCGCTTTTAAATATTATAATCATTAAAGCTAAAGTCTTCCATCAAAAACCCACTGGTATCTTGAATATCTTGCCTGCCATGTGAAGGACAAGGCATGGAGAGCACACCACAGGCTGGGGAAGAGCCTGAAAACAGCAGCCTGGACTCTCCCCCCTAGTTACCTTTCTCAGTGGTAAATTACATGAATTACACCATACACTCATCACATACAAAAACCCTGTAGCTCTGGCATTCTCCAACACTGAGTACACTTGCAAAAGTAAGAGATACACAAGAACATATTAAAAATACTTGTGTCTCAACAAAACAAGCCACCTCATGCATGGCTCAAGTATGGCCTTCTTTTACAAACCCAACAGATAATCAGCCCGTTCACCTCCTCACATTCTTTTTCAGCTGTAATGCTGTTAATGCCACACACACAAATATATATGGATTTGTGTGTAAGGAATCTTACTGTAAAAAAATAGGAAAGAAACCCACTTTGCCAAGGTATCACCTAAGTGCAAGAATATCAGTCTGGGATAAAATAAAAGCAATTTATGAAAGTAGACATTAGGAATCAAAAAGATACTTGTGAATAAATAAAACGCCATCATGTCCCCAAAACGAAAGTATCACTTGCAACAAAATTAATGGGAAATTACAAAATAAACATAACTAGTGGGAGCTACATGGTTCCAAAAACATTTGCACTTTCAAAAATGGCTTAGTTTTGGTGTCTTTGCTTTAATTGATAGCCCTGCAGAAGTATATTTTTCTTGGCAGTGTGGTTAATCAGTTAAGTATGTTGAGAAATATCCAAAAGCGTCTTTATCGTTTCAGAATCGTTTTTTTCATTACTTAAGAGCTAGCTATAATTCCAAGAGGCTCACACACGAAGGTAATGTTAATATTATCAGGTGAGCTTCTAATTTATCGGCAATGGAGTAAAAGTATTTGCTCAGTCTTGAGCAAATATCTGAATATAACACACACTTGCTGTACTTGTTCTTCAGGTATAGTTCTCAACTGTGATGGCATTAGAGGTCCTTTATTATTCTGTATTCCAATGTCCTCAACAGAAATATCTGTCAATTCTAAAGTATTGAAAAACAACCATGAAAGCTCATTCTTTCTTTCTAAAATGAAGTTAGGCAGCTACAGTTACACCTAAAGATTTATTGTGTTGAAGGATATTGAGGGTACCAGTGGTATTTTCCCTCTTTAAAGCAAGTAGAAACTAGGAATTCTTTTCATCTATACAGTGGCAGAAGTTTTTAACGTATTCCTACTGTATTTGCTATCTGAATGAATCCAATAGACTTCTTAATTTGAGTATAAATCTGTTCATTTTCTGATGCAGCTGAAATGATTAAGGCTGACCACAAAATAAAGTTAGGACATCCAAAACACTTCACCTACTAAAAAAAAGTCAATCCTCCAATGTAATATCCTGGAACCGGACATACACTTGGATGTTAGTAAAGCCAAGCAACGTGACAGACACTTGAAAGAAAAAATAAATTAAATAAAAAGATGGAAGGCACAGCATTCACACTTACCTCATTTTTACAACAGTACATTTTAATACTGCACAGCAGGGTGGAGTTTTACAGTTGATAGCGACATAGTAAGTCATTCAAAAATAAAAGAGAAGATATTTACTTACTTCTCAGAGGCTTTTAATGTCTCTCCATCCTTTGTCCAAGTATATTTCACTTCACTAATACCAGCTGTTTCACACAGGAGATTGACAGCATGGGTATTCTTGGTCAGAAAAACTGTATTTCCAATTCGTACAGTTACTGTTTTGTTGAAGGAAACTCGAGGAATTTCCTTTTGCCTCATAATAACTGGAACCTCCTGGTCAAGCATTAACTTATCAACAGTTTTTGTGCTGAAACGTTCAGATTCATTTGGTGATTTGCCTGTGAGTTTTGAGGGAAGTTTCTCATCCTGGGCACCCTTCCATTTTTCAGTAGTTGGTTGTGGAGGCCTAGATAACTCAGCAACTAATTGATAAATGACCTGGGATGCCAAGTCATCGTTGACTTCTCCAGTTTCAACGAGCTGACTCATGTTCCTTATCAGTTCTTCAAACTGTGCAGTGTCCATGCTGTAGGCGCCTTGGAGAACTGCTGCCTCCAGTCGCTTATTCCTGAATTCACGAGAGCTGGAGTCTTCTGCTGAATTACTCCCAAAGGTTTCAAGATTTCGCAGAAATGGTTGATCGTTTACTTGCCTGTCACCCAGATAGAGCTCGTTCTTTTTACTCCACATTTGCCACATTTTGCTCATTTTATGCCATTTGGCCCCAAAGCTGTTGGCCTCATTGTGATCCGTGTTACTGGTCTCACTGGCATGTTTTCTAAGATTTGGTGGCTCTATCAATCTGTTGTCAGTACCTATGAGTTTGAGTACAAACGTTTCATGCACGGAGCCTGCAATACACCGGTACACACCAATATCAGTAGCTTCAAGACTATGTATTTTCAGTGAGCCTGACTTAGTAATGCCCAGTCTTTTAGAATTTTGTAAGTGTTGTCCATCCTTCTCCCACCGGATAAGGGATTTCTGGAACCTTCGTACAGGGCACTTAATTACAACAGACGTTTTTGGAAGTAAGTAGGCTCGGCTTCCTATGGTAAAATTAATGCGCTTCTCTTGTCTTGTTTGAATATAGACTCTGTGAATACTGACAATCTGAGGTCCGTGAGTAGAATACTTTTCTGGAAGCTTTGGTTTAATCTCTGAAAGAAAACAAAGCGTTGAAAAGTGTCTAATCATTGGCACTCGTGCTTACAAATCTGCTTTTCACAGAATGCTTGACAGAGCTTTTTCCGACTTTGTTCGGAAAGTCAGATTGCAACACACTGAGCTTTTATCTGAGTCACAAAAATGCAAAAATATGAACAACATGAAACCATAACATTCTCCTGCTCCAGCCAAGAATTCTATTCCTTCTTCCCCAAATTTCCTAAAAGTAAAAAGTAATCAGCAACATATACCCATATGAAGGACATAGATGGTGCACACATACATAAATGTATATATACATGTATTATATAATATATTAATTTATACGATATATATAAAATCCTATTATGGTTATATTTCCTATTGCTGCCTCGGAAAGGCTAGGCATGGCAGGAAGGGGAAAGGGAATAGAAAAAAATTTGAACGCATTATCACTTTCCCCACATTTGAGGAATGTCGAGTGCAGAATGACCTAAATAAAACAAAACCTATCCAAAAAGTAAGGCTCCCCTTGACTGTTATTTAAATCGTTGGCTGGCTATGCTGGTTGTCTGACTGAGTCAAGCCAATTTGATAGCAACACAGGAGGTGAAAGAAATAGTCAGTGAAGACACAGTACATGCAACAAGCGCAGCCATCATGAAATCATTGGCTAAGGATAATTTCTTTAGGTTGAAAGATGAGTTGCTCACCGTGTTGTGCCAAGAAAGTAGGGAGGGAAGGGAGGAAAGAGAGAAATAAGTCAAAATTTTGAGAGGCTGAATATATTAATCAGATGAATTGACAAAAGCAGACAGTAACAGCACAAAGCTTCAGGCAGACTGGGCATGGAGACGCTGGGTATTATGAAGTTCCTCCTGTGTTCTATTGCAGGCACTTGGATGCTGAAAGGTTTCTGTGGAGTTGCCTGAATGAATACCACCACAGGCAGGCTTTCCCAGCAGTGGCTGGATAGGCACACGGGAGACAACAGGAGAATGACTGCAAGGTTTCGGATACCGCTGTGTTGACTCTCTGCTGGCAACTAACTGTGCCCCGCTTTGATCAGTAGAACTAACCTTACTAAGAAAACACTAAGTAGGTGAGAAACAAAGCGCTGTAGGAGGCGTGGAGCAAGGGCACGCACCCCCTGAGTTCGTTCCATGCAAGCTGAAATTGGCCAGCTGGGAAGGGTCGGGAAACACTCTGCGTTGGTGCTAGAACACAATCCAATTGTGTTTGGTAACCCAGCCTTTTGGTATGTGACAGAGAAACAACTCAGAGTCTGCAGAATGGGTTGATGAGCCAGGAAACGGACACACAAATCAAAACGCTTCTCAGTGTGCCTGAATCTGAAATCATTACAACTATTCTACTTAGTAGGTACATAAATAAAATGACAACCTCAGTGATGGCACACAACCGATATTTGCAAAGCTGCATGCTTCTTACATGCATATGCTTCAAATATGCTGTGAAGAAATAGGTGAAAAGCTAAATGCTTCAAGCATTCAATAAGTGTGTACACTATATGAACTACACCCTAGAGTGCATTCTTATGCTTATAAAACAAAATGGTTATTTTCAGTGTTTTGGGTAATGAGTTCAGACCTGTGGGAATATCATGGTTTCATAATTACACAGCTTTTAAACCAGTATTCGTTATCCAGATACATGGTTCCCCTCAACCATTTCACGTGGTACAACAAATAAATTGCTTTAAGCGCTCAGTTTACTAAAATCATTGAAGTAGCGTCCTGTTTTTAATAAGTTATTTGGCCCCAAATATTTATTTTTAGGGAAGTGTTCCAGTATTAAATCTTCCATTTCCAAAATCCAACTTACAGACACAGTAAGTGTAACTTTAAACACACAAATTAAAATACTTCAGGCTGCGCTCTGTTTACACTAGTTATTCCAACATGGAATTAAACCCAGTGCATACTTATAAATATGTTAACAAGTCTCATCCATTTCATTTTTTAAAAAAAGAAAGACCACTAACTCTCATTAGCAGCTCAACACTAAAGGGTGTGTATATTTTTACTGGTGACTGGTGAGCAAGGCTAGGAGTGAAACAAAGTTCAGAGTTGTGGATGGCAGGCCATATAAATATATAAGGTCATATAAATATATGAGGCCACATAAGAATGCATTTTCTGGATCCTTAGTATCATCCAATCTTGCAGCTGCTGAGGTAACAGGCTGTTGGGGAGAGGTTTTTTTCTATAAGGTCCATCTCACTTAAGGATTAGATTGTACTGGAGCCATTGGACCTCATTATCACCTGGTACAAATTCATCTGCACCTATGACCTTAATGGTTCTTCTACAGCTTTAGCTGGGCGTCAGGTCCTGGTGACCTCAGGGCTAGACTGGTGTTATTTCTTATTTCTCAGAGCCCACAGTCAGGAATGTTTCTGACCTAACAGGGCTTATTAAGTAGAAAACAGCTACAATTACTAGTCCCAGGGTAAAAGATTAAGTCTAAAAAGCCTCAGCACTGTCATGAGACAGTAAAACAGAAGGAGCTCATCTGAGCCACACAAGCATAGTCTTGAGGAGGCACATTCAGAAACACTGCTCCCAAAGGCAGGGACCCCTGAGAGCACACACGCTCTGCACTGAGCCCACCTCACTCTGTAGCTAGTCCTCTCCCCATCCCAGGGCCGTGCTACCTTCCTATCTTCTATTCCCCCCCGGTTCACGGCAGCCTGAACCCATGGCTGCAGGAGGAGGAGATACCTCCTGCATGTTCCCTTGACTCCAAAGCCTGCTGCTGCCACTGCCCTGGCTCCTTCCGCAAAACCCAACCCGGACTATGGGTACGGACGTATCTCAGGCCTCCCCCTGCCCTCCTGTTGCGCACCTGGGGAATTGCCAGGCAGATCCGAGCTGGAAGGGCTCCCTTATTCCACATGGCTGTGGAGAGGAAGGGAGAGGAGAGTGATTCCCTTTTATGACTTTGACCCGCACCCATTCAGTACAATTGCACTCCCAGGGCCCTGTCCTGCTTTCTTGGCACTGTGGTGGAAGCTGACAACGTAACTTTAATATCAGTCTGTGCTAAGCAATTTGCAAACCAGCTACACTGCCATTCAACTATCCACAATTAATTAAATTCAGATAGATATGCAGCTCAAAATATTTTATTAAACCTTATGCCAAGGACATTCCTGGAAGTCCATGGGGCTTTATTTAAGTGGAGTTTTGAACCTCGGGATTTTGGCATGTTAATCTGAAATACAGGCCAGGAAAAGAAGTTTCATATTATGTATGAATCAGTAATTATTCTATTTCTTATTTTGTTTTGTGAATAATTTTTACAGCAAAGCTTCAAAACGTATAAAGTAGCTATTTCTTGACAGCACTATGAATGGGGTCAAAACATGTCTATCTCTGTGATCTGTGATCAAAACCAGGCCGTTCATGAAGGCTTTTGGGTTTCCCACACCTCAAAACTAAAACCTTTCCTTTCTTCCTTTCTTTTTAGCGCCCTGTTCCCCAAACTTTCAAACTAACACCCTCATTTATAAAAGAAGGAGAGCACAGGTTCAGACACAGGGAACCTGCATTTAGAACTGCCCGACCTAAATTACTGTATGTAATTGAACATATTCTATACCAGTAAGGTATTTCCATCGGTGTTACACACACGCAATTAGTGCAACTACCATCAGTATCATAACCCAATTGTGCCCAAATTATACAGTTCCAAAGACAATCTTTATGAAAAGATTTTTATACAGACAGTAATAAAATACTGAATTTTTTGAAGACTGTCTGTACTGTCATCACTTCCTGCAAAGCTCATGAGACTGGGATTCTCATTTCTACAAGGAAAGATAGAAATTATACCTAAAGTTATCACTGGCACAGAGTTTCAGGTTTTGAATTCCACCATGCTAAGCAAAACGTCTGGTGTAATACAAATGTACAGTGAAAAGACAAGCCAGAACTGGATTCTTATCTTTTCTAATGTCCTTTGTAATTTATACTTAATTTACAGGTTCTTTTTCTTTTTTTTTTTTTAAGTTGGGATAGCATAAAGGATAAAGGAAAGATCAGATCAAATCTAGGTAATTATGAGGGTGAGAGGTATGTACCGTTCTAAAGCGTACTCAAAAACTACTTCTTGTGATCATAACCTTTATTTCTGACTGGCAGGGAAAACTTTAAAAACAATCCTGTTGTTACTGGTCTAGTAATTATGACACTCTGTTTATGCCAGATTAGTAATGTTGTGAAAGTATAAGGAGATGAGTGAACTAACCTGTATACAGATTTTTCGTTATAAATAGATCATTCCAAATCAGCAAGAAACTACAGAAAGTAACATACTTACTGTTGCAGGCATTCATCTGACAAGACCTTACAAGCAGTGAAGGAGACAGACCGCTACACATTGATCCATTTAATGTGACATATTGGCCCTTTGCTGTTAGGTTTTGGCAGGCAAGTTTCCTTCTCTGGATTCCAACTCCACAGCTTACTGAGCACTGTGAAAGGAAGGATGCAGTCAAGCTAAACTTGGTGTCCCACACCACACATGCTAATTTTAAACTGGTTTGGTTTTTACTTTTTCTTTTGAAAAACAGTGCAGATGCTCTGCTTCATGTGTACCCTTGTGTTAACCAGACTTTAAACTCTCTCCACTTTTCCAGGCAATAAGAATATAAGATAATTTGTTCCAGCAAGCAACTCAGGAACAATCAAAATAACAGGACAGTATTTATGTCCAACCGTGGTCAGAACAGAGCAACGAGATCTAGTATCTCAGAGAAACAATTCAGCACGTTCCAAACAGTCTGTGTCAAGCCTCTCAACGCTCTCTCCTAGTCTGTATTGCATGAACCTTTAATTGTGGCTTCTAAATTCACTTCTATAAATCTTTTTTGAACAGGGAGTGGTAGCAAGCTCACATTAAATGGGAAAGAAGGAGGACATACTCCATTATAATGCAAAGATTTGCTTTTTGGAAGCCATACTATGAAATAATTGATAGTTAAACATGTCTGGTAGAGTGCATGCAGTGTGTTATGCCTGTCCTTCAGCAACTCAGGAAGGGGGATGTGATCAGTCTGCTTGTAGGCAGGGATGCACAGCAGCTCTATCCAGAGTTTTGTCCAGGTATATGCCTCGCAAAACCTTCAGCTACCTTATGAATTTATTGCTCCAAGCACCTTATTAACCAGAGCAGAAATCTTTAGAGCTCATGTTGCAATCACCAGTGTGGAGGGCTGCTTACCTTGGACCACTCTCCTACAAGTAGTTGAGGAGGACAATCAACTTTTGCACATGGTTTACTAGTTGGCAGTTTAGGTCCCTGGCAGGTGTCATCAGGGTGTTTAAGGAAACTTCCATCCGTCAACAGCTGCTTACAGTACACTTTGCGAGTCTGAACCCCTCCTCCACAAGTACGTGAACACTAAGGAGAAGAGAGAACATGACACGTACACCTGCATGGACATCTGTGCTCACCCATCACATTGTTACTGTACGCAAACACTGTAAGTACCCCCCTCATAATTATGCCCTCTTGAAAAATGACATCTACTTTCAATTAAAAAGTAAGCGGTGTGTAGAAAATTCTTCTGTTAAAAATGTTTAACTAATACATTAGAGATGACGAGAACCTAACGACTAAGTGAAAAAGTCACACCACCTGAATGCAATTGAGTAGCAGAAATCTTAAAGAAAAGCCTGTATCTTGCACACAGATCTGCCTACGTCCCAGGTCAGTTAATGCACCTGCTGGAAGTTCAGGAAACTTTGCCCTTGAGACAAAAAAACCCAACCAACAAAGCAATGTCTGCAAAAGTAGGTTATTGCGTTCACAGAGCACAGAAAGAGAGGTAATGTCTGCAGTAACTGGTATCCAGCCTACTGAAGCCCTAAAAAGGACTTTCCACCTCATCCTGTGACTAGCCATTGGCATAGTAGTCAAAAGTCGTATTTTTGACCCTGGACTGTTCTAACCAAATTAACTGAAACACTTAACATACCAAAGTTTAGGAGCTACGGTCTGTGTTATTCCAGCTAAAGAATTTCAAGTCCATCTCCACATTTAAACTATTTCTGTAACCTGGTCGTACCTGTTGCCATTCCTCAACGTGCCAGACCGGGGGACAATCAATCTGGTTACAGGCTTGTAAAGAATGAGGCTTTTTGTCCTTGCACTCTTCAGCAGCCACGGCAGATCCTCCCAGCTGCTGGCAGTACACATCTCTCGTCTGTATCCCAACCCCACACGTAGCCGAGCAGCGTCTCCAGGGACCGCTTTGCCACCTGTTCCAGCAACACAGCCAAAACCCCACATTTTAGCAACTTGCCTCAGATTGTGGAAGGAGCAGTCATACCTAAATACACCCTAGCAAAAAAAGATAACTGAAGGCACAGTTACTGATAAATGGTTAAAACATCCCTTCGGTTTGGCCGTAACACAAAATTATAAACTAGATTTATAAACCTGCAGGTAACAAGGAAAAGCAGAGGTTATTCACAATAAAGTAATAAAGAGTCTTTTCCAGACATACTCAACTCCAGCATTCACCTTTAGAATGCTCCTCATAAAAACCCAGCCTGTTGGCAACCTGCTGACATTTACATTTACAAATAGAAATATGTAAACAGACCTTTCTTACATTTACAAAACTTCCTTTGAATGTGTATATGTTTTCTATAAAACATCCTGTTCCTGTTACCTTCTTCCCTACACTTTGCAAGAGGAGGTTTCTGCAAACACAGAGAAGCAGTATGCAAAGGGTCAGGGATGTCAGAGATAAAAAGTGGGTAAACAAGGCAGCACATACCAAAATTTCACATATGGCTCTTTCAAGCGACAAAATTTGGTAGGTCTTCTTGGATTTGGACCGGGTTTATTCTTTTCCCAGAATCTCCAAATAAAACTAAGAAGCCATAAGCACTATGTGGGGCTACTAAAGAAGCATGAAATTAAAATAACTTTAAATCATAATTTCCCTCTTTTTTTTTCAGTCAGTAGGGATAGAAAGTAGATATTCTCTGGGGGTTTTTTGTGAAATTGCCCTAAAATTTTCCTTGAACCACTAGAAGAGTTAAAGCTGTTTTTCCAACTCTGGCAAACATCTTCACAGAAGAGATTTATTTCAGAAAATGTTCCCTATTTTATTAGTGAGATGTGAAGAGTGGAAAAGGAGTGAACAAGACCAAAAAAATCCCAACCCCACAACCTTGTTAAAGACAGAAGTAGTGAAATTTCATCCCAAGGCAAGACCACAGTCTTGCAATCTGAACCCTTTCTGAGAAAGGCAATGTTTGTTTAAGTGATATTAACCATTTCTTTGCCAGAGTTTGGTTTCACTATTCCAGCGTACCTCGGAGGGCAGAGCTTCATATTGCAAGTACGAGTCATTGGTGGTGGTCTCTTGGAACTGTCACACAGGGTTTCATTGACAGCTTGTTTTGTCTCTACGTGCAGACACATTGCAATGGCTTCTTGTGTTCCTGGGTCAAAAAAGGAAAACACTCATGAAACACTGAAGATGGGAGAGATTTCCATAAAGCCAACTCTTAAATGACACTCAGTAAAAAAAGCTCCAAACACTGAACTAGACAGCAGTCTTAACAGTCACATCTCAAGTCAAAAGGAACACAAAGATACTTTATATATTTCATGCTCAAGAGATATTTGTGAATTATATCTAGCAATTCTGTGATATTTAAAAGGCTTGATTAGACATTCTACTTCCCTGAAAATCGACAGAAAATAGGCTTCTCTGTCCACCATCAGATGCTACATCCGCCTGGTTCTGTAATGGTCCCAAGCCAGCTACTGTCCTCACTGCCAAAATCAGGGTAAAAGTGATTCCTTCTCACTTAGCTTGAATTTAAGGAGCTAAAGATCCGCAAAAAGTGTGGTAAAAAAAATGCAGCAAACTTGAAAAACATAGAACCCTTCTCACAGGGGCTAAGAGGTGCAACGGTTTTGCTGAAGGCAGCAAATCCGATCCAGCCTAGAGCTTTCCTCACTCGTGACCATTCTTGGCACCTTCTGATCTGCAGCTCTTGCTACCTGGATCTTATTACTAAAGCATGAAAGATTATTAATACTCAAATTTCTATGAGTCAAAATGAAACATAATATAAGTTTGCTTTAGAACAAGTCAGCTTCGCAAATACACATCTCGTGAACTACTTTTGTTTTAAACCTATGTAATTATCCAATTTTATATATCGTATTTTTTAGCCTGAAAGCCTTGCTCAATTTCAAAGCTCACCCGCGTGCACATGAAAGACAAGATGGTTTGTGATGTACTTGGGGGATCCTGTGTAACTGGGATGTTCTATATAAGTGATGCTGATGGCCATAATCCTGTAGAACAAAAAACCACTGAAATAATAAAATACCTATTTTGTTGCTTCCAGGTAAAAATGCCTTTTGAAGAGTCCCAGTTTAAAGAATTTAAATCCATTTCCTTCCTATCTTTCACTTATCTCAAGTGATTTTGTAAGGATACGAACTCGCTTGCAGCAGCAGGTTATATTTCTTTTATTAGAACCAAATTCCAAGGTTTGAAAGGGAGTTCCATTTTTAACTAGAAACCTTCACTAACCTCATGTTACACAAAGCTACACATTGTTACACAAAGACACTATCACTTCTGTGTCTATCTGTGTCTGCTGTGCATGGCGAATGGTTTCTTGGCACTGATGATCACTAGCCATTCTGATTTCAGTGGGCTCGATGAAATATCCTACACTGAAAGTTTCCTCTCCATGCCAATGGTCCATATTTCTCTCTTTTTTACACCACACTCATGAGCACTGTCAATCTTTTCATAACCAAAGCTGTTCCTTCCATCTATAAACAGTTCTGACGTAGCCCAGCGTATCAGCCAGCCCAGGCCACAATCCCTCTTTGCGACACCTGAACCAGTCCAACTCTTTCAGACGCTTCAGCAGCAGCAGACCAGCAGCTATTTTCACAATAGCGTAGATTCTAATTTCTTTCAGGCTCTCTGGTACACCTCTATGTCTCCTCTGGGACTCATTTTCAGTTCAGAAAGGCCTTGTTATATAAATGTTTTGACTACATCTACAAAGTGATGAATTTTTATAGAACAGAAGACCTGACCTTAAATATGATTGACAACCTATTCAGTTCTCTTATATCAAAGTATTGATAATTACATTAACATAGAACACACGCATTGCATAAAAACGTATTTTACCAGCAGGGCTGAGGAAAGACCTTTAACAGCAAGTACCATTACTATAATGCAGACAATAAAATGCCCCAAAAAAAGACAAACCCGTAAACAATCATGGTTTCTAGAACTCTTCTATTTTATTCCACTGACAACCAAAGGTATCAAACATTTTCTGTCCAATTGATCTCCATGTGTTTGTTTAACAGGAGCACCTTCCCTGTCCCCTCAGGTAGGAAATGCACATTGGACCGTCTGCAGGAGAAATAAAGGTTTAGGAATTGTGTTCTGCCAGAAGCAGAATAACATTACCAGACAAGCAATCGAGCATGTATCAAGCATCTATATAACCTCTATTTTAGGTCAAAATCTACCCTAAACAACCAGCCTCCAGTTTCGCTGGCCTCACTGTGTTCCTGCCAGAAAACCACGCTCAGAGGTGACGCTGCTCTGGAACAGGTTGCGATAAGTCATATCGTCTTAGTATCTCACACAAAGGAGGGGAATGAAATGAGATTCCTTTCAGATCATCTGAATCGGCAATAATCCCATGGGAACTTTTTATCTCGCTGTTATAAAAACTAAATTGGCCAGCCAAATGGACAAAAGGCATGTCATACCAGGTGCTGGTTTTTGACTGCAGCTTGCCACCTGGAGTTCGTTAAACCCCTTCTGCCCTGCAGCATGACCTACCCAGCTTTAATTGTGTTTCCGGGAGAGAATGTTGATAGGCGGTGTATCTTCCAACTGACTTAACTAGAGGGCACAAACTACAGGAGTGATTTCTCCCCGCAGGGGCCTTATTGAAAGAAAAAATGGCACCCTGTTTTCATGCTGTAAGTACAAAGCAGATATTAAAGCCTTTGTACAACCATACCACGCACCCCCTTCCTGTTCCTCGGTTCTCAGTTTAAGGACTCTAGTCAATAAATAGCTACACTTAATTGATGCGGCATTTGCTTCAACTTAACTGTCAAAACGTCTCGACAATTAATCAGAGTTCTCACCCCAAACTATAATTTTACATTAGTTAGGAACTTCAATCACTGATAAATTTCTTATTCTATGTCGACTGGAAAATGGAAAAATCTATTATTCAAACAAGCAAAGTTTTATATGTATGACTTTCTTGGCTTATAATATAAACATAGAAGATAATTTAACTAAAACATTATGTATGCAGCAGGGAGCATTAAGTATTTTTACAGTAATCCGATGCACTATTGTAGTAATTATCCTACTACTCGGTGAAATAGAATATTTTCTGTTTTAACCCAGCATTCAAACCACATACATTTACATTCTTTTACAAGCTTTGCTGTGCAGTGAAACACCCAGTGCAGAAAGCTGTGTTAAAAGATCAGAACACTTGAAAAAAGCCCAAGCTTTTTGTTTCTGCCTTTTTTAGAGTACAAAGAAAATGGTGGGGGAAAGTTGCTGTGCAAATGGTGAAAGGGTGGATCTATTCTCTGTACCTGGAAGAGGAAGGAAGGACAGCCATTTATTTCTATCAGATAGGCTCAGTTTGGTGACTGCTTAAAAATACGTACTGTCAGCTGAAAATAACTCAGAAGAAATGCCAAGTCCTACATACGCTCGAGCCTCTCTGTAAATCTATCAAAACTGGCAATGTTATTTATACTTCTCCTGTAAAAAAGTAAACAGTTAGTGGCTGCACTTAATGAAACTAGTCACAGGAGTAACCAGTTATCACATTGCCTACAACACTATTGCAAATGTTCTCAACTTTATATGTCGCTCTCGGAATGGTCATTGTTTTTCTTAAGAGCCCTGATATTTGGCTAGAATCCACGGATTTTCTAAGAATCTCAGGTTTCTTATAAATAAAATAGTAAACTTTTAGCTGTTATGGTCCAGACAACAGCCTGAAAACACAACCTGACCGCACCATAAAGCTTCCAAAGCCACAGACTATAGAGGAAACAACAGGAAGTGCACATGGATTTACTGTTTAATCTCATTATTTTTAAGCCAGTGTAATGACTTGGGGGGCCTGAATCATAATTTTTGAAGCATATGGAATATAAACTATAATAATTACACTGAAATGCCAAAATCTGCCTCTCACAATAAAAGGTGTTTTTAAACAGGGACACAGAAAATGTTATTTTTAAAAATAGAAAACATCCCTTGAAAATATTATAGAGTACTTAAATGATTGAGAACACTAAAGAAACACTACAGATTACAAGAAAAACATTTCTTCTCCTCAGGCATACTCTTTTTTTGGATAACAACTATTACTTCTCACTGATGATATTATGAAAATTAAACTTATGTTGGGGGCTCTCGCATCAGGGCCAAAGTTCTTCAGATTGAAAAAAAACCACACCAAAATATTCTGGGAAAATGAGGGCAAATCCTGAGCTCCCCAAGCACTTAGTTGTCTTATTTTCAGTTTAGGATTTCTTCAGTCATGGAATCACAGAAATTCAGAGTTGGAAGGGACCTCTAGAGATCACCTAATCCAACTCCCCTGCTAAACCAGGATTGCCTACAGCACGTAAGAGTCACTGAGGACAAAACAGATCTTCAGATTTCAGGATGGTTACAGAGTTTCCTATGGATGTTAAAGGTGATGTCTGCCTCAATTAGCCTGGACAACTTTTATTTGCATTCATGGAAGATTGATGAAAGCAGTATTAATTATGGGAGCAGGCATAACACATCATAGCAGGCCTCAAAAGCAGTAAGTTTTACGGCACTCAATGTGCTGCGTGACAAGCCACACAGGTAGGGTGCAGAAAGCACACAAAATGACCAAAGACTCATGTTACTAACGCTCTAGAACCTGTTAAATCTGGAAAGTAAAGATAATGTTTGATAATGCCTTGCAGATCACTCTATCTCTGTAATTCTAATACCTCAAAACCCGTGTTTCCATCTGCATTTTTACGTCTGGAGAGGGACCAGCAGGGAGTCTGAATTCAAAGTCTAGTCTGTATGAGGACTTAAAAAAAGGTGCAAGCGACAAGCACTGAAACAGAGATTCAGTCCTTGCTTAAGCAGTGGCTATAAAGCTCCCAGCTGACTTAGACCCTGCAGACTTTTCCCTCATTCAGAGAGAGTCAAGCACTAAGAAATGGGGGTAGGGAGTTCTGAGGATACAGAAATCCACAGGAATTTATTTTAATAGCCACAGCTAGATACGTACATAACTAGAGAAAAAGTACCTAATATAATTTACATTACGCTGGGATATTCCAAACTCAGACAACATTTATTTCTTGTAATGAAAGAGTTCATCTAATTGAAATGAGATTTGAACATAAAACATTGCAGAAATGGATCAGCTCCTTTGAACTACACAATGGAAAAATAGTAGACAGTGAGATCATTAGTTAGTACATTGCAATAAGCTGGGAACAGAAGAGATGTCTGGGTTCCCTTAAAACTATTTATCGGCAGGTAATTTTTGGTCTGTTTGAAAGCCCTTGCCAAGGCAGCAAGAAGATCAGAACTGATAGAAGGAAAAAATCCCTGCTACCTAACTAGCATAACAGTGCAGGGACTTCTGAAGCTGTTCATTGATAAAATATCCTGACAACTTCCCACATTTCCCAGGAGCAACACATAAGAAAAAATGTCTAGACATAGCACCAGAGATACCACAGAAATCTCAAGAACACAACCAGACATTTTCTTTCATGCTTCTTCAAATGGATCATTTCTATTGTGTATCGAACAAATGGCTAGGTTACAACAAACACCTACTGGTCAATTCTAGGTCAAGCAACCTCACAAGTTCATGAAAGCGCCAGAAGTCAGCAACAGAATTCACACTCAGCTGAACATGGGACTCTGCTCATCAGTCATTTTGAAATTCCTTCATGCCGGCAAGTGAAACTACGGTCTTCGGTACAGGCTCCTTAAATTACTGTCAGCTTGCTCTCCAAGTACAAGTTTTCATGTGAACGTTTTTGCATGGACAAACTCACATGTGAAGACACAGGCGATACAAACATGCACATGTGTAATAGCAGGTAAAGCCTAGAAATTATTTCAGCCTAGATGTTTGCTGATGTAATCCAAATTCAAACACTTTGGAGTTTTAGAACACCTCTGACAAAGATATTGGTTAAAAAGCAGCGATAAAGTGGATTTAAGATGGAATGACTGTATATTAGAAAAATCACCTGAGACAGGAAAAACAGAACTGAAAATTTAGTAGTAAAGAAACCATTACTTCTGCTTGAGAGTAAAATTGCCTTATTTCTAAAAACAATTCCCTCATTAAAATTAAGAAACAGGGACACTTAGTCACAATAGCTGTTGTTACCGTGTCATTTTTGTACATATATACTTGGACTATAACTTCTTCTACCTTGCCAGTCAAAAGACCCACTGAAGGTAGCGGAGGGAACGGGACGCATTAGCTTTTGTGCTGCTGTTACTATGGATCAGAAACTGCTGTCAGAAAACAACAGCAGTAAATGATAACGGAGGCACTTATCAGTCACTTACCATCCTGCCGATAGCATTCTAGGGCATCCCTCCCAACTTCTGCCTTCAAGGTTTGAACTGGTGAATAGTACAAAGAAGGCTGCTTTCTGTGCGCTTTAGACGGGCCCTCTGCTCCCAATTGTTTCTGTTCTCCCTGTTTCTACATTTTTTACTTCTTCCATGGGTACTACTGTCTTCACTTCCCACTGATATCATCAGTCCTGTCGTATGCAGGTGTGTTCACCGTTCCACTGCCTCCACTTAACACTTCGTAACTCACTTGTGTTCGGTCCCGAAGTACAGCTTGTAGTAGCAATACCAGCAACCTTGTCTAGTAACATGTACTTAGGAGGACAGAGAGATTCAATTACATCCAAAAAGGAATGTGCCTAACTACTTGCAGACAGATGTATGGCACAGAGCTCCTACGGAGTGATATACTGTACCAAGACCTAAACAAACTCCCGTTTGATCTTCATGGAGATCAGACTGAAAGCAAGTCTCCCTAATCACAACTTGGTATCCCTACTGTACTGCAGAAAATGGCAGCATTTTGGAAGATAAGGAATAACCAACATGGGAATTTTTACTCCAACAATATACACTTTCAGTTCCTAGGAAAAGAAAGGTCATCTAAACATGCTGGTACCACCAACTGCCTGGCAGCTGAGACTCCCACAGCAACAAGACTAAAGCAAGTTGCTGTATCAACAACTTCTTGCACCTTACTTAACCAAATGAAATCGGTGTTTGAACACAGGATATAAGCAAAACAAAGTTGTTTGAAATACTGTATGGATAACCTAGAAATAAGTTAAAACTTGAAGCTGCATGTTTTCCAACAGATATAACTGTTAGGTTTCCAACATAACTAATTTAGGGTAATGCTAACAGAAGATGAAACAAAATCAAACAATGCCGAATTCTTACCACTCAGGAGAAATAAGGAACTAATTAAAGGTACCTCCAAGACATGTGGCTGAACAAGGAGTAAACCCAATGTATTCCCAGTCATAAATCACGCTGCCATCTTCAGCATGTGAAAATTCTGGTGTGTAGGGGACAGGCTCACTGTCACAGGATGCCTGGTGACAGACTCGTTCTGTTGGTGGCTTCACATCTTCGCATTCCTCCTCAGGCAGTTCAACCTCTGTCTGAGTAAACGAGAGAAGAATTCGGCACTTCACATCTCGCACCTGTATGCCACTGCCACACGTGGCACTGCATGGAGACCAGGCTTCAGGAATAAACCTGAAAATAATCACAGCGCAGAAGAAACACTGTCATTTTACTTCATATAATTGTGTCTACATGTGCACAGTTAAAACATAGCTAAAACGCATAAATGTGTGTTTATACACAAAGCAGACAATACATACTACTATTTGATGCTTAAACAGAATGCATATTCAAGTCTTTCACTTGCCTCCCATCCCAGATCGTTTCTCAAGATTCACAGAAGAAAGTGTGTAGGAAAAGAGGAGAAAGAATCATGAAGAACTGGGAGAGCTGTATCCTTTTTGTGGGGAAAAAGAACATCACCTAAATCTTTTTTTAGACTTCTTCAGTGGAAAAAAAGGAGAAACTCCATGAAGACAAATCTATACAATGTAAAATAGCTCCCCAGGTACACTTTTAGGCGTATGCCAAAAGAATATTTGCAGTCTGCTTAAATCTGAGAAAGGCCATCACCTTATGTCATGCTAAAAATCAGCAAGCAGACAGAAGAAAAGCACTTTTCAAATCGAGCTATCTCCAATGCACACCACCACAGGCCGCTGTTCAGATTTAATCTTGTAAGAAGCCTCTCATCTTCTATAAAAAGGTCTAACCGACTCAGGCTACAATCCATCATTTTTATTAGAAAGCATTTATGCTCCTGATGAACTATAGGAAAATCTTATTTTACAGATCATGAATTTACTGAATAAAAGGAGGTTTTAGTCTATAATATTCTCTAAGTTCGAGGGTCACATTAATATCCCATAGTCATTTTCAAAATGGCACAAGAGCCAAGGGGCTGAATTTCATTAATAAAATCATCCTGAATGGCTCTGGGGTACAATTTATAACAAATCGAATATAGAGTTTCATAGGACATTTTTCCAAAATGTTGCAGTTGTTCTTTATTATATGTCCAAATATAGCTGATGATCAAAAAATGGGAGATAAAGGAGGATATATTTGACCAATGCTAAAAATGTAGTTGGAAGGAAAAATTCTAATTAGGATTCAAAGATTTTCTCCTTATCTTTGATTAAGAATTATCTTTCTTTTTACTGCAGGAAAGCTGCCCTTACAAATACAAGAACAGTTGTGTAAGACAAAAATCAGTATTTAGGCTCTGCATACACAGTAAGAGTAGAAAAATGTCAACACAGTGTGGTTGATCCTGCGGATGGTTTATCATCTTGAGCCAATAACTTCTTGCCAGTATATACAGAGTAAGAATCAAATAGAAGAAGGGAGAAGAGGTGAGTGGATACTCTAACTCAGTCCTTGGGGTAGTCACTCAAACGGTGCCTGGGATACACCCCAAGACAGACTGTCTCCTGTGGAAAAGACTATTCCCATTTCCAGTGAAGGCTACAAGGTAACTGGTTATTGTTTAAGGAGGTGTTGATGAAATAGCTTTACAACTCTACTACAAAGATGTCAAAGCCTGTCACTTCAAAGCTTCCTTGAACAAAGCCTCAAAATTTTAGTTTGAGCTCACTGGTCCTTGACAGACTTCAGTATCCCCAGCTTCTCCTGAAACCAAGGAAAACTGCAAGCGCTCATCATTTCATAAGTCTGACTGCCTTTGAAGTAGATGACCAGACTGATTTTTATTGGACGAGTGTTATCAAAATGGTGGATGGTTGTGTCCTACAGTGATAAATTCTGAGTAAATTCCATACTGGTGCAACCCAACCGCCCATCGAGTCCAACGGCACAGCTGGCAGGGGTCAATGTCCAGATGCTTTTGATAACAAATTCTAACTGAATGTCTGTGGAAAAAGCTGCAAAGGAAGACTTTCTCTTACCTCAGCAGATAAAATCAGCTTAACCCAGAAACATCATATCTCAGAGTCTTTTCAAAGACAGCCGCACAAACTCCCTGGGGTAGCCATGCCAAAATCACCCTTATCCAGCAAAATGCTTAAGCATGTGCCTAACTTTAAGCATATTAGAAATCCTTTGAAGTCAATAGGACTATAATGTGTTCAGAGTTAAACTTGTGTTTAAGTGCTTTATTGGACCAAGGCCATTGTGCATAGGCTTAACAAAATTATGACTTTCCTCTCCTTCTATGTAAAAAAAATTATAAGTCCACTTGTAGTTATGTACCTAACTGGAAAAATAAAATTGATGGACATCTATAGTTGAAAAGAGTTGGTTGGTGTTCTGACCACACCTAACAGTTTACAGTCTGAAAGCAAATAACTTTTTTTTGGTAAAAGTATGGCAGCAGCATACCAGAAATTAGTGTTAGTTTTGTATACTGTTAGTTGAGTGCATTAAAGCATTCCAAAAATAATGTATGATGATGCATTCTTCCGAAATCCTGTACAAATGAAAGGAAATTTTGAACCACAGCAATCCTTTCATTCAGCAACCAATTGATTTATAAAGAAACTTAGAAAATTCTAAGCATTTTTTCTTTGACTTATAGCAAGCCTATATTATAATTGAGGTTTTCCTGTTGAATATTAGTGTCTGGTATTTTTCACTGAAGTGCAAGATTGAAAAAAAAAAAGCAACTCAAAATACTTTTTATTCTGCCTTGGCATTTGCTAAACTAGTCATATGACTATTTAGCTATTAACATCCTAAATTACAGGACTTTTCAAAGGATGACCATGTTAAAGTCACACTTCAAGCACCCACAACAGAAGCCACTGGAGACTGCTAATACAAAATTAGACCAAGGAACTGACTGGAGAGTGACAGAGCTGCAGAGGCTGGCATTCTATCTGCATTTTTAATTTTTAATTTTTTGAAAATTTTTAACATATGCACAACCAAAGCCTGTGACGCATCATTAAAGCAAACTGCATGGTGCATTTTTTTACACGGTGGCATTCCCAGCTCACACATCACAACGCTTTAGACACAACACTTCACTCTGCCTTTGATGGCCACACACTCCGAGTGATCTCAGGTCAGGATTAAGAAGCATCAAAGCACTTGTACTATGAAACCTTGCAGATCATCAGGAATTTATATTGGAATGGATAGGATGGTGGTAACTCTGAAAATTTTCAGAGATCTTTATTTTTGTAGATGAGACTCCTAATTAAAAAAAAGGAAAAGGATGGAAAAATGCAAATCTGAGCAGGCACAACTTTTCACAATCAGCCTTTTTTATACAGTCATTCTTCCCAGCGCAATGTAGAAATCGAATGCTCCTATAATCATCTGCACAGGCACAAGTGATGTATGCACTACAGAGGCAGCGGAGAGTATCCACGCTGCAGTGTTATCGGTCTGACACTAATGGAAATGTGCATTTACTTGGCACACTCTGAAAAAGCCAGCGTAGGATGACCTGGAAAACGAAGCAGTGACCTAAACTACTGATGATAAAACTGGAACAGAATAGCCCAACGCAACCAAATTGAATCTGTACTGAAAACTTAACTCAGCGCAGGCTTCTGCTGCTTTCCAAGGACTTCAAAAACATGGTGTCTCAATATTATTTTTTTTATTTTCCTCATGCCTGCAGTTCTTGCTTTCAGTTAAGACAGGAAATGCCTAAATCTGGGGAAAAAAAAAAAAAGGCTGCTCTTGTGATATTTCCAGTTCAACCCCACCACGCCAAGAAGCCTGGATAAAACTTTGCAAGCAGCATCTGAAATGTTGGCTGCTTACTGGGGCAGAACTTCCATGATGCTGCCACCCTACCCCTGCCTGAACACCACCCTTGCCTGCTCTAAGCAGAGCTGCATTGCCAGGTTTTATGAGCCTCAAGTGTAAAGCACTGGACAAAATCACCAGCCCACTTGCAGAGAAGAAGCTGTGAAAGAAGTGTAATTGTCTACCACCAAAGTCAGGATGGGGACATTTCTGTGAAAATGACACAAAGAGCAGCGACCTTTATGAGAGACTCCGCATTTCACATTTGGCGAGTGCAATCCACAAACCTAGTGATTACATTTTAGCTCAGGTTGCTGAAAAAATATGTCAGCCTTTGAAAGCATTTTAGTTTTGTCTTAAGCCATGACAGGGGAAGGCAGCTGATGTGCCTGTTTCTTTAACATACAATTATTAATAAAAAGGATGCAAAAACCTTGCTGGAGCTTCTCTGCGAATCCCACTGTAACTAAGAAGGCTCAAGGGAAGAACGTTTAAAATAATGATTGGTATCAACTGTCATCACATTCCACAACTAAAAACTAAAAAGGTCAGACCTACATTTTTCTTGGCCTCACTTTAAGGGCAGTCATTTTTTATTTTGCTAATAATAAAAAAAGAAGCTTTTGAATGTTCCCCCTGTATGTAAATGCAGGACACCAGCCATGGTAGACCACAGCGGCAGAAGTATTTATCTTCCCCAAGCTACTTTTGGCATATCCATCATTTGTGGGTTCTAAAATGCAGCTACATTTATTCTCTTATTCATTATCAACTAAAATATCACACTAAAGCATAGAAAGACAGTTGTAATAAGAGGATGGGCTAGAAGTTGAGACTTCATATTGTGGTTTAAGTTTGGATGACAAGAGAATAACTAAAATTAAAAGTGATGGCATTTTACCAAGGAAATCATAAGCCTCCTGCTAGGCAGAGGTAGGCTATGAGTTATCACTCTGCCATGGGTAAATTACAGAAAACAGAGTTAAACAGATCCAAACCAGAGGGAAATCTTGTTATAATTTACTCTGGGAGAAGTAACAATGTATTGTTAGGGTTTCTTTTTAAATCCTAAACCCCAACCCAAAAATCTCATTCCAGCTAAAAGACAGGAGCAGTCAGGGCATGAGATCTAAAGCATCTAGTGAGAAATCGTTGTATTTGCAAACCACTGTCCACATGACTAACAGGCAATCTGCAAAAAGGGATCGAGGCAGGGATCAGTTATTTCTCATTTCTCCTTACCTGCCAGCTTCCTAAGAAGAATAAAAGCAGGAGGCAGCAGAAGATATGTAAAAAGAAACAAAAGGGAATGTGGCTGCAGCATTACAGCTGGGTCCCAGGAGAGCCCAGAGTACCCAGACTAGGAAAGCATAGCACCTCAGGAACTCCTCCATAAAGGGAAGGATATCAGAGAAGAGGCATCAGCAAGAACTGGCTGGAGAAAGCTTTTAGACTTAGGTGAAGAGGCTTCTGGAAAAGTCTCCGGAAAGAATCAGGATCAACAATCCTCGTTAACAATACAGGCTGGGGGATGATGTGATAGAGAGCAGCTGTGGAAAAGGACTTGTGGGTTCTGTTNGTTTTAAACTAGAGCAGGGTGGGTTTAGATCAGACATTAGGAATTTGTTCTTTACAGTGAGGGTGGTGAGACACTGGCCCGGGTTGCCCAGAGAGGGGGTGGAGGCCCCATCCCTGGAGACATTCAAGGCCAGGCTGGATGAGGCTCTGAGCAACCTGATCTAGTTAAAGATGTCCCTGCTCCCTGCAGGGGGGTTGGGATAGATGACCCTTAAAGTTCCCTTCCAACCGAACATATTCTAGGATTCTAGGATCATGAGTAAAAGGTGAAGAAAGTCCAGGTGTTCAGAGTAAGTGAAGAATTAAAAAACAAACCCAGGAAACTGCAAAACTCCCAGCTGTGACAGGACACGCACCAAGAACTCAAACACATGGCTGCACTCACACTGCGAGGCTGCAGCGGAATACATTGGTCATGTCTAGGAAGGCATGAACAACTGCTTTCTTTGTAAGGACAAGGTATGAGGGAACCCATTATAAAGTTTCCAGTTCAGCTCTATTATATTCTAAATATACTCTGAACCAGCATGCTATGCTCCTGCCAGTCCTCCCTGCTTATTCTGTCAGACTGCTGCTGAAGAATCCTAAAAACCCAAAGACTACATTAGCTCAGGGTTGCCACAGTGTGATTCTGTAATGCTAGAGATCATTTTCTTTACAGCTTCACACTGAATCCTCTTTAGAGATGGCCTCATATACCTTCATTCCGATACACTGGCATTCAATAGGCACATTTGATTGCATCACCCCCTTCTACAATCACACTTTATTTTCATAATTTTGCTACTGCCCTGCCTGAATTCAGGGCCACCAATTTGGAGAGTGAAATAACTGTTCACAGTAGGTTGACACTTGACTTGAGAGGCTCGAGCAGTGAAAAGTTTAAAGTAGAGTCACCATAACTGTGCAAACACCTGTTTGGCAAGAGGTTTCTTCTGTGAGTCAGTGCAGGTGTAAAGATTTTATTACTCATGATCACACCTGTTGGTGCATGTGTGCCAAAAATCAGGAATAGCTAGATGGAGGAAGAAAAATAAGAAGTTATGGGGCACACTCTGTTCTCCGAGCAATATAAATCCAAAGTAACTTCAGTAATCTCATCTAAATTATTTTAAACTAACATTACTACAAATGAGTGCAGAATTTGGCTAAGCATAACACAATACTGTTCAAAATCTCACATGGAAACCTTACAGAAAGTTACTACTTTCTAGAAATGTATATACTATATATTGAATATATCAGATACATATATGCATGAAGCGTACACAGGGGATGCAAGCAATTGTGTAGATGCCCAAACATACAAGCGACAGGAACAAGTGCAGCTGGATTTAAGTTATGCTTTCATCTCCAGGACTTAAAATGTTGCAATGCTTACCCTCATCAGCTTTTAAGGGGACTCACAAAATCCAGATGTTATTTCACACACACACACACGTGTGAAATATCACAACTTATCCCCACAGATTCAGCTAAGCTCAGAGATCAGCAGGTTTTTCTCACTTGCTTTATGCATTGGTCTTACCCCCCAAGGAAATCCTGGCAACCCGACAAAGTACCTCTTAATTTTTAATACAACCACTACATTCTTGAGGTAACACCAATTACTGGGATAAAACTGAATTTTTTTAATTTACATCTGCTGAAATGCTTCCACATGCATTAATTAGGGCTTGATTAGAGTAAATTAAGATCTCTCTGCATTGCTTGAATGATATAAGGACATTATAACAGCGTGGCTCTGTGTCATCCAGAACAGGAGCTCCAGAAGCAAAGCCATTGAGATGTAAAATTAGGAACAGCTCACAACACAACTCATCTCCCAAGGAGGCCAACTGTCAAAGCAAACTGCGTAGCAGCAGTCATGCTAGATGATTTGCAAAATATGCCAGAAATGTTTCTTCACTGTAAAAGACAATGTACTTACATTGGCTCTTCTGAGACTGTTCTGGTCTCTTCCATTTCATGTGCCTGTTTAAACCATGGCAATTTTGCTTCCACTGGATTCTTTTCTGGTAGAAGAGAAAAAACCCCTAACATTCAGTAATTCCTCCAAAAATCAAAGCAATACGTAGATGTTAGCATTATTCACACCCTATATTGTCTATTGATCTAATGCTTTTGAATAAAGATATACTGGATAATAAACCATAATTTACTAGAAAATTTCTTCATGATGTTTGAGCCCCATTCTGATGTCCCTTTTTACTGAAAGAATACCAGTCATTCTATTTCTGTTCCTGTTTAATCTTCTAATTCCTTCACACATCTTCCCCAAATGCAGGCAGTTTCTGGTAGATTGTTGCTTATATCTTAGTAATGGATTATTGTCATAACTGAAATTTATAGCTGAAAAAGAAGCTAGAGCATAGCAAACATACGTCGCTCTCCAGTTATACTGGCTTCATTAGAAAATATCCAGAGAAATTGGTTTGGTTTTGTTTTTTTTTTTCCTGAATTAGCTGGCCTTTACAAAATTGGATATTAATTTAAAAAACAAGACTAGCTTCTTTCATCTGTCTACACATCCTGTACTTCTGTGATGCCTTTTCTCAGAGTACTGTAAGCCAATTGAGGATCGGTGTCTCCAAACTTAAGTAAAACCCCACAAGAAGGTTCTCAAAATTTCAGTTCTAGTTTCTATTTCATGGTTTAACCCTGAATAATTTTCTGCTTGAGGAATTCTCTAGAGTCTGAAAACATCCTGAAGAGAAACATAAAGTTGTCTACACAGAGAGCTTCCTCTTTTTCTATGTAAATCTTTATGGTGAGTTGAAGGTCTGAAATACAGCCTTTCAAATGAAAACTGAAAGAATGGGAGTAGCACCCACTAAAATTTTCTGGGCCCAGAGGGGCAGAAATGAGCAAGGGACGAGATATCCTAGTTTCCCCTCTCATCTTGGTTTTTTCTTTTCACCTACTGTTTAAAGCCTTACCAACTCTTTTAAAGAATATTTGTCAATTTGCACAATTGTTACAGACCTTTTAAATACGCAGAAATGGAGAAGAGAGGAGGAAACCGGTTTGATTATAACATAATGAACCGACAAGGCCCACTGAGGACGCTGACACATTTAATGAGATGCAAACAAAAAAGGTGATACACATGGAGTATCATTCCCATTTCAACTATTATTGAACAACGCCTCCTTCCCATGTTGAACTCATTAATTCTGGTTTTCCCAATTTGACCCGGCTGTATACATTTGGTTAGCACGTTCACCTCATGACAGTCTGGCCACATTATCAGCAAAAAATATCAGCAGGGCACTTTTCCTAGCACCAATAATTAAAATGTTTGTTTCTGCCAAGACTGAAATAAGTCCTAGTAAATTCCAGCTTCTGGCATTTCTGAAAAAGGTTACCAGGGGCTTTTAATTCTCTTAACAAAAATGTAAAACAATAACAGACCCAGACAAAATTCCAGTTACCTTTTGGCTTGTAACATGGTATTGGCACAATGCACTCTTCTTTTATGTGTAGTTTAAGCTGTGGATTACAGCCACCGACATGCTGCCCACGGTGGTCAATACACAGCACTACTCGGTAACGCAAGCCTCGGCCACAGGTCACTGTGCACTGCAGGAGAAAAAGCAACCGTCTCACGCTGTTTCTTTTATACTATATTTACTAATATTGTTAAAAAGCAAGTTAGAGGTACTGATGATGTGTTCACTCAAGTTTTTTCCACAATCGACTGGGTATCAGAGATGTTTGAATCTGTCCCTACATTGCTAGGTGAATAAAGAAGGGCTGATGCTGGTAAAAACGCCTACGTTTTGGGAACGCCAGTGATTTCTCGGAGTTCTGTAAAGCTTATCTGATTGGCAACAGTCTGAAATAGAGGTGGCTATGTACTGAGAACATGCTCTCTCATAGTGGTCATTTTCAGTTAAAGCTGGGTCAGACGTGCTGCAAGAACAGTTTCTTCACTCTATGTCAGTGATGTCATTTGGATGAACTAAGGAATTATAGAAGTGTTGAGCTATCTGACTGTATCAGATAACTACAGCCAAGATAAGTTGGCTTTATGTTCTTGTTACTATAATGAAAGGTAAGAATGCTGGAAAATCACCCTCACAGACACATCAGCCCCTAGACAGACATGCCTTTAGCTATTACATGCAGTGAAATATTACATTTATCAAGAACTGAGAGACAAAGGACCTGATTGCAAAGGGGCCTGACCTCTGGCTCTAATTTCTCTTCCATGTAAAGCAGGAATTCAACGGGCATAAATAATTCTATATACATTTTTCTCCACACGGACATGTCAACATTTTGATTATCAAGCCAAATTACTTAGCGCAAACTTCTCCTAGTAAGTACCATGAAATATGCTTGCTGGGCTGTTTTTCTAATAGCCCTGTGCTCTCAAATACATGGTACCACAAGACTAGAGGCTTTCTTTAGAAAACAAGAATAAAGGTCCAAATTACTTTTCAACTTACTTGAGACCATTCCATCGCCACCCATTTAGGACAGTCAAACAGATTGCAGGTTTGAATGACTTTGGGCTTAGGGGCGTACATGCATTTCCATTCTTCCACTTGCAATATTTCTCCATGAATGGTCTCCTCTACACACACAAAACTTCTCCTCTGAATACCACCTCCACAGGAAACTGAACATGCAGTCCAAGGGTTATGTTCCCACCTGGAAAGAGAACTCGCATATATTAAAAATAAGGCTATTTTTAATTCTACTAACTCCTATTAGAAGTGCAAAATACTGAATCCAATAAAATGCAGATAGTTTGGTTGCTGGATTCTTGCCACACACTGAATATAAATACATGGAACTACAGAGGTACCTTGCATTATTCCAGGCTTATATTCATGCGCAAAATGAAAATAAAAATAAAACGATAAATTTAAGCACATTTCCCAAAATAACTGAAAAATCTTATTCTCATACATGAGTTAAAGAGCCTCATTGTCAGAGACCAAGAAGCATACATACTTGGCATAATATGAAGTCCAGAGACAAAGACAGATCTGTCTGTGCTGATGGAGGGTGTTATTACCCACAGTTGCTCATCACTGCCCACATCATGCAGACTGCACTTAAAAAAAATCTGTTCATGAAAGACATTTTATGGGAACTCTAATACTTGCTTTGGGTAAACCCAGCCGTTTCATTGCAAACTGCGTTTATCCATAAGGACTGTGAACAAATTAAATTGTGACAGGTACCATTTGGCTGATCATCACTGCAGTTCTGCAAGAGTTTTCCACCCTCATTAAAATGCTGTTGAATGAGTCTGTGTTCACACTTTCCAACTTGCTTCAAGCAAAAGGCAGCTGCTCATCTATTACTCTTGCTTCGGCTAACCTAGACAATTTCTCCTGAAGCAGGGAGATGCACAGATTAAGGAAAACTCACACAGCCGTGTCAAGAAGTAGAGCTGCGGGCTAGCAGCCTCCAATGCACGGATGACAAACAACCTGCTGGGAGGGAATGTTTTTGAAATGGCCATCTATCCATGATCTTGGACCTAACTACAATAAATAGGGAAATTGCTGCACCATCTGAAGTGAGAATTACAGGGAGGATTTTAGATTACAAACTGTTTCATAAAATCATAGAACGTGTCGGGTTAGAAGGGACCTTTAAAGGCCATCTAGTCCAGCCCTCCTGCAGTGAGCAAGGACATCTCCAACTAGATCAGGTTGCTCAGAGCCTCATCCAGCCTGGCCTTGAATGTCTCCAGGGAAGGGGCCTCCACCCCCTCTCTGGGCAACCTGGGCCAGTGTCTCACCACCCTCATTGTAAAGAACTTCTTCCTAATGTCTAATCTAAACCTGCTTGGCTCTAGTTTAAAACCATTGCCCCTCGTCCCACCGCTACATGCCCTCGCAAACAGCCCCTCCCCAGCTTTCCTGTAGGCGCCCTTCAGGTACTTGAAGGCTGCTATAAGGTCCCCCCAGGGCCTTCTCTTCTCCAGGCTGAACAACCCTGTTTCATTTATCTCTTGGTCTTAGCATAAATGTACATTTAAGCAATTGCTTCTCAACAAAAACTGATTTCAATAACATGCCGCTCCTCCCATGTTTAGAGACAACATACTTCTATCAAAGCATTTGTCCTCAGGTTCCACTAAGCCCCACACAATTTTCCTCACCTATCTCTTGCTTTCTTTCCACCATGCAACCCAAATCAAAGCTAAGCCCCAGGAAATGATTGAGTTCTTCAGCACATCTTGTGGTTTATCAATGTCTTGTTAGTTTAAAAATTATTCCTATTACAACTGCAGGGGGTCAGCAAGCTCATGAAAAAAGCTACACCCGTTATGAACAATGGAATCATCAAGTGCTTCAATACTCCACCAAAATCAATTCATCAAGAGTAACTTAGCTATCATAAAGGAATTCATAATCTCAGAGTAGGTGAAGCAAAGGCCTATAAATCAAAGGTAAATTTATGTAATTACTACCCACTTTTTCTATGATACAACAGGTAAAACAAGGACATTTCCTATTTTAAGCAATTCATTAAACTGCCTACAAAAACATATTAATCATGCTTAAGCTCAACAGAAGAATGAGTATGAAACATACAGCAAGCCATGGAACATTAACCATGCAGTATATACACAAAAGCATTCAGAATAAAGCCACATGCCCAGATACTGATATCATATCACAAATGCAAAATACATTTGAAGAGTAATAGCTAAACCTTTTTTTTATTTAAATGCACAGCCAGAATTAACTCATTTGCTTTAAAAAAAGTCAGGAACTAAAGAGCAATTAACTGTCCAATGAATTAGCAGCTCACAGATTTATATATATAAGGCTCACTGTGCTATATGTAATACTAGCCTCACAAGTGTTTATAGCATAAAGTTTTATAGTTGTTTTTCTTTATCTCATCAGTTTCGAACACACTCCAGATCCCATACTCCCATAAGCATTTTCAAGATGGAGTGAGGTCCATGGCTACTGGGGAAAAGGGGGGTCTTGGGCAAGCAGTCAAGGAGATACTTTCCAGAACCCACAGCTGTCAAGGGATCCTCAACAGTCCAACAAGTCTGAAATAAATGGAGACATTCCAAAAGCTTTAAAAGAAAATTTTCATCCTGGGAAATTTTTCTATTTATTTCAAAAGAATTCTCCATCTGTAAAAATATTTCAGTGGGGCATTTACAACTCTAGCCACAGGAGAACTCTTTCAAGATCTTGTGGAGCGCACCATGACTTTCCCACAACTTCCTCGTGTGAATGGGGAAGTAGTGGTAAACGCCACAGGACGGCAGAGCAGCCCTCCACATGGCCCTCATGTTATGCAGGAGGTGTGATGTACGACTGCTGGTCAAGGTGAAGAAGTTTGTACAGCTTTGCTCAAGCATATTTACAGCACTTAGGTTTTCTACCTGCTTTGCAAGAACAGGCTTGGGTTAGCATGTAAGAAACATGTAAGAGAAGAAAAAGCAAAAAGAAAAGGTGGAAAAAGCCCCAGCAGAACTGCTGCAGACTCATGCATTGCAGATACCTGACAGGCAACAGCACAGAGAAAATACACCCTGCTACACCAAAGCCAGGCTTGCGTCTGCACTGGACCGGATTCACCTCATGATGCAGGTATACAAACTGGCTGTTTCCGCTGCTCTTTCAGAAACCCCAGCAAGAAAAGGTTCTTTTACACCTCCGTTGTGTTTCCTTATGCAGCCTCCCAGTGGAACACAGCCTGTTTCCTCTCTCTCCTTCCTGCTGGCACCAGCCCTGAGCCCTGCTTGGCTGTCTGCTATCTTACAGTTCTCAGTCCAGAGCATCACCCAGGAAGACCACGATACTTTCTGACAGGACACACTGAGGTGTTGAAATGAGGTGGGCCTTTGCCTGTAGTTCTCAAGTGTTTGAAATAAGAGAACCTGCCCACAGCTTTATCACTGATATAATCTATCTCACCACAGTGTCATGCAAACATGCTGAGCACAGTAAAGCACAGAAAGGGGGATTAAATTTCTCTTCCAACTGGTCTCCAAGCTGCGAGCAGTTCAGAAGATGAAATACTCATGTAAATAAATTGTACTGAGTTCCAGAGGAGATCTGAAATACAAAGGAATTGGCAGAAGAAATGGAAAGGGAAAGAACTGGAATGTAATTATGGAACTTTACAGGATAAATCTGTAAAGGAAAAAAAATCTCAATCTGTGTATGGCAGCCAAAGCACAGCACAGGACAGCAGATCCACAACAAGCGTAAATTGCTACAGAAATAAACTATGACAGTTATATCAGCTGTAATCAGTAGCTCCACTGAGCCATGCAAGTCTATGATTTCTTATTACTTCATATCTTTACTTTGTTGGAAAAATACACTTTATTCATTTCATGACATAATAAAGCAGAAGTTCAACTCAGATAAATATGCATCTTACTCTATCAGCTATAATTCTTTACATTAACAGTAAATCTGGCTTGATGCTTATTAGCCCTAACATCGAAACCTTCCAGAGATGTTTTACATTCTTGAGATTGATGCAGTTAAAAAAAAAATAAATGAAAAGAAAAAAGGCAACAGAGTGTGCTGATAACTTAATTTTAGGCAATAGATATACAGAAAACTCAGTACCATGTACTCAGTGACAAGTCAGCCTTGATGTCAATAAATGTCAATATAATAGTCAATAGTCAATATAATAGTCAATATAATAATAGCCAATAATAGTCAATATAATAGTCAATAGTCAGATAAACAAGAGTGTAGGTCTAAAGAAGAGCAGAACAATGAGACCTCTCAAGGGAAAAAGAATTTCTAGAGTCCTATAACATAGGGAGACCTGTTCTATAAAAGAATATATTCATTGCATACATCTTCAAAATAAAAAACTTTTAGACAAGAATTCATGCATGCATTTTAAAGGAGATGCTCTTCTCAGCACTACAGCAGAAGCCTTAGGGGGACAACTCTGTATTACAAAGTCTTCCACACTGGTATTATCAAGAAGAGCACATGCAGCTAATCATCCAGACCACACTGAAATAAATCACACACTTCCAAAATCTGTACAGGATTGTTACAAATTTGCTCTCCTGTACAGCAAAAAGTCAGAAGCTGTTCCATGATCTTAGTACTCAAATAGTATATTTGCAGTAAAAATTGCGCTAATGCTGACACATACGCTATCCTGAGTATACATACCGAGGAAGTGGCTGGAAGTGATCATAGGGCATGATTTCTTTAAATCCATCACTGTCAACAAAATAAATATTGCATCATTATTTCTCATACCCGGGACTGTGCATCAAGTACATACTTTATGTGACCATGCTTAAAGCAAGCAATTCCCTATGTGAAATGAGCGAATCTTACATTCATTACACATTACCCTCATGGCAAACAACAACTCGTATAATCTTACCTCTTCTGAGTGGTAGAGATCTATTCATATTATGGTTTCCTCACTTCATGCCATCAAAAAAAACTGAAATGAGCAAGCCTTCAGCAGAGAAGTTTATTATCAGTGATCCTTTAGGTCTGTGCTACTTTATTACCAAGAAAATAGTTACATACTGCTGAAGAACAGGAGTGGCAGTGAAATAAACGTGTCACAGGATTAATCAGTTTGATCGCGAATGGTGCACGCTTAGGACCCTTCCAAGGCTGTTAACTTGAACTGCACAGCACAGAGCAGGCACAAAGCCTTACTTCCAATACTAAGAAATATGGTATTACATCCAGTAGTACTTCCCTTTTTCTGTCTGTATAAGCTAAATTTCCAAGGAAAAAGCTAATCACACCTTTTATTTTCCTAATTTTCCCGTTCCAGTTGCAACACTTGGCACTGTTGCCATTAAGCATTATTGAAGTCTTACCACTCCATACAGTGATCAACTCTCCAGGAAAAAACTTGAAAGTCTGCACATCTATAGCTGTTAGAGGTCACTATCAACGATTATGTTCAACAGGAATGAAAGGAAATGGACAGTTTAGCTATAGGAAATGAAATCCATTGAGAGTGTTTCCTTTTCTTCTTGCATATAACTCTAGCTCGGCCAGCTGGCATACTAATGTGAGGTTCTGGGACTTGATACTGTGATGTTATTTTAAGATTCTTTAGCACAGCCAGGAAACCTCACCAGACAATCCAAAAGTTAGTTTGAAATATTGTAGTGCAATTCAATACAATTTATGTATACTATATTATTTATAATTCAGCAATAATATTCTGTGTTATCTGTAGCACGAGTATATTTACTTTGAATGATTTTTTTAAAAAATAAATTCTTAGTGAAAAAAAAAACCCAAACAATCCCCCCAAACTTTAATAATTGTCAACCCCACAGTACAAATGGAAAATGAAACTTTTACAGTAGACAGATAAATAAACCAAGCTAAAGCACGTGCAAAACTTGTACACTGGCTGAGAACTGGAGCTACTCTCTCCCTAATGAGGAATCCCAAATGGCAGCATCAATAAATCCAAAAGCAGGCAAACAATCTGTCCTCCTCACACAACCTCACAAAATCCTTGTACTAGCGCTCAGCAAAAGACATAAAGCAGAATTAGCCCCTGAACAGACTAATTGACGTTTATAATATCTCTACAAAGCAAAGTGTCCTGTTCTACAACAGTAAAGAAGCACCACAAATCTATTGGCAGTGGTACCAGACATCAGCCATTAGCACATGCAATAACCAACCAAGATTAATAGCCCTAAAGATAAAAAGAACTGAAATTAAGTAAATATAGTTGCTTGTTCCTTAGTAATTGACTATACCACACTTAAATTTATTTGTCATATGTCAAACAAACCTAGAAGGGCAGGGATCCATATTGCATTCTTTTAGCTTGGGCTTTGGTTTCTTATTTTCTGGATAGTAATGACAATAGTGGTCAGGAACAACACGCTTCAGACGAATATCCACGCATTCAGCTGAATTAAGCTGATAACCTAATGCAGAAGCAAAGTTAAATTTTGGTAATGGAGATAAATAAAAGCAGCTCTATTTCCACCACCACCCCCACCCCCCCTGCAAAATAACGCGCTGCCTGTTGAATTAATTTCCTATGTTACTCCTCTTTAGTTTGCCTTTAAACAAGGAAACATGAAGGACCAGATCTTCATTTAAGGCAATTCAGCATAACAATTATGTTAACCTATCTTAACACTCTATGAGACTCTGGCACTTTATTCTAACAATATTCTAAGTATAAGAGTAAAAGCATACATATTTTTCTGTGATGCAGGAATACATGTACTGGAGCAGCTCACCTGTCACAGGGGCAACCCTACAAAGTCATACAGTTATGTTAGAGCACTATATTACACAGTCATGCATGCTAAAAAAAATATAAATACTTAAAAGAGAAAGGTGGAGGAATTGAAGACGAGACCCCAAAACATTGTTAAGTTAAACTGTAGAAAACCAAGAAATAGTTTCAAGAACATTCCTAGTTGAAGAGCCAACAAAAGAAAACTTGAAGTAACTTGGCCAAACTTGGAAAAAAAAAAAAAAAAAAAAAAAAAAAAAGAGAGAGAGAAATCTGTGTGGAGACTGGTTACAAGAAGGGATCTGAGTTTTATAAACCACTAGGTTGCTTTTTTAGCTAAGAAAAAAAGACTCATTCACAAGAGCTGACTTGGACTTAAACTGAGAAGAGGAGGAGGATGTTCTGGTATGTGCAAAGAAAAAAAAGTTTGAATTGGTTTGAATTAAAATCCAATTAAAATCCAAACAGAGTCAATAAACTAACAGCACAAGTCCCAGAGTCTACCAAAAATGCAAAGTATCATGTATCAATGGCTTCACTTGAGTGTCTCTTGGCTGATTCAAAGCCTCATCATGCTTGAGAGTGATAACCATAAAGAAGAATTAAGCAGTTCCAGTGCTTAAAGCATGTATGTTCCAGTTCTCGTAAGCAGTGAAAGGACTCAGAAGATATGCCACTTGCAGACAAGATAAACACAATTTATAAACATTCTTGCTCATTGAAGCTTGACTGTTCTTTCCGAGATGCCCGTTACAGTCCCCCTTCCAACACATCAAGATCATAGAATTAAATGTAGAAGAAGCATCCAAGTGAGGAATGGTGGTGCACTGATTCCAAGTCTCTGTTGTGAGGAGCATTTTCTTTTACTGCCAGTAAAAGATGCCAAACAGACAATCTGGATACTAAATCCGTTTTAAGATAACAGGTTAAAGCCAGGCAGCTGCAATACAGCCTCCCTGCATGCCTCAGTAATATGCCATTAACGCTACTACTTTCATAGCTAAGGAGTAGCTTGGTTTCTGAGCTGCTTCAGTTACTGGCCTCTCTCAGGACTGCCATCAAGACTGTCACGCCCTGCTGATAAAGGTACCTGTTTCATGTTATAGACATGGAGCTACAAGGTATGGCACTGAAAACACTGACAAATTTCAAAGAGACTGACGTGTAGCTATAATTTTTAAACTATAACACCAGTCTGAATAAGGCTGGATTTGAGCCAGTAACTTTGAAGGTAAATGTGCCCCTTGAGTTATTCAGTGTTTACATGCAGTCCTCAAAAATAACTGTGATGCTTTACACTTCTTCCTTTATCAGATAGGTTAGGAAAAAATTCATGAACACATTGCGATGGAATCATCAGAGGACATGTATTGCCACTCACAGTTCCAGTCAGAATCACACTTCATGAGGCCAAGTATCTTATAAGATACAGTAGTTTCCTGTGGGATTACATATTATATACGTACATTGTCTGCATTTCAGATTAAAGTGAGGGGCAAGTGCCAAAATGGATGGTCCATCAAAAGATCCCCAGACTCCGCTTGTGCTTTTAACATCTTTAACTCTTTTTACTCATGTCCCAAGTAACTATTTAAACCATATTTGCACTCTCCAAGAAAATCACTACACCAGTATCACTAATATCCCGGTCTGGTTTTCAGGTGACCTGGGTAATGCTGACTGAACTGAAATAGCTATTTACAACAGCAAACCCTCCTCCTACCACAAGGCCACACTTTTTGCAGACCAGACATGACAAGCAGTGGGCTGGGCTGGATGAGCAGTGACAGAGCTGAGCTGCACTTCATCCACCCGCTGCTGTAAGTTTAAAGCAGGAGGAGACATGATGGCACACTACCATCAGGACTGACTATCTCAGATCAGACAAAGGTACTGATAGTAGCTGCTCCTTAAATCCTATTTCCTTATGCTGCTTTCTGTGCAGCTAATTTCTAAACCAAGTGTTCTAAATCATAGCTACTACTGTGGCCAGAAATACCTTCTTCCTTCATCTCTTGATTATCCTTATTTTAAAATCTCATTGCATTTCTTTGCTTACTTTCTCAAAATGTCCTTCGTGAATTGTCATCTTCCACTTTGAATGTGCAAAGAAACACAAAGATTTTACCAATAAAAGTGCAGAACGAAGGTTGTAAATCAGCCACTTTTAATCTTCAGTTGTAAACACTCCTGAAGAATTGCCATTACTTACCTCCTCCACATGTCACTGTGCAGGGGAAGAACTCTGTCTGCCTCCACTGATGACTGATGGGTTGATAGAAAAAGAACTGAACCACGCTCTCTTTTGATCCAGAGTACCTGGTCTGTAGAAATTTCCATTACAACACATGTGTATACTGTACTCCACTGTTCATGTAATTTCAAAACGCAATTCATACGTAATAACAGTGCAGGGAGTAACATATAACAGGCATAAAACCTCTAGAAAGTCTAGAGTAACAATTAAATTTAAGTTTCCAATAGTCAAACACTTGCCTGTTGCTTTGTTTTTCGAACTATTCAAGGTACTAATGTGACTATTTGATTATCTACCCTTGACTGGCAAAGTTCATAACTGTATTCTTATGTCTTATCACTTCCTTAGCAAAAATTTTAAAATTTGATGGAGAGGAAAGTAGGAAAGTCTATAGCTGATCTAAGCACACTGGTTCATGTGCAGGCAAATCTAACTGCATATGTGATATTGGACATGCAAAATAAAAACAACTGAAAGTCTATTTCTAAAACACGACAGATAAAGCCAAGTGGTGTGGTAACACTGAAACATCTGTCATTTCCAATGGAAAGCTGTATGACTATCCTCCTTGGGCAGTCAAATATTGGTATGCTTCTACATATAAATATTTGCAAGTATGATGCAAGCCATCAGTATGTGGTCTGGGTAGAAGAGAAATTTAAAAGGATTAGAAATGGTTAGTAGCTGGATTAGGAACATTTAAAGGAGATTCCAGGGCGCTGCTGGAATCAATGCTCAGATTCAGTAGGTGGCAGTCTTCAATTGGATTAACACCAATCCACTGCACAGGATCACGCTCTTAGTCTTGCTGTAATAGTGAAAACAAAACTCCTGGCCATTTTTACTATTAAAGATCCTGTGGTACTTTCCACCACAGCAAAGACATTAACCTCGTAACATTTTACTTTGTTTGGATATACTTAGTGTAAATTATCCCTGGGCTGTAATTAGGATTCCTTATTCGCTAACTAAAAGGTTTTATTGTATTGCTACAACCTGATGGACAGCCACCTACTCTGTTGCACGTACTTGCAATATTTTTGTAGATTTGTACGTAAACACATCCCACCTTAATAATGAAATCTGCTCCAAGAGGTCCTTGAACCTTTATGATTTCCCTGTCCGTACTCTTCTGAAATTCAACAGTTGTATTTTCTATGACAAATGTTCCAGGGGCATTGAAACTGTGCTCTCCTTTGTCTCCTTGTAGTGTCTTTGACTCTATAACTAAAGAAGAAACATGCAATTAGTAAACTTAAACAGGGTATTTTTTTTATTTTCAAGGAAGTCAAAAAGTAACGTTTACAACATTGCCTTGTAAGTAGCAGCTGTATGCGTTCATTAAAAAACCACACAGCATATTTTTGAGAATATTAGTTGCTTCAGATTATAGGCTAATACATAATTGTATGACATGTTAGCACAGGAATATCTGCCTGAACACACTATTCTTTCGTACCAGAAGCACTTCTGAGACAGTTCTTCCTACACCAAGTGCTCTATATAGTTATAAAGAGGTAGATTCCTCAGCACAAGCTGAAAGAAACTCAAAACAGATAGAATCAATACACAGAAAAATAACTCATACTTCCACGCAACTCAAAAGCCTAGCAATCTCAGCAACGAGTCTCCAGAGGAGGCTGAGTGGTGTCAAACTCACCAAACACTCACCTCAAATACCTGTCTCACTCTACCCATTCCAGGGGTCATTAACTCAACTTTGAATAGTTCCCATGTGAGCAAAACACAGGGCCAGGAGGCGGGTAGCTGCAGCGCTGCCGGAGGGATGTCCCTTTCTCTGAACAGGTGCTGATGAAAACCTCTTTTTGAGCTGTTCTGCAGCTCCTTGGAAACAGATTAAACTAACAGCCCGCAACCTCCAGAAGACAGATGAAATATTTAAGGTTTGAGTCACTTCCAGCAAACTGACTGAACTGTAAGTGGACAAAGCTAAAGGAAGATATTCATAATGAAGGTAGACTTTTGGGCTCTGCGTAATACAGGGTATAAGCACAGCAAGACGCACGACTTGAAATAAGCTGGTCTGGTTACAATCTATCAGAGCACTGTATGAGAAAGGCATGAATCTCAGATGAGCTCAAGGCTAGCTAAAAGGAACCTTTTGACAAGCTATAAATACGCTCTTTCTCCAACTACCTTACCTTTTTTGGTACTTTAAACAGAGTTACCTAATTCAGACTAGATAATTTAGATGAAGAGCATCTGTTTTTACCTGCACTGCAAACACACTCTGAATGCTCTGGTCCATCTGCTGTTCTTCCTTAAGATCTTTTAAGTTACAAATGCATTCTGGAGCAGCCCCAACAAAGACAGCGAAGAAATTCTAGAAGAAATTAACTTCCTTGATAAGGTACCAACATCATCCCAAGTTTCTAAGCATTAGAAATGCCCAGGTATAAAAAAGATCACATACATGGCTGGAAGGAAGTTTAAGGAAGGATACATCTCTAAGAAATTACTTTATGTTGATCACAGGGTAGAAATCTAGTGGTGAATCAAATGTACTTGGAAAAAGAGAAAAAATTAATCTCTGGGAATCAAAGTGCCCCATTGTTCAACACATTTCCATTAGGAACAAAGAGATACAAACAAATCCCAGAAAAAGCAACAAGCGTTTAGACAATTACAACATTTTTTTTTTGTCATCTTTGTGGAAGTTTTCTTTCCTGATTGCATTACATCCAGAACTCAGCATTGTGGGGTTAAGCTTCCACAAACTTTGATCACAAACTTACACTGCTTAACAGCAAGTATAACGCCCGGTGCCTGTTATTCCGTCACTTTGTTGAGTAAAAGTCAAATCAGCAAATCTCAAGTACTCTCAACTCCACATAAAGTCATTAGGATCCCCAGGAGCACAGAGCCCCTTTGAAACTAAAATTTAAGATTGCAAAGCAAGACATCCAAGTGTTGCAAAAAGATGTTAAAGATGTTAATTTGGTGACCTGAGCTGCACTACTTTACAGTCTTTATGCTAATTTTCTTAATAAAAAAATAGTTTTTATGTTTTTCTAAGTACTAACCAAGAATATTGTTCAGCAACCAGCACAATAACTCACTGAGAGCTGACACATATTTATGTTAGAGCTACACTAGATTTGAATCCAAAGCATGTATTTATTTGCAAGGTCCAGCTACAGAGCGATGGTCCATCTGTCTGGAGGTTGTGTCCGTGAAGCTTAGAACAGCTGCTCAGGTTTTCCCAGAATTGTGTCACACAGGGAGATGAAGAGCTATTCCACAGCACCATGGTTAACCTCTGACGCAATATATTCCTGCTCAGTAGTATCTAGTGCTTGTCATCACAGGCTTCTAAAACAGAGTGAAACCAAGCACCTAGCGTATATAGCACATAAGTAACATAATAATTTTTATTCAGGAGCAGTTCTCCCCAAAATCCCTATGTTGTTGATTTCAGAGCAGTACCTGGGAACAGAGGTTTCATCAGCTGGCTTACAAGCAAGGTTTAGAAAAGAATTCACCAAACATTTATTCATTGTGCAGGGTCCTGTAATCCTGGAGAGGTGGGAAGTTAGACTTTAGGAGTAAGCTTCCCTATCCTACGTTAGGGAAATATTTCCTTCAGGGGTTGGGTCTTTAGGACTCCTGATGTGCAGAGGCATAAGGACAGGGAATTCTCCTGAGTGCTCTCCTCTTTCTGTGCCTAACAAGATAATCACTGGTGCCAAAGACCTGTAACTGTCTCTGTGCTACTTTCCTTACCTTGGTAAAAAGACTATTTTCCCTATGGAAATGTCTTGCTCAGCTCTGGATGGGAGATCCCCCCAAAAAAGCTTGCCATACTCTCAGTGGCAGGCAGGAGTAGGACAACGTGGCACGGGGAACCTGCTGCAGATACCTCCCTGTGTGGGGAGATGCATGGAAAAACTCCCCAGGAAATAGCTCCCGCTCCCAGTGCAGGAAGGAGCAAATCATGTTGCTACACAAAACTCGCTCTTTGCCATGTGATTCATTTGTCAATAGCACAATATAGCAAAATAAAACGTACTTTCTTTTCAAAATACAAACAACATTGTCTTCCTCTTAGCATCTATCAAAAGACAAAGCAGTGCATGGATGTACGTCTTAATGCTGCCAAGTAATGCAAGTCACGGCAAGCAGAGAAGACATTGACCAAAGGGGAAAAAAAGTTTCAGTTCCTTTTAGTGAAGTTTAACCTCCCTAAGTTCATGAACTCAGTTATCTAGCATTAGCCACTTGTAAAAATATTAGCTTCTGGTTTTCCTGTTTCTTCTGCCGGAGGATTAATTTCAGGGAACTTTCACTCTTTCTTTTGATTCTAATGCTCTTAAAACAACTGCTAGAAATGCCATAATATAGTCCAAATAAAAAATAAAACCAAGACAATGAAACATTTTATTCATAACCATTTTTTTACTAATTATTTGGTTATTTCCCACCAAATCGTTCACAAAACCCAAGCAGACACAGAAGTATAAGAAGGACCTATTTGTTAAAAAACCAAGTAACTCCTTTGCTTTCTGAAGAATCTGTCACCTGTTTTAGTGTCCATACAAACAAAACACTTATTCTTACCAGCTACAAAGAAATATAGTCTTTCCTAAAACACTAAGCTGCTGATTGTAAAACAATGTTCAGAGCATTTATTCGTATCAAATCTGTTATGCTCTACATCTCCAACTGCATTTCCATTTTTGATTAATCCAGCAGCTGTGTTTCCCTGGAACAAGAGCAGATCACAAAGCCCGGGATGAAGCACAGAAGAACACAAGATAAAGGGAAAAGTGCCAGACACTCCATAGTCCTCTTCAAGCGTTCGGTCTTGCAGCTGACTTTACTTGAAGAGCAACCATATACTGGCAACAGGAGGCAGTATAAAATTCCACAAGAAATAATCCCTGCCTCACTGTTAATTTCAACTCCATATAAGCCAGGAAGAATGTTTCTAACAAATGGGGTCTGTAATTATAGGTGATTATTTTTTAAATTCTGCCTTTAATTACACCAGTACACCCATGGAGAAGTCAATGAAGCTGCAGACCAAAGATCACTTGGTATTTTCTGTTAAGTGACAAACACCCATAAACATACATACACAGTCAGACAGGCGAACAAGCAAATCGTCCCAAAGCACATCCCCTAGAACATCGGTTCTTGAAAATCTGGCTGTGAAGCCAGAAGCAATTTCCATCTCCCTCCTCACAACAGCTCTCACTTGTTTTTCACCTCTGTCATTTTAAATATTTTAGGTAACAAATGTCTAAATCCTCACAGATTTGCAAACAGATGTGCTGGGGGAAGTGGTTAAAGGAACATTTCACAATTCTCGTCCAGCTAGCTAACAAAGGTAATGCCAAGCCACAGCTTCTTTACGGAACCACCCTGGGTAGGAAGCCAGGAGCACTCTGTACTTAGTTACCGAGTTGCTGCTGCATTCCTCAGGAGCTTTCCAGAAATCCCCCAGGAGCCGCTGAATCTAGTACTTTTTCCTCATACAAAGCTGAAACAACAACTTCCTTCTGCAGAACTACTTAAGAAAGACCAAGAGTCCTGACCCGGTCAGGATCACTCTATACATCCCTTGCAACAATTTTACACTAATATTATTTACTTCAAGATAAGTTCAGCTTTGTACATTGTCAATATCAGCGCTCTATCTAGAAGTTAATGTCACTCTGGGGATACTCTAAAGTAGTAGAAGTCTTATTCAACTTTTTCTTTGAAAGAAAATAACAATACATTTTTCAAAGCAAACAAATAGGTGAGCAATTTTCAAATAAAATGCATTTCTGCCTTCTATTTACTTATCTCAGAGCAGAAGTCATCCTTTTTGTCTCTATGAATCAGGCTAAGTCTTCCACTTTTACTAATAAAAAATTGTTCAAAATGTTAAATGAATGTTTCATTTGTTTGACACAGCAGCCCCACTTATTGAGACAATTAGTTCTCTATGTAAAAGTAGGGCTGTGGGTAAAGAAATTATCATTGATACTACCATTAGCCTTATGTAGAAAATATTAGGAAACAAACCTCTAACAGAATGGCAAGCTGTTTCTCAGAGATGGTATGTAATAACCAGAAGTATTACAAGGAAACAGGACTTGTATAGTTTCTTTTATGTATTTTGTTTATCTTACCTCACTTTTACCTAGATTACTTTTGGTTGAACACTGCTCACTGACCACGTGTAACTTCAACTGGACCATTAACACTCAGAAATCTGACACTGGGTTATACAAGTGCTATCGATCCCACGGATAACCCTTTGAAAGTAAATTTTATGTGATTTTTTCGCATGTAGTTTAAGAGCATAATGTATTTCAGACATCTTACCTAAGAACTACTTGATTTAAATAAATTTAGACACCATCAGTATGTATACTAGTTCTTTTTTACTAACTGAACTTCCAGTGTTCTGTAGGACTACCTTCAGGCTGGATATTAAAGATGGGAAGAGGAATGAAGGTCATGATCGTACCCGTATTCCCAAAGTCTGGATGAGTTCAGATACAAACTTCTGTTTTTAGCTTCTGCCTATAAATAAATACATAAAACAGCTCAGTCATACCAAGGTGTGCTGGTCCTTTTAGGGTAATTCTCACACTGCGACTCCCATGTGGTACAGCAATCACGGTTTCTTCCCCTAGGAAAATTAAAGAACTGTTTTAGAAGTTATCTTGCATCAGGGAGTTTGCACATCACATAACTAGACTGAAAACTGTCAAACGTGTCTAAGAAAATATTTAACAGGTTTCACAATTTTTCTATTAAAAATAATCATATGTTATTTTATTAAATACAGTATAGTGAGTCTGTTTGCTATGCTATGCAACTATTAAGACTTACGAATGGACTTGTAAATCTTTCTTGCTATTGGAAAATTATTTGCTATTAACAAAAACAACTGAAATGTCAGTAGTGTATTAGGAACATATTTACACTCCGTTGTCCTAGTTTTATTTCCTAATCATTGAATTGACATAAGGAATCTGCTAAGTAGTACTTCCCCCTTACAAAAATCTGCAGCTGTTCAGTCTCATTTTGCCCACACCTCATTTCCTGCTGCAGGTCACAACTTTAATAAGTGGCAGGACTTACAGGAAATAAATCATCTACTTAACACTAACCCTTAACCAATTACAGACCAGTTAAGAGCAAACATATATTAGCTATAATGTATATGTTATAACAGAGTGTCTGCATCTAACTTACCATATAAGATCATTCCTTCCAGTAAGAACCTCAATTTAAAATTAACCAGCCCTGGTTTTAAACCAAACCAGGCCTGAACAGGACATGTCAATACAAAACAGCTTTTGGCTGCCTGAATGGCCTCTTCATATATAAATGTACAACACACTTACTTCAGTGCATGTTACAAAGGCAGAAAGTTATTACTTTCCATTTTCAAATGTAGGAAATCTGTGATTTGCCCAAGCAAACGGAGTTAACAGTCAAACCAATAGACCAGAGCCTTTCATGCCAACCAGAGCAGGGTCTCAGATGAGGTTATGCACAGTTGAGGTTATGGCAGGGATATCCACAAAAGGACGAGAGAAGTGTCCAAGCAACAAAGTACCACTGTGCTGTCTCCCATTTCTATCACAGTCCAACTGTAAATCCTCTTTGAGCAGGACCCGTGAATGTGGGCCCATTGCAGGTACACCCTGCAAAGGCTGCTCTGTTCAGTGATGGTATTAATGTACATCTAGGGGCCTGGGTAATTCAAAAATTTGCAAAATTCAAAAAGCAATGTCAAATTCAAAAAGTAACGTCAGTTGAAGGTCAGTGATACAGTGGCTCCCAAATTACTCATACAACATTTAGAGGAAGAATATTTGAGTTGTTTTAATGAAAAAATAGTTAAAGAATGTTTTTTTCCACTTTAAGCTGGACCCTTTTATAGTAGATGCTAAATTATCAGCTTCTGGTTTACATCCTCTTAGCATAAGTATGAAATCCTGCCAAATGTTCAGGATACTTCAAGCAAATACAGCAATTATTTTTTCTGAAATAAACACCTTCTTATGTTACAGTTTTTATATAGCCAATTTCTAGGAAGGTCATTTAAATATAACAATTTATTTTGGATGTAATAAAATATGATCTTTATTAATTTCATACTTGGGTATTCCACCAGAGTGCAAAATACTACAGTAAGAACAATACAGTTAAGGAGCCCTGGAAAAAACATTAACTACTGAACCACTTAATATCTTTTTGCATCTTGGTTTTTCATCAGGCGAATTGCTAAAGATAGCCAGAAGGTAGTGGATGTGTATATCTTTAAACTAAGGAAATAACTACTGAATTCGTATGTGCTCTACAGCATTTGAGAGAAAGCAGGTTTGAGGGGCCCATCTGTCCCTACTTGGTCAGGAATCGTATCCCGTCTTGACAACCAACCAGCAGCTACAGCACAAAACCTCAAATAAGAGTCTGATTACGACCAGTCCTGAATACGCGCAACTGCTGTTTTGAAGTGGAACCAAGGGCACTCTGCGCTGAACGGATGAGGCCCAGATTTGCAGATGTGCAGAGATGTGTAGGACTGCTCCTCTTGAGAACAGCCAGGGTCGTTCTGCTGTGCTTCCTCCACCTCCTTGCAGCAAGCTCCGCTCGCCTCGGCAGGCCTTGTTGATCCCTTTTCAGGATGCTTCACATTCCTTTAGCTGTACTACAGACATTCCACCCTCACCGGAGCACTCTCTGATATGGTCCAAAAGTCTCATGGGGGTGCTAAATTTGGTGTTTCTCTGCGGTGGAGACAATATTACCAGAAAGTATTTTATTTGCATTAGAGGAGATGACTAAGTTCACCGCCACAGCAATGTTCAACCTCTGCAGCCCCACAGACCTGTCCAGAAGTTCAACAGCAGGAGATTCTTTTAACCTGACTGAGATAACTATGACCTAGGGCAGTCTTTCTATGATGTGAAGTAAATTACGGGAAAAAATAAAAGTGAGATTTTTGGAATTCTGAACAGAGATGGGGAATTGGAAGAAAATGGGACAGGGCTGAGCTAAGGAACTCCACCTTCTCCTGAGGACAGCTTTAACTTCCTATGAAACAGTAGTAATGATTGTCCAGGTCTGGCTCCATAACTATATATTCCAAAGGTCTCTGGTTCTCAGCTGAAGCATATAATTAATATTCTTAAAGGAACACAAGGCCCTGTAAACCCATTTAAAAATGGTTATGCTGTACATTTCCCATTAAATCAGTAGGATCCACATTGTTAAAAGCAGTGAACTCTTATGAAAACATAAGGGGAAATCGCCACCCTGGAATCTATACTTAGAATTTCTAATTATCTTTTTTTTCCCCCTTGTACTATTTACGTATCTTTGAAAGTTAATTCCTGACCTTTGTCTAAAGCTGAAAACTAATAAGCCCAAAGCCATCTGTAATATGCAGAAATACTAGACTGTAAGATCTCATTTGTGAGTCATAAAGCTCACCTTAAAAAACTGAGAAGCAGGTTAGATGCTGCCTTCTAGTCTAACATTTCTTCTGCTGTAGGGATTCTCAAGGGCATGTGGGTCATCATCTTTCCCCAGCACCTGCTTGAAATGGGCTTTCAGCTCTTGCCCGGGGACTCTCTCAGCAAATGCGTGCGCACACACTACACACAGCACTTGCCGATTAAGCTCCCGGATTGCTTTTACTTTAGATGGCAAGGTTTGATCCTGTTTCTATGGTGTTAATGTGGATTTAGATTTTGGATTTCAATGAGAGCAAGATCAGACTCCCTGCTATGGTAAGACTGGGAGCTAATCCCCAGGATCAAAATAAAGGAGCCACATTCCTGAGCTCAATCCAATTCAGCAGGTTTTATTTATTTTTCCATGTGGGCCATGGTGGACCCATTTACTGTTTCACATATGGGCCAATTGGGATTTTTCCCTCTCTCCTCTTACAGTAGGGCAGAGGGTTTATTTCAGGCCTATAAAAACTGTTTCTTTCCATGTATTTGCTCAGCACTTACCTGCTGGTCCTCCAGTTCCGTACAAAGGCCTATGTGCTCTCAAAATACAAAGAACAATAGTCCAGGAACAACTACCAGCACAAGGGAAGTAAAAAGCTTAAAATTTTTGGAGTCTTATTGCAGCACCTTCCCTCATCCACTTTCACATTAGGCATGATTTCAGACAACATTGGTGCTGAGGGATGTGCTGGCCTGCCTAATGACAAGAATCTGTGCAAAGCCAAATACATACTCTTTAGGAGACACCTGAACGAGATAGGTGTGTGCTACTGAAAGCAGCAGTTATGTATCTTGACCCCAAAAATCACATTGCAAAAATCTGTAGGGGCACATCCTTTCTGCCCTGGACTCCCTCCCTCTGCAGCCTCACACGCTCTCCCACTCCTCCATACCTCCATCCCTCTTGTCTACGGGTCCTATGACTGAAGTCTGCTTCTTCACCTGAGAGTGCCACTTCTTTGAATAGCTGACTAAGTATTCCTAAGGTGTGGTACCCTGCTTTTGAGACAGACAGTGTGGCCTCAACTCATTGCAGTTATATAGTTCTTTCTGCTGCTGGACACCTCTTCCAAAATTTGCATGCACTGGAGAAAATGTACAAAGGCACACAGTAAGCAGTCCATCAAGAAAACAGCTCTCAAGGAAATGCAGTGCAAAATAAATAATGAAACACCCAATGGTCTTACATAGGAATTTCTCTGAGTACAAGAGAGATCAGGAAAGCAAAGGAGGAGGCTTCATACTACCTATAACAGATCCAAGTAAACCAACCAAACTAAACGGATCTGTAGACTGAAATAATCGCTGCTGAAGACCCAGCATCCACACTATACACGTTGCAGGTGCTTCACTTTGAACTAACCCTAGTCTGATTTCGTGGCTGTTGGAGAACATTATGTTTTTTTCTGGGGTACGTCTTCTGGTTTAACTTCATGCAAAAAAAATCCAGTTTATGCTCTCCAAGACCACTCCATGATTTGAACTGATGAGCAGTATGTTAGGACCATGATGAAATTTGCTTCAAAAAACATACTCTTTATCCAAACTGAAACGCTAATATATTGGCATTCTATCCCTCCCCACACACAGTTTTCCTGCCAAGCCAGTCCCAATTCCCTCTTCTGGCTCTACATACAGTTGATCTTTCCCCTTCCTCTCTGAGTGTTTCTGACTCCATCTCCCATCCTAGATTCCTTGCCTAATCTCAGTCTTCCGCTCTTCCTCGTTTCCATTGACCCAATGTATCTGTACATCCAGTCCTAGGCTCTCCTTCCACCATCTCATATCTGCCTTTCCTTTACAGTATGAATATACTGTTAAATTTCTTCTGTTCAGCTAGTCTCATTTCGTCTTTCCTTCTCCTCACGTGATATTATCACCCCCAATCGTAAGTCTGAAGCTCAGGAGAGTCAGCAGCTCTCCACAAAATCTATTCTGTAATGCCTGAATGGGACGCAGGAGGTATCATAGAGTTCATCCCATGGTACCCATTCTACATGGCAGCAAAGCAGAAAGCAAAAGCAACCTCAAGGACACTTTTTAATAGCTTAGCTCCGGAAAAGCAATATGTTAATTTATTCTAAGGACATATTATCTGTTTGCAGCTAGGATGTGTAACAAGCTAAAGCACACTTAAAAGGACACGTTTCCAGAAGCGTCAGCTGTTAACATCCAAAAATCCCCTACAGAGCCTGGAGGGAAAGGTTTCTGCTCTTTGGGGTTTTTTTGAAGGGTTGTAGTAAAGTATGTGTTGATGTTCACAGATATTTCAAAAAGACTTGTCCATGACCAGAAGACCGGTGCCTGCCAAATTTCAAATCCCTGATCCACGATCAAGTCCAACAATGGGGGATGTTAAGACATATTAAAGAAAGGTTTCAGGAATGTTTTGACAGTGGGAAACAACATGTTTTTCTATTCTGTGTCCTTGGAATATGCTGAGCTGTTTTGGCTGAATTTTCTCCAAAACATTCAGCACCTGGCATGGAAAGTTTCTGACCCAACTGTTGAATTTTGGCAAAAAATGGTTCATATAAATTGAAGTATCAGGCAACCTTGACAATGGGGGTTACTAGCTCCACGTATATTGATTTCAAAGAGGGAAAAAGATGCAAGGTAGCAAGCTATCACAAAATTAAGCCAGCTGATGATACTGAACCGTGAGCCTTGCAGTAGGCCTCTCTTCAGATGAATGACCAAACTGAAAGGAGGCTTTTGGTTAACTGAGTTTGAAGAAGATGACATACGAACAAGTGATAATAAGTGACCAACGGTAAATTACACAAGTGTCATAGGAAATAAAGCGCATGGCAAGAAGACATTAAAACAGTTACAAAGCAATCAACATTGAAACATTTCTATGAAGCTTTTAGCAAAAAGTTAAGAAAGATAAAACTTGCAAGCATCAAACAGTTTGAGAATCAAATAAAACCAGATTAGGACAAGTCTGTGCCTTCAACTTTACTCCCTGTTAATTTCAGAACCAGCATCTTTTCTTCTTCCTTGGTATCAGAACCAGAACACTTTCCTACCATTTCTTGCCAATAATGGTGCAGAAAGCAGACATCAGGGCCCAATCCTACAATTTTTCCATGCGCACAAAGTGCAGTGGAGTTAATGGGAGTTCCATGCATATAGTACTAGAAACATCAAGCCCATGATATCTCATTTCCCAATGGGATGCTACATTTTACAACCTATTACACTTTTTGTTTGAATATCATTAGTCAAATCTTTAATCATTTTACCAGAACGCTAGAATCTGGCTTGCTGGCAAAATTCTAACTTTGTCTTTCAGAGGCAATTAAGTGTTAGTGGAAAAAATAAAGAACTTCTGAAATGACAGTTCATTTCATATTTGCAAAACAGTAAGTTTTCTTTCAGTGCTGTTCAGCTTTCTGATCAAAGGCATTCATTTTATGTAAAAACATATAAAAATAAAACAAAGCGAGTCCTTTATGAGAAATCATTTACTATCAATGACTAAACTTATTTTTTAAAAATAAGGACCAAGATAACTAGGCATTTTTATTTTCCCTTATGTCTCCTTTTTTTGTCATAATAAAATCTTTGGCTCTTGCTTTCCTTCCAATTCTTTAATTTGCCTCATTGCACAATAAAATTTACATCCTGCTCACAACCTTACAAGCTCCCTCTTAAATACATGTCTGTCATGTGTCGATACTTTACTTCTCAACACTAGCTCTGAAAAGCTTCCAAATGACTATTTGGAAGATATTGTGTCTCCCTTCACTCATACATTAGCACAAAGAAAGCATGACTTTATTTCCATATTGCCTTCATACAGAGGATGATTATTCAGAACTGCTTCTGTAGTTTGAACAACTTAACCCAAAACCGATTTTGGCGCTACCACAATACCAAGAAAATCATCAACATTTCTGATTTTAGTAGCACGCGTACTATTTTGCTTACATGAATGGCCATTTATTCACATAATCTAGCCTACTGCAATGCAAGACAAAACCAAAACTTGACATTACTGATGTCTTTTCCCAGAATAGTCTTTAATAGTCTTTAATGTTAAAAAACTCTTCAAGAGCTGCTGAATTATGATAGAGAAAACAATGAACCATGGGTATACTTCATAAGCAACTGACATCATCTACATGGACTTGTGCAAAGTATCATCTTTAAATTGGAGAGACATGGATTTGACAGATGGACCACTCAGTGGATATGGAATTGGCTGGATGTTCGCACTGAAAGAGTTGAGGCCAATGACTCCATGTTCAAGTGGACACCAGTGACAAGTGGGTTTCCTCTGGGGTCAGTATTGGGACTGGTGCTGTTTAACATCTTTGTTGGTGACACAGATTGAGTGCACAATTTTAAGTTTGCCAATGACACTGAGCTGTGTGGAGCAGTCAACACACCTAAGGGAAGGGATGCTATCCAGAGATACCTGGACAGGCTTGAGAGGTGGTCCATGCAAACCTCATTAAGTTCAACAAGGCAAGTCCTGTACATGGATCAGGGCAATCCCAAAAATACAGGCTGGGCAGAGAATGGATTGAGATCAGCCCTGAGGAGAGGGACTTGGGGATGTTGGTTGAGAAGCTCAATATGAGCTGGCTATGTGTGCTGACCACACAGAAATTCTTTACTGTGACAGTGGTGAGGCACTGGAACAGGTTGTCCAGAGAAGCTGTGGCTGCCCCATCCCTGGAGGTGTTCAAGGCCAGGCTGGATGGGGCTTTGAGCAATCTGGGCTGGTGGGAGGTGTCTCTGCTCATGGCAGGGGGGTGGAACTAGATGACCTTTAAGGTCCCTTCCAACCCAAACCATTCTATGATTCTGTGGTTCTAACTTGGTCAAGACAATGGGAGAGACCTTCCACCAAGTGATGTCAGCTGTAGTTAGTTCTTACCTGTGTGAGAATATCACAAGTTAAATTAATATTTTCTGTCGCAAAATAAGTTTCAAAAAAAGATCCCTTTCAGCAATTTGTCTTTACTGTACTTACATACTAAGCAGCAAGTAAACAGGAATCTTTTACTTCACTTATCCTGAACTACCCAGCTAGATTTGCCAGTCCAACAGGTTCAGTTTGGGTTGCCTTAGAACTAGCTAGAGTGTCCCCAGGAATTGCCCTTCTCCAGAAGAATCTCTGTTGCTGTAAAACTAGAATAGACAATGTGATTCCTTTCTGTTCCAGCTGACCTCCACATCAGAAAGGGGAAGAGCTATTCTGTATATATAGCCTTATATAGCTATAGCTATATATACTCCACATAAAACAAATACAACTTGGTAATACTACAAAAATGTTATCCAGTCTTTACTGCTTCACAAGTGCTTGCTCTGTGCTGACCAGGACCTCTGAGTATTTGATAAGAAAAAATGAATAGAAAGTGGCCCTCCATGAAAAAACTTTTTCATCTCATTGCAAATATTCAAGACATTTTCTCAGTGTTTCAGGATGAAAAACTTTATAAATTCTCCCATCCATGAAAAAGGCCTCTAGTAAACACAAGGTAAAGGCTGATACTGATAGCCCATCTGGTACATAAAAAAAAGGCTATTAAACCTGTGCAAAATTATTCTGTGACTTTAAAAGACATTGCCACAAAAATATTCACTTTTAAATTTAGATTACTTTTGTTATACATATGTATTGAATTAGAGAAATTACGCACCTGCACAGTGTAGTATAGCCTAACATGAAACCTTGTAGATCAATACAAATAATCACACTGTAAGGTAACAAGCATTAAGATAATATACATTCCACTTCAAGTTACATCCACATTGAAGCATATTGCAAGCAGTGGCACTGAAAAACCCCATGGAAATATTTATATACACTGCAATAAGAATTAAGCATGAGAGAACATACAACAGCTCTGTCCAAGTCAGGGTGCAAGTGAAATATTTGCAGGCGGAACTACAACAGTACTAAAATATATGCAGCTGTCAAAGGCAGGTGCTTCATCCATTTAAAAAAAATACCTGCTTGCATTTGAATGTTGAGTATTGACTCTACTCTAAGAGCACCAGATCATCACCCTTGCATCTTGTGCCTCTGCAGGAAGGTAATGAACCCCAAAGGCTCCATCTCCATGTGACGAATGCACATTGTGACTTCAGAAAGAGAAAAAATAGATGTGAGACAACTATCTCACATAATAAACACATGGGACATATGCTGTGAGGTTACAGGGAGCACCAAATTGTCAGGGAAAGCTCAACTGTCAGAGGTGACCCTCTACTGACAAACCTTGCCTGGATATCAACATATCCAGGCTCTTCAGATTCCAGTAACGGGTCTAATTCTTGACACCCCTCCTCTTTCGTATTTCCAATACTACTAAGACTTACAGAGTGATTCACAGTAAGAGGCTAATTATTTTGAGAAAGAATGGCAAAATTGGAGCCAAACACACACAGAAAGAGAAGTATTATTCCCTTTCACCTTGTGCTTTTTGTACCATACAAGTAGTTAACTTGCCTCTGAAGTTCAACTGTCTTTAGACACTTAAAAAAAGCCCCGAAGTTAAGTTGAAAACCAGGCACTTTCAATCATGGGCCACAATTTCCATAAAACCATCTATAAGATGTTTCCATGATTTAAAAACATCGCTGCAGCATCACATAGATTGCAACGTGAGGATACCCTCTAAAATAAGGTGTGCATCTTGATGGTTATTCCTGATAGAATGAATTGAGTAGGTTTATAAAAAAAAATGCATATCTCAAATTCTTTCCTAGCTATACCCTAATGTGTGGTATCCCTCATGGAATTTCAGTAGACTAATCTAGCACAGACTTTAGAATAAGTAGCTTTGGAAAGCTGCAAACAAGTATATAGTGAAAAGGTCAATACTCTGCAATATGTATGTTAATATACAAGCAGAAAACATAGTCAAGGATAAATTATCATAGGATCAATTTGTAACCTACTTTTTTCTGGTGAGACATGTGCCTTAGCTTGTCCCCTCACAAGCCTGCATGTTGAACCATCTCCTGCACAGATTCCACAGTTGTCTTCCTTGGCATTGCTCCCAAGTTGTCGATCACAGCCTACTGCCTGCCAACATCAACACCACAGTCAGAAGGAGGGCAAAGCTGTAGTAGACGCGCTCAGGTTTCTGGAATTTTATTTATTATGTTATCCTTTTGATTTTATGAGCTGGCCTCATTCTATCAAAGCATATCTTGCTATTTAGGATTTTAAAAGCACACTGTCATTTCCATGATTGTAATGATGAACCACAACAAGTGATATATTAAGCTATTCAAGCACAGAAAATACATGAATCGGTTTCCCACTACTTATGTGAATGAATACCACTGAGCGTTATTCTTTCCAACACAAGGGACAACTATGTTATTTACAATTTGTTTTTCATCACCTGTTTAATTATGTCTGAGAAAGGATTAATGTAATGAAATAACCCAAGTTAAATATTTAAAGGGCACTCAGCCTTCTGCTTCACAGACAAACAGCTGTGGGCAGTGCTCATAATCTAATGTCTTGGCCGGTCAAATTTTAACGAGAATTCCTGTAGATCTCCTATTTGCCATTTACATCAATGTCAATCACATATACATTTGCTAAGCAGGTTTTTAAAAACTTGGATGATTCAAGTTCTCACCTTTTGATTTTTTTTTGTTTCTGAATACGAGACACGATCTATAAAACTTTCCATTAATTATTATAAAAACACCCAAACTTAAACATTGCCAAAAATTCCAAAAGGAAAGTTTTTGAAAAACTGTCAGTTGAAAACTCTCCAAACTACAATGAAAACATTTTTCTGGGTTTTCATTTTTCTTCATATCAGTCACCCTACAAGAAGCATGGGAGTGAAAACAGGATGACAAAGAAGAATAGACAACATTGACTAAAAGCACCTTCCTTTTGAAAGGGAGATAAATATTTAGTCTCACCTATCTTACCCTTCACCATTTTGTAAATGAAATTTGCAGGGAGTACCAAATCCTGAGCAATGTGTTAAAAAGCTAATCTGGAGCTTCAAGTCTTCTCAAGTCAGCCTATATACCTCTTACATCCACACATCCCTGAGAAGTGCAGCTAATTCATCATGGACATATATATTTAACCAAACTCCAAACTGACAAACAGATTGAAAGCACTCTGGAAATTCACAGTTAAAAGCAGTGCTAGAATTCTGAAATTGGCCAGCACACTTCTCTTCCTATATAAAAATGCTTGGAAGGGGCAGTCTTAGCTGCCAAGATCCACTGCATCTGTGCTATGCCAAAACTGACACACGATCCCCTTGGAGAGGTGAGGATTGAGTCCGCACGTAAGAGGCAGGGTTGGGTCTTCCAGTCTCTGAGTTAATACACACAAACTGCACAAATCACGCACATGCGCTGCCAAACATGGAGAAATGTAATCTCGAAGTTTCATGTGTCCATAGAAAAGACAGTAAAGCAGCCCCAACTCCCACTCCTGCCCCTTTCCCTTAGTTTCCCAGTTCCCTACATTCTGCATTCTCTTAAGAGGAGGCCATTGTGGAGGACAGTTTATGGTACTTCAGTTGAGAGACATCCTTCACTGAAGAGCATCTCCTTACTAAAGGGTTCAGATTTGCCACAGAAATCTGCATTAACAGCACAAAATTATTTTATTCCTGCAACTGAAGGAGACCTTCATGCTACGAAGCACATAGCCCAGCAAAGCATTAATTTTAGTAAGAAATAAGCAGCTTAACTGAAATGATTTAATGTGAATGTTAATTGATAATAGAAAAAAATCAGTTGTAAAAAATTAAACAATAAACATGTGAAATCAGACCCTCTCACAACAGGTACTTATTTACTACATAGAAGCTATGCAGTAATATAAATACAGGATAATTTAGGATGGGATTAAAGATTAAAATGTTTTCACCTGAAGTTGGTTTATAATATTAGCTCTGGGTTCATCACTGACATACGGCAAACAACAAAAAGATTTTAAACAAATTACTCTAAACAAGCTTGCCTTCACATTTTATCACCAATTAGCATTGAGAAATTAATGAAAACACCACCATTTCCGAAAGAGAAACTGGGCCACTGTGTGATTCAGAAAGCAACTAGAATTCCAAGGGCTATAATAATACAATGCTCCAGACATCAGCCTTAGACTTGACAACTCTCTTTCCATTCCCAGCTCCACAATGGACTTTCTTTTTGACTTTTGAAAACTTCCTGTGCTTTTTGATTCCAGTCTGTTGAAGGAGGTATAACCACAATTCCCCACCTCACAGGGATGTTGCAAGAATAAATCTCCTAAACACTGTGAAACACTCGATGACGGAATGATGGGGACCATACGTGTAGTTGAGAGAGTCTATCTTTCTCTCAGGTAGACTTTAAAAGTATTTATTGCTCTCCACTGCTTCTTCTGTTCTTATTCACATAAGGATACTACTAGCACATGCAGGTAAATTGTTAGAACTACCCCAGATCTCACAAACACATTTCCATTTCATAGTGTAATCTTATTTTCTAAATACTAATAAGCCATTTGTTCGCTCATCAATTAATTCTCCAAGGAAAAATTAAGTTGTGTGAGAAACTGCTATTTTTATTAATTTAAGCTGTTGTATATTTGTAGGCTAAAAGTCCTGCAAGCCTTTAGTGGGAGAAGGGTATCAAGAAAGCAGAGAATTTGCAAGACCAGCCCATTAAAGCCCAACATGACAGTAATAAACATACATACTGAGCTATTGCACACAGTCACTATGAAAACAAATTCTCGTTGCATGTTACAAAAATTATACAACTGTGTAAACACAAGGCACTATTGTGTCCAACATGGAAAGTAAGAAAAAAGATAAGCAGCACAGCAGCATAATTGAGAGGACTGTTTCATATAGTATTACTGCTTGTTTTTTAATAATACACAAATGCCACAGAAATAAAACAGGATTGCTAGCTGCAAGGGACCTGGATGTGGGAAAAACTTTACAGCTCCCCTGCCAGCAAAGGTGGTGTGTTCCACTGGATGCATTTACCCTCTGAGGGCTTCCTCCCGAGATTATGTTTATACCAACTGTTATGAATAGAAATATCAAGCAATGATATCCTGGAACACAATTTAGAAAATAACTCAAATGAGTATCACAATTTAGGCCTCAAATGAGCACAGAAATTCAGATTTTGTTTAACGTGAAGCACACAAAAATTCTGCAGATTTTAATGTGACGAGCCTCAAATTTGGAGCTAATTGAACAAGTGTTACTACCCCAGGATCTTCATGAGCGAACACTAGGGTGGGATGGCCAACACTAGGGTGGGGTGTACTTCAAACCTGAGTCTCTAGAGTTAGCCTTTTTTAGCTGTTTGGAAAGCCTGGATAGCAAGCAGTATTTCTCAGAGGACCTGGACAGCCACCGATCTCACCAAAAATAACAGGGAGCTGCAAGGTACAGCTTTGGAAATCAGGCCTTAAACACACATGGTATTTTGACACCAAACGTTATCAATTCAAGGTATTCATATTTTAGCCATTAATTATTAGAAAAACAGAGCGATTGATGAAATGTTTTGAAGAGAGTGCAAGTGTATTTGCAAGCAAAGCTGCAACAAGGACAAGAAAATTATATACAGCGGGGGCCTTCCTCAGCTCACATACCACCTCAGCAAGCCAAAGAGGTCTGATGATTTTCACGATGAAGGCGTTTGTTAAGGTTAATTTACCCCACATTGCTCGCTGTTTACAGAGCAAAGGGATCAGCTATAAATATTACAGGCAAATTGGGAAAACATCTGCAGGCTTTCAGGGCATAGTCAGAAATTATTATATTAGGTGATTTTAACATAGGTTACGTAAATGAAACTGGTGATAATACAAACTGTGTAATGGAAGGATTGGGACCTTGTCTAGTTAAGAAGCCTGCAATCATAAATACCATCATTCAAAAAAATGATACAAGTATTGTAAGGACTAGGTTGTGAACTCCTCAGACAGCAGGGAGAATATTGACCAATATGTAACAAGATGAGTGATAAGTGGAAATTTAATATAAACAGGCTGTTGAGGAAATGGGTACTTTGTGCATTTAATAAATCGGCCATGATGGGGTATCTATGAATTTGGATATGGCAGGATTATTTTCAGAAACAGGTGTGTGATCCATGACTATTTTAGGAGAGTACCTGAATATGTTATTTGTCTGTGTTCTTCCAAAGAACAAAACCCACAGAAATATGAAAACAAATAATACTGGTTTGTCTCAAGCAGCTAGGATAGAAAGCATATGATTAAACTGTGAACAGAAAAGCCCATCTGCTTTCACAAACTTCTAAACTAAATGTCAGTATGCCAGTGCTATTGTGAAAGACAATACTGAAGGGTGTTAAATATTTTGTTGCATGCTTAGAATAGTTCCTGGAAGTTCAGAAGGGCAAAGGAAGAGCAAAAAGTCAGGGTATAAAATATAGCAATACAGATGAAAGAGAAAAATGAAATTGCTGCTGATATGTTAGAGGTGACTAGAGACCATTACAAATGTTTTTGCAAATACGAATCCAAAAATCACTCAGAAGCTCCCACAGCTGTTTCTTTAGCTCTTATTCGCTTAGTAGGGTTTCATCTGAGGAATTAGACCTAAACCAAGAAATTAATATAGCATGTTAATTTTGATTTGTGAAGGTCAAAGTATGAACTTGTTAAATTCACAGATCTTCCTTTCTTAAGGAGATTTTTATAATTAACTATGATGAGAAAATGGATAGGACTGCAAAGCGACAGATTTTTAACTAAGATTCCAGCATGGCAAAAAAAAGCTCTACAGTGAAAAACCTAGCAAATCCCAAATCCCCTTCAGAGTCTTCTTTTAATCAACATAAATACAAGCATGGACTAGAATTGCCAATGCAGAGCCCAATGCAGGATTAGGATTTGAAATTTCAACTTTTGCTTATTAGACCATCGCTTTAGACCTCCTTAACTTTGTTATTCCCTCAACTGACCGCTCACCTCCAGCTGCGGGCACTCTCTTTCAAAATAGGCACAACACCATTTTTTGTAGAACCCATTCCACAGAGGCGAGTTGTCAATTATAAAAATGTTGTATCTCAATTATAAAAAGATGTTTCTGGGATGCTAATGACTCAAGATGATATGCTTCAAATAAAGAACCTGAAGATATAACGGCGCTCTACAAAAGAAGAATACTTAAGTGAAACATGAGTCAAACCACAGATCTGTGCATAACAACCACCGTTTAAGTGTTACATACCATTATTACTATCAAAAGCATGAAATTATATACAGCAATATATATAATTATGTACAATATTTCTCTTTTAAAACAGCTACCCCCTTCTATGGCCCTCTAGAGACAGAGATGCAGGTACAGCCAGAAAAAACAAACATACTGAGTTCTCCTAATAGAAGGGGCCACAAAAAAAAAAATCACTGCAGTTTTTATTTGTGACACATACATAAATTCTATGAAACATTAATACTGAAGTTGCACTAGTGCCATTCTTCCTCTACCTACTGTGTCTTAGACTAAGCTTTTTAGCAAACAGACAATTTAAACATTCAGGAATGTATATGTTAAATACTGTATCATTTTCTACTTGGACTAATAAATTTTTGATTGATATAGACTCTCATTTATCAGTGATTCCATTAAAATGATAAGTTATGTTTTTCAGTGTTCTATGTTTACTCAAGGGACTGGCAGCTCAGTGTCAGGGAGCGATGCCCTTTATTAATGTGATTTGGTTTAATAAAATAAAAAGAGAAAATCAATTTAACCACATCTCAATGTGACATAATTACCATCCTTCCAAAGTTGCTGGGCAAACCCCACAGTGCTTAGGGAAATCCAGACGATGGCTACTCTGAGTACATTCACACTCGTGTGCTTTCATTGGCCCGGCTATTTCAGAGGTTGCACACCCACGTGTAGTCATGAAATAGACTGCTAGCAGGATTTTAACATAAACATGTAGATGGTATTTAGTGAAATTCTGCAAAAGCAGAAAACTCAGTAAATAATTTAAGGGGAAGTGCACAGTGGTGCTTAAAATGTAAAAGTAATACTACATTTCTGCTGAGCAAGGAACTGCACTGCAGAAAGCACAAATGGAGATGATAATTCTTCACATGAATGTGATAGAGTCACTGTACAGAAGACCCTTTTCCTCAAGGGCTGAACAGTCTGTAGTTATCCCAGTACACATTGCCCAGCAGTTTGTGTTTTAAAATTGGCTAGCAAGAGATCTGTTACAGCAATATCTCGTTAAGCGAATCCTGTATGGTTCGAAACACGGATCTGCTGAACTGTGGGAAAGACTACGTGAACTAGGTGCAACTGGATTTTCACTGCCTATGAAATTTCTCAAGATGTGAAAAATACAGAATGAAAGTAGACTATTACACCAAACAGACCCAATGAAGTGATGTGACAGCCCTGTCATCAGCATGGTAGTACTTGGTTTATCATAACCAAACTAATCATTTCAGCCTTACAAGAGATCAGAACTAAGATAAAAATGGAACAAAAACATCTACATACTTTTAAAGGTTATCAGCATTGCTCAAAACACAAGATAACCTTAGAATTATTTCTGGCAAAAATATCTCCTCTAAGTCTGGTGACTTGGCTAAGAAAGGCCACATGTTCTATTTCAACATTTACTTGTAAAAGAAGAAAATAGTAAAAATTCTTACATATGCTCAAAAAGATAAATCTCTATTGCAGTTTATTAGAATCATTCTCAAAATGCAAAATTAAAATCCTCCAGGTCTTGGTGAGAGAAGAGGGATTTCTATTTCTACAAATACAGACACACCACAGAACCCCAAGCTCGGAGAGAAGGCGGCTGTATTTTACTGCACTGTTGCATACGCTATCACAGTACACAGACCTTACTGCATCATTGTCAGTTATTTGCTGCATTTTCTCCTGCTCTACTTGACTCTGCACAGAATCACAGTACAGGCAGATGCTAGGAATGTTTGTGTCCACACAAAAAATAATTAATTTTAAGTATGGCTGTGGGAATTTACGGTAATAAAAACATGAGTATAAAACCTGTCATGTGAAAATCCTGCTCTGTCTTAGTCAATATTTTCCATGTATCTTTGCCCTGCTGTAAAACCCTGCTGTCATTCAAAGCCCATCTATTCATTTACTTTGCAATCTCTGCTCACATCCTTTGCTTTGTGATAACTTCAGCTTGCACTTTATTTCTACAGAGATAAAATATGCCCCTGGAGAGAATATAAAGAAAAAAACCTCCCACTGTCTCTTTCCCATGCTCATCATCTACAAGTAATTCATTCTGACAAGCAGAGGGAGAGATACCAGAATATCCCTCCAATTCAATTAAGAAAGTAACTTCCTTTTTTTTTTTTTTAATTACCTTTAAAAGTAGTGTGGAATACTAGCTTTCAAGCACCACTTTCAAACTCTTGTTTATCCTCATTAGAGATTTAACTTGGTCCGAGACATGATTTTGGCTTCAGATGGTCCTGTCTCATAACTCTTCAGTTATGTCTAAGCTCAGCCTAACAAAGGTCTGATTGCGGCAGAGGTTCTCACACCACCACAATCAAGCCAGCGCAGGGTAGTAGAAGCCCAAACAAACTGACACGAGCTCCAGCATATGTTCATGAACGGAATACAGCCTCTTCAGGGACCTTGAGCAGGCACTCTGACTGACAGCGAATGTCCCAGCCCATCACTTCACAGCACGTGAAGCAGCAATCCCAGTTGCCAAGCTGAACGGGTATTAGCGGTGGTGGGGGTAAGAAAATCTCCTCTGTGTATGGATTTTCAGTTGTTCATAGATGAGAAAGCAGGGAGTAAAGGCCAAGTGTGCCAAAATGCAAACCTCAGAACCGAGGCATAAAGTCAGAATGATGGGCACGAGGAGACGCACCATGATGTTCGAATTCCCCAGGCATCCATACAGAGGAAAAGAATGTAAAGCAATAAAAAACCCAGAAGATAAAAAATATAGTGCATAAAATTCATTGCATACTAAAAGGCTCCTAAAAAGACTTTCCACATATTTCTGCAAACATTTTATATCTGAAGGCAAGAGGCTAAAGGCTGTTCCGCAATTCTGTAAATCCACTTCCATCAAATAAAACAAAGCATTTCCAAAACGTTTAACTCTTACGGGATTGGTCACATGCTAGAGCAGCTAAGAGACTATAGGACCACCCAGCAGGGAGGAAGTACCCTTTCCCACGAGGTCTCCATTTTAAAAAACACACATACACACATTCAGAGGACAGGACACAACCTCCCACTGGGGTTCTTGTTTGTGAGAGTGCTTTCAAAAAAGAAATCAATATATGGAATCAGATTACTTTGCTGCTTTGCTGGCTGGGTCCAGCCAAGTCTGCTTTGCTATATGAAGGCAAAGTTAGCACTGGGGGATTTGAAGGTTACTAAGGCTCTAGTTCAAGACGACACCAAAATGGTAAAGCAACATTTCGTTGACTCACCATGATTCTATGGTGAGTTTTTCTGCTGTCACTGCCCACATGCTTTAGGACCTTGCTAGGCTGGGAAGTAAAATCACATTTCCACAAAGCACACTAAAACAAAACTAAAACAAAACTTGGCAGAGATAATCACTTAGGAAAAAATAAATATAGATAAAGAACTGGAGATCAGAAAAAATCCACTACTTATCTGACAGGAAAGGATAAAAACTTAGACAGTGAGAAATCCCTATAGGGAGTATTTTTCCATAAGAAACAGTAGGAGGGAAAATAAGACAAGATCTGAAGAGAGACATCAGTTTCTAGTAGCAGTGGGCAGCTGCAAAATAAAATCAAGTGATTCCAAAAGTCCTTTTCAGCATGTGAGAGTATCCTATTACTACTTGCAGTAAAAGCACACCTCTGAGTTGCCAGCAGTGCCATCACAAGGGAACCACTATACCAAGGTGGACTACGACATGAAAAATGGTGCAAGCAGAGCCCTTGGAGGGTGGCTACGCGATCTGCTGCCTTGGGCAACACTGAGAGCCTCCATCGGGCGAGGAAACCAACCCACTGAGGCTATGGGGGTGAAGCTGGCAGGTTACGTGGAATGTGGTAACCCATGCTCAGCATGGCCCCATCCTTCAGTGGGACTTCTAGCCGCCAGCATTTCCCAGCTGAATTGCAGCTGGAGCTCCCTGCTCTGCTCAGTTTTATGACATATGTCACATGTATGCGGTCATATGAAGACTTTCATATGTAGCTCTGAGAGCCAGAAAGTTTTGTTGGATCTGTTTGAGTAACTCCCATAGCCTCTCTGGATAAGGTCCAGCCCAACTCTGGTGCCTCCAATAGTATGTAGGCAGAGTACAGGTCTCTCTACAGAGGGATTCCTCCGTGCTCCAAGGTGTACTTTACTCCACGTGTTTGCTAACCGATGGTACCCAGGAAAGAATGTCAGGTTCAGTATAAAGACTTAACACAGAGCTACCTCAAAATCAGTTCTGCCTATGAATAAGTTACTTGAGCTTTGAAGGTTAAAAAAAGGAGGAAAAGGCAATGTGGGCATTTGTTTCTTATTTTTAAATATTCAAAAAAAGATTGTAAATGTTCATTTTGGGGAAAAAAAAAGGTGCTTTTTAAACTGCTATTCAATAATTAATCTGCTATTCAAGAAGTAATCTGACTAACATATGTGAGAAATACAGCTTTATGTCTTCTGTGACACTTGATGGAAAGGAAACACTCCTTTCTAGGTACCTGAACACCAAACCTCCTGTGCATCTTGGGCAGTCCTTTAACACATTTACAGGCAAAAAGATGTACCTGTATGAATCAAAAGGGAAAGTACACAAAGCAGTTTGAACAAACACTTTGAGAAAGCAATTCTCAGAATTAAAGGAGTCAAGATTCAGAAGACATTAATAATCTGCTATGATTTTAAGTTTAAAGCATGAGCAAAGCTCATAAAAAAAAAAAAAGTGCAATAGTCTTCCAAAAGCGTACTAAAACTGTTTTCAGTGAAAACTCCACCAGATAGCTACATCAAGCACGAGTGCTTTGGTGGCGCGTGAGAGAGACACCTACTTGCCGTATGGTGACAGTGAAGAACTATCATGGCAGAACTTGATGGCACTCCACTTGACATACGGGATGTGTTCTGATGTCAGCTAAATTTATGCCATATGCTGCGAAGCGGTGTAGTGTCTGCCTTCTTTGGAACACAAACAACTTGCTGACACTAAATGGAAAGTTCACCACAGGATTTACATCATCTTTGACCTAATCGTGACAGCCTAGGACACAACTACTCAGGCTGCTCCCTAGGACTCCAGATTTTTGGGGTGATGCGTGTATTTATTGTCCAGATGCATTACTCCATATTAGGAAAATTATCACTGTAACCATTTCAGGTACTGACACATGTAACATCCCAATCTGCTTTCTGGTAAAGAAAAAACAGGTCTGCATGAATTAAAAACAAAAAAAAACAGGGAGAGGGAGAGCCCCAAACCAGGCTGAGTAACTGGGTAAGTGTTGCCCGCACATCTGTCTGACATGCAGATGTTTTTAGATGTCTCCACCCACATCCAGATGGGCACAGCAGGAACATATTATATGAAAAAATGTGTTAGGAGTTGTGCAGAGACGAGAAAAAAAATATCAGAAGTTAAGTGTGAAAATCCTCCCGGCAGTGAAGTTTTGACCTGTCCCCATTTAACACAACAGCCCTAGATATTTGCTTTGGTAACAGCAGCACGGCAGTAGCAGACGAAAACATGATCAAATGGTTTGGCTGAGTTAACCCTCAAGCAACACCGAAGTATCTTATTAACTTTCCCATTACTTTTCCCTGCTCCACTGCCTTTAGATTTTACTTGCCCTGAAGCCTCAAACCTCCTATCCAGAGAGCAGTTTTGTCATCTCAGGATTTTCTTTGACAGCACGTTACTGAGTTTGATTCTGCTTGTTAAGGGAAGTGCAAAGAATCAGAGCTGAGGCTGGGCAACAGGAACTCCCCGTCCTTGTGAAGCCACGTGCTGCCGAGGAGGCAGTTTGAACAAGGACCCAAGAGGCAGAATTAGCGATACAGCCCAGCCCTACCTTACCAAGCATAAGAGATGGAAGTGAAATCATATTGCGAGGGGAGGAGGGGAAGCCAAAATCTTATAAAACCTGCCAACTTTGAGACAATAAATGAGCAAAACCAGCACCAGTTGGAAAGGGACTCAGGCAAGCCAGTCTCCTTATACTAACTGTTTGGTGCTCTCAGGCATAAAAGCGAAGATATCCACATCAGCAGTATGACATGTTTATTTAGATGAGTTAACTGTAAAAACACTTGCCAAGATATTTGCAGGCTGTGCCAAATATATGTCAGAACCCAGCAGATTGATCTTATAGCAACAATTGCAGAGAATCACAAGTTTGCTGTCTTCTCTCTTAACAGCAGTTGACTAAATAACCATATTTTTCCAGGAAAGATTAGATGTCAATTTGTTTTCTTTTCCTGCTTGAACAGGAGTAGCAGCAAAGCTCGGGGTCGGTTTCTGAGGATGTCCTCCACCTCCCACAGTCCCTCTCACAAGTAACCACCTTTCCTCTCTGCGCCCAAAACAGTCCACAAAGAGTAAAAGGTTACTTCAAATGACCTTTCATTTCAATTCATTGAATTTAAATTCAAATTTTCACCTCAATAAAATTATCTAATGCTAAATTATCAAATATATACTTTAAAAAAGATAAATGTTCCATTTGTGCAGAAACACCTCAGCAATAGCCAGTGACCTAAAGGGAACAAAATGAAAACACCTCACTGCTTATGACATTAAGTTATAAATTAATTAAATTGCCTAAGTCACAGCACAGGACACATCCTAAACATGTTTGGGTTTTTTTCCTGAAGATGTTCTCTCACACCGAAAAATATTTTTGTGGAATTAGAAAAGAGTGAAAAAAAGAAAAAAAATGGAACACATGGCAAAAAGTAATTGATTCTCACCAACAGTGTAAAAGAGTTCTAGTGCCTGCTTCTGGAATGATTAATTTATTTTGCCACTACTTGGTTTATTCTAAAAATGGATTATTTACATTTCCAAGCATGTGATAGCAGATTACCCATGAATACTACAGAATACTAACAAGAGACACTGAAGGCAGCCCTTTTAAATAAAGCCCTGTTTTTCATAAAATCAGATCCACTCTAAACAAAGTGAATGTTATGCTATGGATGGAGGACGGTAGATGTTTGAAGTCACTGTAGGAGACACTGGAAACCCCACAGTACTCTGAGAAACAAAACCACAGCGCTCCACTAGTTTCAGTCATTCAGTGACACTTATATGCTTCAATGGACAAACAGCAAAGGCTGCGGTAGATGTACCACCTAGAAAAGGCTTTGACATCCTCCAGGATGAAAGCTTGTATTAGAAGAGGAGACATCACTAAGAATATTGCAAAAGAAATGTTATTTGGCAAGTGCTTCCAGAGTTTATAGAGGTATACTCTATTTTAAATGCACAGGGTAATTAACACTGTTGGATACCACTGTGAAGTACTATTGACAAATGCGGTCTCTTGAAGGGGAAAACTGTAAGGAATTCTTCTTCTGTTTCAGAGGCAGCAGATGCATTGTGTTGGCACGACTGGTATTGGAACTGCTGTATACATAGAAGTCACATAAAACCCACAGCAAGGTCCAGATCATATATTAACATTGCCATAATCCATGCACCACTTCTGCCAAATGTGTCAAATTTTCCCCTATAATGCAGCTATTTTGCTCACTGTGCCATATCCTGCATTTTTGAGTCGCACACATTTTAGGCATTTAACAGAGCAACAACCACTTGCAGAGTGAGAAAACTAATTGCAATAACATATCCGTTCTATATAAAATTGTTCTGTTCATAAAACTTAAGATTGTGATATTATTGTGCTAGTGAGACATAGGCAAAGCTGGCAAGCCTCAAATATTATAACTCTTTGGGGTTTTACACCAACTGTTTAAAGTTGATAGCATAACTCTAGTAAATAATAACAATAAATATATCTAGAAATGTAGATATCCAGTAAAAAGATACTAAGAAATTAATTCAGTCACAACAAACTCATTCACCCATACACCAAGACAGACATACACGCTCATCATACTGCCATTCTGGGCTGGATCTCATAAAATGTCAAATTTTCTCCTTAGCAGAGTTCATAAGATGCAAGACTCGAAGGAGTAAAATGAAATGGAAGGCCTCATCACACCCTAACAGACATACTAAAGGCTAGAAGCCGGTTTTATTAATTTTTACATGTATAAACAGAAGAATGAGTGGATGTTACTGACCTTCATTTATATATAAAAATATCAATGGCTGAGACAGGAACTTTTGTGAGCAAGAAAGGGAAATAACCAAGAATTGCCCAATTATGAGCAAAATGCCTCACAACAAAGGTCACATTTAGATTTACACCATGAACATACCTGGCATATTCCACTGATGCACATATCCAAGGATTCAATATTGCAACGAGTACCATCTAGCACTTTTGGGGCAAGCTCCACAATCAAGTTCTTCCCCCGAGCTTGACATTTCAGGGCACACGGTGCAGCAGGATCATTATACACAGGGATCCACTCATAAAAATGTCCCTGGTATTTGACGTCATTGTAAGCTGAACACTGTTGTGCTCTAAAGTCACCGACATCTGAAGGGCAGTCCTAAAAACAAAGCAAAGGAATTATTTTTTTTTAAGAAGGGAATACTTCGCATTTGCAATAAAGTTATCTGATGAATAACACAGAATCTGTTTGGGGAAGCTCGGTTCAGGAACCGATCTACTATGACAAATATGCCATATTGCAAAGTTCTACTGTGTGTATTAAAGCAATTTACGTTGTTCCATCCATTGCTTGCAGTGCAAGTAATAGAATACCACATATATTCATTTCAGTAACAACAAGATAACTGATATGAGAGGAAAATTAAAAAGGCTACTTTTTATGACACTATGTAGTACATTTAAAATCTAGTTTTCAAATAAGAATTAGCTTCTAAAAGAATCTATATATTTTAAGTGACTATAATGAGATGTCTGACATTTAATATTTCTCTGTTCAATAGCTTTTTCCACTTAAGGATTTCTGAGTGTTCTGCAGTTATTCATCAATTCATACGTAAGAGTAATGAAAGAGGCATTATTGTTACTTATACATAAAGAAATAAAAGTTTGTCTCATTAATTGTTCAGTATTGCTCAGAAAGGGGACAAGAGCATTAGGAGGAGACACCAGAACTTTCAGTCTAATTACAAACCACCTTCACCTCATGGAAGCAAGCAAGGCTTCCTTTGTTGAAATAAAATATACTTCAAATTGGTTACTACAGATTATATAGTTCCAGGTCTAACGAGACAGTTCTATACCTCCTCCCATACAGAGCCTCGGCATATACAGCTGAAAGACCAAATATGAGAACTGTTCAAAATAATATATTCTAAAAATATTTTTTCCTACATAAAGCATTGCACCCAAACCATGATGTTAATACTAAACTACAGTGACAGGAATGGAGATGAATGCGGATTTATTCGAAAATAACTTTGGTAAAGTACTGACAAAGGAGTTAGTGTGTCAAACAATTTCTCACTAAAGACTTCATTTGAAAGTATGTCCAGTGTCAAACAGTCCATATGCCAGACTGAAAGGATATTCTTCCAAAAATTCCACCAGCACATATAAGCCAGATGTGAGGCTGATTTTAACAAAGTTTTGTTTTCATTGGATATAAGACTGAAAGATTGTGATGTGTCAGCTGAACTCATGGAACTTCTTACTAAGTATTAGTTAACAATACTAATCCTGAACACAGCTTCAACCTTATCAGTGAACTGAACCTTCCCTGGCAAAAAGCTAACGAAATAGTAAGTGCATTACACAGTACTGGAGATTAAAAAATACATGAGAAATGTTCGAATATTAGTCTGATGCCCTCAACAATACTGTGCTGACACCATTTTGCTCATATGAATCTGGATGAGTTGGCATTGCGTTAGCGTAATACTTCGGCAATGCCTTAGATTTTTTTCACCATAGAAAACAGTAATTTAGCTGTTGCCTCTGATTTATTTGTAGTCTGCATAAAATACCTTCTCAAATCAGTATTCTCCCTACTGATGAACACATGGGGTTTCTGCAGCTGAGCAGTGAGCAATTCACTGAGCGTTCCCAGCCACACTTTTCAACTCTGTCCAGTGTTACAGCTTACAGCGAGAATAACGCAGGATGATGCTAATACATTTGGTATTATTTTTAATCTGGGATAATTCTAGTTTGAGCCATATTATTTTAAATTATAAAATGATGGAATAAGACAAGGAGAAATTACAGTTACTGTAATTCTTTGAGAGTTGTACCTCTGCAAAATCCTACAAGTGAGAGCTTCTAAAAACATCAAGCATATTCTATTAGAAACCACCCTTATTTACTGCAGTGTCACTCCTGAGAAGTTCTCATTTCTGGTGTAAATGAGAGCAGAATTTGGCTCTGACTTATCTGTCATCTCTCATTTTCCACAATAGCAAGTCTAAAAAGCAGAGAGGACTTCAGAGTTCATATGGATACCATATGGTTCCCTTCCAGCGTTGCAAATAGAGGAGTAGCTAAGGATAAAAATAAGTGGAAGTTAGATTCAGGTAAAGTTAGAAGCAATATTTCGGAGTAGTGTTATTCAGCCGTGCACAGCTACATTTTCATCACAAAGAATTAAAGAGCTATCTATAAAATAGGCAGAGCGATGGCCTCAGGCTGAGTTTTGACAGGCTGTTGTTACAAATCATTATCACTCGGTGTTGATGCAATGCCAAGATACAAACACCACAATGTCAGGATGTCAATCCGTGGTTACTGTATGTTTCTCATTGATTCAACACAATGCAGCTCCTTCCTTCCACTCGCTTCCTGGCTGCTTGAGAGCGAGTGAATTCTCATCTCCCTATTCTGTTTTGGCATCTTCAAAGAACACACAGCGATCCTGGCAGCTCTATTCATATGCCAGCTCCACCTGCTTTATGTTTGAGCTGTGTTCAAAAGCAGGAGCATAAAAAGAGCATCACAAAGGGATATCAAAGGGCTGAAATTATTATCATTTGCATTATATCAGAATTTGGATGGCAACCAAGTTCAGATCCCTGTTTTCCTGGGAACAATAAATATTTGTATAGAGAAAGGAGTTTCTAATGTAAGCAGAAAGACAGCTAAGCACAGAAAGGAATGTAATCAAGACAACAAGAGGATTTGTAAACTTCAGGTTAATTGTATTAGAGTGGGTTAGAAAAGGGAGAGGGAGTTTAAAAAATAGAAAGGAAAAGGGGGCGGCAAGATGTGAGAGAGTTAGGCAAGGGTGAAACACGTTCGTGAAGCGGGCAAGGCCACGCTGTCAGACAATGATATCCAGGCCCCAGTTCCCATCCTGTTTGTATGGTTTTTTGGTTTTAACCTATTTCAGGCACCAATTTATTCCATTGTTCCCTCTTCCCTCTCAATATCACACATTTTTTTCTTGTTTGTTAAATATATTTGCTACTAATTTCAGGATTTTTTTTACACTCAATCCACTGAACCATAGCCAGGCCCTTCGTAGGTTCACACACTACACACGGAGCTGAAGACGTATCTATGAGGTCTAATACATGAAAATGTTGGCAAAATAATCGCATCCAGATCTTGTAGTGGAATGAAGTGTATTTATGACATGACTTATGAACATATTATTAGACAGACAGATCTGAAAAAGATGCTTGAGACATGACTGCCATGCAGGTTAAAAATACATATAGATATTCCCATTCTTTTTGCGACAGATGATTAAAAACTACTGCATTCAGGTGCTGGCTTCTTATGAAATGTATCATTTGAGTTTTGGCAGTGAGCGCTCTTAGCCCTTGAAAACAAAGCTAACCTGGGAAATCTGTATCTTTGTAGGCAATGTTCATGTACAAAATATGAAGGTTGCATCAGACCCTGTGGTTCCTGCCAACAATTACTCCACTGAAAAAAGCACAAAAGAGAAGGCAAGAAAATTCCCAGTAAAAATGATGACACCAAAGAAAGTCTAGCCCTTTGTCTAGTTTTATTCTTTGAATCACATTTTGTTGAAACCCAGCCAAAACCGATGAAGTCATTGTTTTGTTTTCTTTTTGAAATTAGCTTCAGGTTCTATGTTTTTCCTCCACAATTTTCAGGCCACGTCTTAGTAAAATCAAGATACCTGAGCTAGAAACCACCCTAGCCACAAGAGCCATATGGTGCATCAGCATTATAAATATAATAAATAAATGAACAGATTAGAGAGAAACTATGCAACTCAAGGTGAAATATTATAGGACTGAAGTAGACACAGTTCAGCCAAGATTTTCTGAATGGGATAAATGAGCTGGTTAAGAAGTGGATACTGGGACAATAATCCGATGAATATGTTGAACAAGTGGGAGCATTATCTGCATATCATAAAAGTTTATAATGGAATTAAACATGCAGAAATGTGGTACAAAGTAGTGGTTTTTCTTACTGTAGAAGAGTCACTCTGGCAAATGCGTAAGTGACTTTTTGGCACATAGGAATGTGAAACTTATGGAGAAATGGCCCAAATAACTTGTTCTATGAATTGGACCCTAAAGGATTACCTTAAACACTTCCATATAGCGCACATCATAGCATTAGAATGTAACAGTATATACAAAAATGGCAATATTAAAAAAGGGGGGGTTAAGAAAGGCTGAAAGTCTCATTGAACAGCACATAGTTTCTATAGATTATTTCTCCAATGTCTCTATAAGAGAAGCTGAAAGCATACACACAGTTTTAGGAAACCGTGCACCTGGCACCTCAGTTATGATAGAAAGATAAGCAAGGTAAACATATGCCTTAATCTCAGCAATTATTTTGTTGCTAAAACCTTGAATTAATTTTTTGATTGAAATATTACTAATATTATTCTGGAACTATGCTTGAGTTCAATGAACTTACTACTATTCTATTACAAATCCAGATGAAACCAATTTTCTGGTAAAATGATTCTTGTTCTTTTCATTAGAATGACACACATATTAAGTTGTGCTTCATTTGTACTCCCCAATATAGATGTTAGTGTTGTAATGTATCATGTAGCAAAATTACATTTGCAGACAACTTTACACAGTGTATATATACCGAATGTCTCATGTGGTTAACAATAATACCTACTAATACGGAAAGAAACTAGTATAAACTCTTAATTTTCAAACTAAAGTTTTACTCCAAAAGTGAGAAGAATGCCTTAAAGATAATGCTTTGGGAAAAATTATATAATTTGAAAAAAACTGGCCTAGGTAGTCCCAGGTTTACATTAGGTGTAAACTCCTATTTCAAGGTTAAGTCAGGTCTAATACTGCGCTTAAATTCAGTGACGCCAAATTCAAAGATCAACTGTATCAACAGTGGAAATCTCACAAAATATATTTTTCTCAGGAGTTCTCCATTATCTGATCCATGCTTTAGGAAAAACCATTCCTGAGAGATTCTGGCTGTATCTGAACTGAAATGGAAACCCGATCCCTTTCAGACATGCCCCAAAAGCAGAACTGTAAAGGCAGCTTCCTGTCTGGAAATTAACATTTGAATCATCATAAATTCAAACAGATTCACATGCAAGATGCTTGCCACTTATCGCTTTAAAATAAGTCCTAAAGTTAAAAAACAGGCCCCAGTGACTTCAGAAAAGCTCCCTGGGAGTTCAGAAAGGATATGGTAATCATCTTAATTTTCTCTATGCTGAAGCATAAAGCGCCTTCATTTCCATCACATTTTTACTGCATAATCCTTAAAATGAATAGTGCCCACAATTGCTCTTACATATCCTAAAAGCACGTAGACCTCTGCTTACAGCAGAAAATAGGCCTAAATTGATCTCATCTCTCTCCTTTTTCTGTACGCTGGGTAGTTTTCTAGTCCTTTCGCCAGAAGAACAAGGCGTACTACCTTGACTTGTTTGTGCTGTTGCTCGGGAAGCTGCAGTGCCCAGGCTGAAGCAGGGGTATATTACTGTATACAGTGCATGCAGCTAGATATCTAGGTGAGGAATGTAGCAAATAGATTTTACAGTTTGTTTATCGCTTACACACAGGCTGGCAGAAATTTAGCTTATCACACAGCTTTAAAACACTATGGTATTTTTTTTGCATGTGGCATTTTTATTTATGAGCTAAGTGCATCGTGCACAAAACTGCTAGACCTTTTCTTCTGAAAGGATAAGTGACAGGGTTTGTCTCCAGAATCTGATTTTTGCATGCACTGGGCTGGATTCATTAATCACTTCCACTACCTTCTGCCAGCAGAAACTTAGGCTGTGAGCCGCTGTGGTGGAAAATCCATCCAACGCTGAGGAGTGGAGCGTTAGAACAATTCAAGGTGCTAGCAAGCCTTGTTCTCCAGGAGAGCAGAAGCCAACTGGCACACAAGAAACGGTAGGTGTGGCAAACTGAAGAGTGGGAATGGCCAGTTCTCCCAGGAGATAATGCTGGTTCAACATATTTAACTGGGCAACTTCCAGCGTCAGGCCTCCTAAGGAGAACATGTCATACTCCACAGCTGGCTGCTGCTGGCAGGAATCGCAGGGCTGGCACTGACGTGACGAGTTTACTTTAATTATTTATCTACCTTCCCTCTTTCCTAGAATGGGATTATACAAACGTCACACTGTACTGCAAGGTAACCCATGCAAGGAGGTGACTGCTGACCATAAACCGTCCTGAATTATTGTGTTTGTACACGTGGTCTGTTGATCAGTGGTATCGCGAATGCCTGCATGAGCTGCACACCTTGTAGGGGCTACAGCACCTGGGGTGAAAGGCAGCAGCTGTTTAAACAGCACAAAGCATCACTACAAATCAGTTCGGCACAAGTCATGAAGTATGCTATATGAGCCTGGTTTTCATAAAACGTGTCTGTAAAAATAAATTCTGATTGCATCACAGTAACAGCAACTATATAGTCAAAACTCCAGCTTAACATTCAGTCACGGCAATCATCTATGCCAGCGTACCTGCATATACGTGCTTATGCATAAAGATTTGGGCTTAGGCAAACGGAGGGAATATAAGGAGTAGTTATCCAATTCAAGTTTTGAAAGGGACACAGGTGACTGACCTCTTCACTCATGTGAAGACTGCAGCTGTATCATTAATGATCACAAATGATTAGGAGCTTAGTTTAATGCTTCATCTGAAAGACAGCACCCTCAGGAAAAGCACTTGCTAGTTTAAGATGAGAACTGATTTGTTAATCCTCCAAAATGTTTAACTTTCCTAACAAATGATATAAAACATTCTGAATCACTATTGGCACCATAATTTCAAAAGAAAATGTCCATTTGGGAAGCCTAAATTTGAGACCTTGTGGTGTCATGCAGACTGAAACCTTTAAAAATGGTAATAACGATGGAAAGAAAATTATGCACCATAAGGTTTTAAACAAGAAGCAGCATTTCTTAAACTTTAACACATTGTTTGAATAAGTAAAATAGGATTAAAGGCCAGACTCACATTACTACTGCAGGTTTTGTATCGAATATTCCGACCTTCACAGTTCCTGAAAAACAGAGTAAAAACGGTTACACTGCCTAACACCAAAACACAACCCTGTCTGTTTGACAGCTAGTTATTCTCTTGAAAATTAGACTTATTGCTACCGCCCTACCATAATTTGGACTCAAAACACAAGGTTTAAATACAAAGGGGATCTGGGGACTCAACAGGTTACACTGCTGTCTCTCTTCAGTAAAGAACGTGTGGCTTTCCCTGTAAGCCAAATTTACTGCAAACCTTATGAAAAACACATTTATTTTGTGAAAAAGATTTCACAAAGCATCCCTAAACCTGATCTATGCTGACCACAGCAAAGCTACTTGTAATCCACGGGACGTAACCCAGAGGAAAAGAGGATCAGAAAAACTAAGCAATCCTTTAATCAAGCATAAGGCTAATGGGCATTAATTTTCCTTTCTCCTATTTTGTTTAGGAAAGAAAAAGCAGCCTCAGACCTTTCCTTTCTCCCAAAACCCAGTGTAATACTTTTGAAGAACAGCATGTAATTTTACTGACCCAAAGCCACAGGAGCAGAATTAATAATTTTAAATTAAATATCACTCTCGTGGACTGCATACATTTCTAAGGTCCCCAATACATGTGAATCCTGAAATCCAGGCAATTCAGATCCTCAAAGCCTGTTGTTAGTAGCTGAAATAACAGGCATATAATAAAGTCATGATTATTTATTGTGGTCACATAAATATGGTGGGTGGGTTTCACACTTTTTTTAGGAACACAGTTTGCCAAACTTCTCAATAGCTGATGTGCACTTTTGGTCGGGGTAAGATACTCTTCTTAAGAATGGCAAAATCAGGCCCTTGAATGAATGTATTTCAAATGACTTAACAGGAAATTATAATTAGTGATGTCTCCAAAAATCAGGAATAGTGTTTTGGAATAATCCCTTCATACCAAAAAGTCCTGTCTTACACTGAAGAATGCATGAACGTATAACTGGCAATTTACAGCTCTTGGACTAAATTTTCCACTTTTTGCATGAAATTTGACTGCAAATATTAAAAAATTCTTTAATACGTGCGAGGGATTGAAAAATACCATTTGAGCAGGAAAAAGCCATGGATGCCTGGAGCAAGAGTTCAACCAGCTCAGCTGAAGGTACAACTCTCCAAGCTCAAGAAATTACATGTCTTGAATTTCCAATCTTTCACAAGAATGGTTGCATCACAACGTGCAGGTTAAAAATGTTTATGGTACATACAAATGTGAAAACTTTGTTTCACATTTGCGCATTTCCTGGACATTACAACAACAATAAAATACAGAAAAAAAAAACCCTTTTTTAAACTACACATTTGTTAAGGTATGGAAAACATATGTTTTTCACAGGGGAACACATTAAAAATATTAATAAAACCGCAGTGGAATTTATATTGCTACAATTTATTGAGCTCGTTTCACAGTCCCTAACACACTGGTAGAATATCGCGGTTTCTTGCTGGAAATATTACTTTTCTCAAAGATCTTTGTGCGTTTAGCACTAAAAGAAACAGCCAGTGTTTTAATCAATCATTTTTGCCTATGTATTTCATACAGTTTGCACTTAACTAGCGTATTACACTACAAGCATTCTTTAAGAAAAATTGACTTCCTGGGTGATAATTGCATTTAAGTTAAAAAAACTCAACAAAATAGAAATTCAAACATAATCAGCAGCTTTAAAAACATTTAGGAAGGATTCAAGTAAAGCAAGCAATTATGGACGCCAGCACAGATGCTTCTAAGCTGGTTGGGATCTTTTCTCGCCTGACTCCAGGCCTAGTGCATTACTCATACTTTTAGGATTGTAGCGACAAGTCCCACATTAGTCCAGCTTTACTACTGAGGTAAATTGTTTTCACCGCATACACTGTTCTCTTCAAGCTGCACTAAGGCTTACCCATTAAAACATATGGCCACCAGGACCACTGCGTAGAAAGAACTGGCAGAGGAAAAGTTTCCTAACAGAAAGCAGCATTTGCTACATCTATACGCGGAGTAAGTCACTTGTTTTTCACTACAGGGAAGACACAGAGGAGCCTGCACTTGAACATTACTTGAAATAATGTTAATGGATGTTATTTGACATAATTTGTATGCAGGTTAACTCACCATTCGCTTTATATTACAGTTCTGCCAGAGTTGAAGCCTAAGATATTGATCTAATATATTACAAAAACATATTAAAAGCAGTATTTCATAACACTTGATCTGTACACAGCACTTGGTTCCAGAAACAGAAGCAACAACGCTCCTTGATAGACACCAGCAGAGGATGGGGAAATACGTCAGAGCTGCAGAAGAATAAACACACGTAAGCATGAGGCTTACCTGCCATTTAAGCATCTCCTCAGCGAGTAGGAGGCTCCCCCCCCACAGGTCCGTGAGCAATCACTCCAGGCCCCCCAGGCATCCCAGGAGCCGTCCTTATCTTCATCAGAGCGGGTAATTCTGGAGGTCTAAAAAAAAGATGGAGAAGGGAAAGAAACCATATTTATTCATTTGGTACATGTTTTACTGCTTGGTGTAAATAGTACTAAGTATATTGATTTGCTGCTTATCTACAGTATCTCAAATTTATTTACTATTTTAATATATAATAATTACCTGGGAAAGGAAGCAGAGTCAAGATACAGTGTGTTTGATACGTTGCCTTCTGCCAGAGGACTGCTATGTCCGAACAGGCTGCCATTCCCAACACACTGTGTAGGAACTGCCTAATTGATCTCAAGCAGCCAGACCAGGCATCATATTCTGAGCAGGCTGCTGGGCTTTCTGACATCCTCACCAAAGGAGAAAGATATCCAGGACTACTGAGAGGAATAAAGTATCTTTTTACCTCCTCAAATGTGCCTGCACTTCCCAGAATTGCAATCAGAGAAGCAAACCAAGAATAGAGCTTCATTACAAAAAGTGCTATTAATTTGAAAGAGATCATGGAAAAATGTTTGAAAAGTGAAAGGCTAGCACAATTAAACTCCAATTTAAGCTTAAATTCACTTACACAGGTTTCAAAAACATTACTGCCAGACACCATACATATAGAAGTTACAGATTTGTCACAAACCCCAAAATTCTGCTTGACTCCTTAAAAAAGTAATTTTTCATGTGCATTGTATCCTGTTTAAGGAAACTGATATTTCCCAGAGAAAATTCTCAAAACATTTTAGAACATAGTAGCTTAACACAGTAGTTCAATATTAAAAAATAATATGAATCAAATTATTCAAAAATGTCCTGCTTTAAGAGAGTACATTTTGGTTTATGATTTTCCTCTTGAAGAAAGTATAGGAAAATCAAATTCGGGATTTCCCCAAGCATTTCTTTGACTTCACTACAATTGTTCAGCAGCTGTTTCATTTACAGCTTCCATACTTTCATTCCTCTGTCCCTGCAACCTCTAAAAATTTCTCTCTTGAAAAAACACACACAAGTTTTTATAACATCAAAAATAACAATCCCTTGAGAGTTCTCAGACATATGATAGGCCTATCATAAAGAAATTAAGATTTTAGAACCCTAAATTGCACCTAGACTGAGATGGAAACACCAGTTTCTCTAATTTCTCTATCACCCTGGTGATAGAGTTTGCACATGAACTACTACAAATAGAATAATGTACCAGCTATTAACATCCTAATGAAAGTCACATTGTGCATAAAAATGAGGCAGTGAGTCGTTTCTCTCAGGTGACAGGGAATATTAACCGATGTTTACTCTGCCCCAATATGATCACAAATGAGAGAACATGAAGAGTTCATCCAAGCTTTACCGAAACAGCTATTTATACAGCCAATTTTTTATTCCCATTGACTTCAAAGGGCATCCAAGCAGACCTGAGACAGACAGAGGCACTACATTCACATTATTATCTTTGACAGCATGAGAAGTCATAACTTAATCAGAATCTTTACTGCATTTCAGAATCTTTACTCCCCCTCTCAAAAAACAAGTGCACAGAAACACCAGCCAAAGGGCTACCTGTCAGCAAACTATAAGGCAAAGAGAGAATACCATTACTAAATAAATTGCATCCAAGTAAACATTCAAGCCCTCATAAGTGCCAAAACATAAAATAAACGCTTAAAACGCTAAAAAGATTTTCATGAGTGACTAGATCCAGAGAAGTGCACAAGATTAGTATGTTGTCCTAATACTAAACCAGATGAACACACTATAATCCATATTTTCTCTACGAAATAACTTAAGTAAGCTCATGAGAACACAACTCGGTCCTATTTTCTTCCAAAATCCCTCACGAAAGTGATTTAAAAGCAAAGGATGTGCAATTCAAATCTTATGGTACGAGGCAGAAAAATACATAACTCTCTTTAAATTGAATAGTACAGTTAAAGTCAGCTCATCTCCAGCCGCGAAGAAAGGTGACTCGTAAAAGCTACCAAGCTTGAAATGAAAATGGCAAACAATAAAAACAAAGCTGCTTTCAAATAGCGTCATACAAGGAACACGACTCAATACCATGCTGTGTAGGCAAAGGATTTTCTCCTAAATATTATAGTAAAAAAAGAAAAAAAAAATCGTGCCACAGAACTTGAGGAAACTGGCCTGTTTCTGTGCATGAGCCGCTACACTTATGACGCATTCACAGTCCAGTTTTAGGTATAACTATCGAACAAGCATTGTTTTAGAAACCCAAATGGCAAATAGTTAAACTTAGCTACCCTCCAGCAGAACTAAGGACTACTCAAACACATTTTAAAGGCATTAATAAGAGTAAGCAGATTTAGTATAATAGCACTACTCCCCACAGTTAAGCAGCTAACAGAAACGTCAGCAATTTCCAGACTTTTCCATTCCCTCCTCAAAATACCTGAGCTTGTCAAAAAAATGTTGTTAATTAGAGGATAAGTTATCTCCATTTGGACACTAAACTGAAGAAGTTGGTCTAAACACATCAGTAGCTCCTTAACTTTCTTGCTCCCCTAAGTTTACAAATTTTACAAACACTTACTGTAAAGCCTTAAAAGCGTACTTAGGCCAATCTACCATTCCAGAAACGATAGAGCCCAGCTCTGCCAAGATCACCAAGAAATTTTCTCGCTGGCATTGGGTTTACTTTATAACTGAAGCCAACTCTGAAATGTCTGACACTGAAAATGGAACCAACTGCCTTCAATCTTGAACAAAAAAGAGCTCAACACTTCCCAACAAATCACTCAGCACATGAAAATAAGTCAAGATGAACAAAAGTGTCATTTCTTTCAAATTTATGAGTGCAAAATTAAAGTTTGTCCTCCGTAACCCCAAGGCAAATGATTGGCTTTTAGTACGTTGAGAAATGATTAAACTTATGCTATTAAAAAAGCAATACATGCCACTCTCTCTCACAGAATAGCTAGATTCTTTTGACAAAGCAGTGACAATGCCTAAAATAATCCTAACTTCATCATTGTATTTAAACCAGCCACGATATTAACAGACAGAATGTCATCTAAAACCCTAAACAATGTCCAGTTGTTCACTTACCAAACTGCTTTGATAAAAGCCATTGTTTGAACTGTATCTAATTAAAAAGCTGTAAATACTGGAATGATCAAAGCAGAAGCTTATGCCAACAAAGCCTTCTTCAGAGTCATTGACTAATTCAGTGCCCACAGTGTTGATTTAGACTCCAGCTAGTTCAAACTATTTGTCCCATGGGAAAGAGTTAAAAGCAGCTTGCACTGGCTTAGTAATTTACTAGCAAAATAATATTGATTTACTAGCTGTCTGGTTTCATAAACTCTACGTATTACGTTTGTCTACACCACAGTACCAAACTGAAGTAAAATAAAGGAAAGATCATCAACATTATGATTTAAACCAACAAAACCTTGGAAGCTCATTTAGGAATTAAATCAAGAACTAATTGCAATTGGGCACAAAAGGGAATTACTGTACCTCAAGATTGCATTTGTGGTTTGCTGCTTAACTTCAATTTTTTGTGTTTTTATTGTCTTCAGTCGTAATTCTAATATGATTTAGGAGTGAAGCTTTGCTGAACCATATTAAAATGGAAGTGGTTTAATTTTACAACAGACGAAGTGCGACATGTACATTAAACGCATTCATTGTGAAAGTATGTATCTACACATACAGACAGGTTTGCATATCTGTTCATGTGCACTCATGATGTAACGTGATAAAGTAGAGCCATAAGTGCTGTAGTGAATCCAGATAAAATAACTTAAACCAGCTATAAACACAGCCTAGATGATTTCCTGCTCTTTACGTAGAACTGGATGGCAAAAGGCATCACACTTCCACTGGATCCAGCTATGCTAGCTGGAGTTGCACCCACTCCAAAAGCATCATAGTGTCAGATGCAAGCATTGCATTCAAAGCAATATTTAAGAATCTATACAATGTTCTCTGCAGAGGTTAATTCAGTTTATACAACAAAGGTGGTTTCAAAATATTTCATCCCAATCTATGAATCCAATCTATAATTCATATTGGAAGTAAAAAAAAGAATAAGACATGACGCTGTGCATGGGCCTGGGCAAGGATCATTTGAATCAGGGGATGGGGAAAATAAACTACACTTGGCGACACAGGCAGAGTCTCAAAGACTGAGATGACAGTATGCCAAGGTTTCCTCAAGGCCTGAGGCCCAGCAACGTGCAATCTGAGTCTCTGCTGACAACCCTTAACTGACAGAGACAGCCTTGTACATGGAGAATTTTACTGAAAGTGTGGCAGTGGTAGATTTGGACAGGGAGGAAAATGCTAGTGCCAGTTTCCCATTTTCTATCCAGGGCTCTGTTTTGCTTCTGTCACATATGGGCACATACTGTAACACCATGTTCTGCAAATTATTTGTGTGCGTGTGTTTTCAGGCCATACTTGCCTTGCAGCGTACTCCTCAAGTAACTGAGTATAGCAGAAGTGGGCACTGAGGTAAAAGAAATTAAATCCAGATGTTACCACAGCTGATCATTAATCTAAAACAAGGGGATTTTTACTGTCACTTGTAACACCCAGTAAATAACAACAGCTACATTGACACACATTACAAAAATCAAACACAGTGCTGTTATATGGAGAAAAACGATTATTTGGCCAAACTTTTGTTTGGCTGTTATGAAGGATGACATAATTGTCTTGAATTTGGTCATGCAGACTTCAAAGGAGATGTGGTGCCAGAGAATGAAGGTCAGTTTATGCAGTTTTATTATTATTCAGACATCCATTACATAAGGCTTGGATATGTAAATGTTTAGCATTCAGTGTAACAAAGATTCAGCTTCTCAACAGAAATGCTCTGATACCTTAAATGTTTGTTTTCCAGAGGTTTTTTTAGCACGCATTTTTGTTTTAAATACAAACGCAAGCCAAGCACATAGCATTTGACACTTAAGAATTATAGCAACAGAACGTGTAATGAAAGAAACGTAGAGACCCAACACTCAGATTCATCTGCAAGAGCCCCCAGTAACAGTCCCTCTGCCATGTACATATCAATGCAAACTGACCCAAATTCTGCCCCGTGACGTGCCCCTGAGCACTTCCCCAGGGCAGGGTCCCCATCTCTGCCAGGTTCTAGAAGAGATTCAATGCAACTTCTGGGCAGCATCTACCGATGCAGACCATGCCTAGGGCTGGTCGGATTTACAAAATGCTCTACTAAAACAGGCTAGAGTGATGTGGCTCACAAAATAAGACTTTGTCATAACAAGTAAGGATTACTTAGAATGTATCTGCTACCATGCTGACATCAGTGCAGCTCTCTGGGTGAGAGCTCTTTGTTTTTTCTCATGGCTTCTTATCAAAGTGGTTTGTATTAATTCAAAAAGGCATGCCAAACTCCAGAAGAGAATCCCCATAAGGAGGTACATTGGCACAGCTATATCATATTGCTATTTAATAACACGTTGCATATAACTAAATTTCTCCATGCAGAAATTAGATTCTTCAGATTAAATTCATCCAAGTGAAAGAACCTATTGAAGGGTATAAACACCACTTCAGTCCCACTGAAGGCCTAAATTAAGCAATACCCAAAGCTCGGTACTGGCCCTTCTCCCAGGAGTGAATTTCATCCTTGATGGTATTTTGAACAGAGATGAAGCATTTCCTTTTTATTGCTTCTTCCCACTCTCACAACCCATAAATACTATTAACGCTATCCTGACTTTCAGAGTCTTCCAAAGCACAAGGTTATGTTGCTGCTCACTAACCTTCGTGTGCAGCGCTGAACTATGCCATTTTCTTCCCCTCATACCTACAACAGCTCCAAACAGAGGTAGCGCAAGGAATTATGGCACTGAAGGGAAAATATCCTGCCTGAGTAGCTCTGTGATGCGTTTCCCAGATTATTCTTTCCAGACACTACACTTGGTGGAAAGGGTATCAAATTGCACTGTTGACTGTATCCATGAGCAGTGCGCAGAACTGAGAGAACAAGTATTTACCTGCCGATAGCCACTGGATATGCTATTCAGCCTCAGAACTCCATCCTTCACTTTTAACTCTGGCTGTTACGTCTATGGTTTTAAGAAAAACTAGACTAGAAATCTCATTCCCTGTTAAAGTCACATACAAAAATGATTTACACCTCTATTTTGTACAATCTAAGTAAGGTGTAGAATGCAGATTACAGATTTAGGAAAAATATTTCAGTTGTAGCAGAAACTAAATAGAAGAACAGTCAAAACTTATTTCCAGACAAATAAGAATTATTAATGAGATCTTGTGTCACCTAATTTTAGCACAAAAACTTCCACTTGTTTCATTATGACAGATTTCAAGACATTTCCTGATATATTTCTACTATTGCTGGGCACCTTTTATATTACCTAGTTGTGCACTGTATATATCATTAAGTTTAATAAATCTTTTACTTATACGTACAAAAGTAAATAGTATATTTTTCTGTATGTTAAAAAGGACATATCTGGAATTACAAAATCCTGGACAAAAAACAATGCATCATTATTTCAGACTGATAAAAAACACCTGGGAGTAAATGTAGCTATTTTAAGCAGATGTTTAGAAGTAATAAGCTTTAATATTGCTAATGCCATGTCAGTCGCATTCACTATTCCTTGCACTTGGCCTTACCACTGTGTAGGGGTGTCCGTGCACTAGGAACTGACTGCAAAACGGAATTTGATAAGGAAAGGAACGTCTCAGAAACACAAGCTGGTAAAGCTCAGTGACAGACCAGGACAATCACCAGCGAGGAATGAGCCAAAAGGCAAATGATGGACTTGCTCGGCTGCATGAAAGAACACATCTGGGGGCTCAGATGTAATTTAGAGCTCTCAGTGTTGAATTCTGCAATATATTTTCATTCTACAGCAGTTTTGAATAAATTCACATGCAAGTTTTGGAAAAATAAAACATGCAAGAGAGTCACACACAGGAAATATTTACAGCGCAATTCATTTCGATACTAAACTGAAGGCGAATCCCAGCATGTTTTTCAGTATTATACTGCATCCAGATTTTCCATTGTCAGTGCGTTGCAAAATTTCATATTGACAACACAGCCTGCACTGCAGGAGTTGTCAGGACAAAGTTGGAGGTTTTGGCAGGTGGAGCAGGGATACTTGCGGCTTTTGGCATCCATGAGGGGATGAAATGTTGCTTGGCTGTTTGGCACCTACAAGCTAGCTGAGGCTTTTGGCACCGAAAAGAGTCTGTATCACCTCCTTCCTTCTTTGTGAGCAGTAACAGAGGGAACATGGAATTTGTGGGCATGGAGAAGGAAGGTTCCCGCCCTAACAACTCCATGCAGAAAGCAACTGCATTACTATACCCGGCTCCTGTGGTTGTTTCTGCATCTAACAGCAGCTAAGGACAGCACCTACGTGTTCCTGCTAAAAGGGATCAGCACTGAAGTAGTTAAAGCATAATCAAGTTGCTATTCTTAAATTTCTGAGTTAACTACATAGTTCAGATGAGTTTATAAAAAAACAAAACATAAACCCACACAAATTCTAGTTTTACTCACTGCTGACAGGTTTTGATGACCTACACTGAAGTCCCAGGGTACGTTTTTATTACATTACAGTCTTTTAAGGAGGAGCACTTGCCTCTTTCCTCTCCTTTGGACAATGGCGATTGGCTTTATTTTCTTGAGTGATACTCCACAAATTACTATTTTGACAGATAAATGTCTAGCAAAAAAAGAAATCCTGTTTAAAACCCTGATAAGCACGTCCTGCAAATACGCATCACTGACAACGCGCCTGGCAATCCAGACTTAGTTGCCCAGGTTTTCATTCATGCTTGCCCAACTAGAGCCACACAAGCCACGAATCTGCCTTATCTACAGTGGTAAATATTATTCCACATTCACTGGTATTTCAGCACAGAGGTGGTCTTAGATCCTGAAAACAGAGAGGAAGGCTAATAACCAACTTCGGTGATACCAAAACAGTAAGGGCAAGGATTCCATGCTTCTCTAATGCTTTTATGTCTGATCATCCAGGACAGCTTACCGGGATCAAGAGGATGAAAAACTTCTCCCTGCATTTCCAGCATTTCATTGTCTTCTAAGATTCAAAAGTACATGTGAGTACGTAGCTGGAAATATATAAATTTGAACTCTCAAAACATATCCATTCCTCTGAATCTGCCCCATATGAAATGGAAACTACACTGAGAAATACTTAGCATCACTCCAGTTCTCTCAATTTCTGAGTGGTCTGGAGAATTATAACTTAAAGATTTGCACGTGTAGCTGGCAAACAACTCAAAAGCCACAGACCTTGGGAAATGCACAGAGATTCTGAAAGGGAACATAACCAAGAAAGCAATACAAATTGTAGCACTTTCTGCCCACTTTCTCAATAGCCAGCCTGAGGCACGCACTTGCCAGGGCTTGGAAGAGAGATAAAGGCAGAATTTTAAAATAAGCAAAAAGGAGGAATGGGATGCTTTAAAAAATTTATAAGAAATATGATATTCCTTTTTAGAATATCACTGATTATATTAACATTCCCAATGAAGAACTTAATAGTTATTTCCTAATAAGTATAAAAATAATTTTTAAATTATAATCAATTGCACAATATTCTCCATGATATGGTATTTAATACACGGTGCTTGCATTTGGTTGTGCAAAGAAGTCTTGTCACAGACACGAGAACATTTTCATTTTCATGTGACAAATACAACATGTCTTAAGGCATTTTGACAAATACAACGTGTCTTAAGACATTTTGACTGCAGCTTTTAAGGCTACGTACTGTTACGCCCATTACCTGGCCTCAGGAAGGAGGAGGATAAGGTGCATCATGTGAGTCGCAAAGCTGAGAATTACATCTCAGTCTCCAAAGTCAGATTTTAGTGCCCCTTGCAGAGCTCTTCTACCTCCTATTTTGCTGTAAACATTGTCCTTTCTACTAGGTGTATCTACAGCAGGTACAAAGTGTGAAGGGGAAAACAATCTTCAGGCCACTTTCATATGTTAATTATCTCTGGGTCTACTTATAAATCTGCATTAACAGCATTCCATATATTTCCTGAAGTCCGTAAAAGTAGTAAGAATTCATACAAGCTTTACTGAATGCATTTTCAAAATTTGCACCTGGATACACTGGGTTTTTCCACCTTCACACTGCACACCACATGTTCCTCATCCAGCACAAACAGTGTGGCGGGTCAGCCAGAGTCCAATGTGCAGAATTCCTCAGGTGCATAATAGAAAAGGAGATTCCAATTTCTTTGAAATATATCAGGCATTTTTTTTTTAATTACCTTATTAAATATATTTGCAAACATCCAAATAAAGGCTTTTAAATACTTTACCATGGAATTTTTAAAACTTGTCTCAAAAGTTAAAAACTGCATCACTTCAGCACATGCAGTGGAGAGAGGAGAGCAATATTAATAAAAGGATGAGCATTATGCCTGTGACAAAGCAGAGGATTTCCATCAGCTTCCGAAGATCACACAGTGGCACATTGGTGCCACTGGCAAATGTGCCAAATCTTTCCTGTTGAGGCTTCTTTTTAAGTTTGGGGTTTTCTTTTTCCATATGAAATCGGCAATCAGACTACAGTGATTACATATTTTTAAATGCTTTTAAATCACTCTTTCCTTGTAAAGAGTCAGGTACCTATCCCAGACTCATCTCCTCTTGATAAGATACCTTTGCCAGTTTAGGACCTTCTCATTTTATTCTTAGTCTGTTCATTTCACAGAGACCCACTTGACAATAGTTGAGGAAGTCATTCCAGGGTAAGGAGTGCTGTGGCCAGGTATGCTATGAATTACTGATCCTCTAGAATAAAATTAATCAACAAAGTAGTAAACTTATAATTTTCAAGTAGGAGAAAAGCAACAGGGGAGAGCACAGGGTGGAACTTCTTGTCTTCCAGCCTACAGGTAAGCTGTAAGAACATGGAGAAGAACATACCCTGACACAAAGCCAGGAGCTGTTACCACAATCACCATCAAATTTCACTCCTGCTGATTTGTGGTGGTCCTGGTGGTATTTGCCCAAATTAACACTGCAAACCCTAAAGTATAAGCAAGGCCATTCTGCTTACATGGCATGGCACGCACATCCAATCCGACCACACTTGGATCCTAGAGCGTACAAGAGATTGACATAATCGTAGCTACTTGTTCCTTCAACCTTATCCATTCCTATATTATGCTGAATTTATGGAAGAGTTGATTTACTAAGACTCTTGTGTACACGACTTACAGACAGGTTATGGAAAAGTAAATAAAGATAAAGAGGGAGTATGGGCATTTAAAATTACTTAGATGTTACATATTATTTACCTTACAGTTTATAACACCATGTACAAGGTTTATCCCACAACAATGATAAATTATGTATTTGAAGCAATACCCTAAAAGCAATCACTTCAAAATATATAAGCCCTTGACATTTATGTACTGTATCCCTATACACATGCTTTTGAAAGAAAATTCACATTTTATCTTTCTAATTGGTTATAGCAATCTTTTTTCCTTTTTTAAGAATTTGTTTAGAGGATTTACAATGAAAATCAATCCTTTTTCTCAGAAAAAAAAATTACTACACCTCTAACTTTTAAAAGAGCCCCAATACATATCATATATTTAAAAAAATTGTTTAAAATAATTTTCCTGACTTGAGACACTGTCTGCCAAGTTCCAGCTAGAAGCAAAATTTTATGGCTAGCTGCCAAACATATGAATAAAAGGAGTTTATAGGGGAAATACTGACAGAAGAATAAACTGTAGCAAGAGCAGCCAGTGTAGAAAAGTCTTTCCTGAGCATTTTGTCTATCCATAATCTGCAATATTCATAACCCTGGATATTGGGATATTGCACTCCTGCCTGACTCAATTTCATGCCAGTATTACCAGTAGTGCTAGATGATGATTTGGTTATAGGTATTTGTACCCTATCACTCAGATGAGGCATCCAGACTCCTCATTTGTGAGCTACAGATTCGACCTATGTCTCCTGACTCACCCTGCTATTTAATACTATATGTAGCACTTTTAATGGCAATATTCCTATAAAAGTAATGCAAAGCAGATCACAGAACATAAGCAGATACACCTGGCAACAGAATAAATGTCAGAAGGAAAAATATTAAAGCCACGTTGTGAGCTGACAGCAATTATAAGAATCCTAATTTTCCTTTCCATAAACGCAGACCAATTAAGTTTATCAATTTTGAATTTTAAAAACATGATTTTATGTTGATGTATTTCTCACCCCTGATTTTTAAAGTAGATAACACTTTGTGTAGAGCCATTTTAAATTAATGTCTTGAAGGATAAGACTATTAAGCCCATAAGCAATAAGCAGTCTGACTGAAGTTAATTCTGCCCAAAGTAACTCTAAAACTTGTCAGCCTGATCACGGTGCCTTTTTACTGTTGCATAAATCAAATTTAACAAGACGAGTTTTCTTCTCAGAGAAAACAGTTCTTGCCCATTTAACTGTGAGCTGATCTTTGGGTGATATTAAGCAATGGCATAACTGATCCAAAACCAAAATATAATTTTAGTGTTTCTTTTTATTACTCATGCTTAACTTAGAGACAAATTTAATATTTAAGTGTGCTGAACTTCACTGGCTCCAGCTGATTTCCTGCACTTGAAGAACAGTTCCATTCATTGTTGTGAAGAGCTCATTTTACACAAGGGTAGCTTGACTTGGAGAGGTTGAAAACCTTCTGCGGTGGGCACCTGCACTGGTGAAATGGATCCTTAAGCCGCTTCTGCTGCTGTTCTGCCATACACATAACTTTTGTAAGATCACCGGTTATTCATGGTCAAAGCTTGTACCAGTTCTGCCATCTCAAGCTTCCTCCAGCTGTGTTTTCTCACATACAGCAAAACACACTCAAATTCTCCAGGAAGTTCTTTTAGATAATTAAAAATAAAAAACAAACAACAAACAAACAACAAACCCCAAACATTAAAACATGCTGCCTATATCTCATCTTGCAGAGGATCCCAATATGCAGAAGTCGCAAGCCAGAACACCTTTTGAGGGCAGATCTTGGATATCACCTTTGTACAGGTTAAAAAAAGTCAGTGTTGCTGAGAAATAAAATCTTCAAAATTAAGCTCCATGTGCAGGGAACAGTTCCCCAGAAAGGTATTTTATGTGGGATTAAAAATATAATTTTCTCTTGTCATTCCTTTCCACTTTGAGTCAAATAAAATAGGACCCACTGAATCTCATTTGATATCTGGTAAATACTTTTCCTTTCATTGATTTTCTAGATTCCAGCTTGGGGAAAAAGAAAAAATATCTGTCAAGGGAACAGTTGCAATGGCAGCACAAGCCTAGATCCAATTCCCAAAGAAGCAAAAAAAAAAAAACCAAACAAAAAACCACGCCACTGACTTCAAATAAAGGAAGATGGGGGCTTAGTTACATATGTGGGGTAAGGACATACATTTCCCCATTTGGAAAATTGTTAGCACTACTTGCTTTTTCTTCTGTGTCCAAGTTCCTGGTTTTTAATTCTCCAAAGACAGAACTATCCAACCACTGGTATTAATGGTAGAAAAAGACAATGTCATCTATCTTGAGTTTGCCTCTGACTTCATTCCAGATCTCTACTACTGTGTGTGTTTAACTGCAGTATCTTTAGCTCTCGGCACAGGGTAACAGGCCTGGATATGGAATATTAGCATGACTCTTTCCATATCTGTTCAGTGCCAGTGTTTCCTATTATCAGTCCAATATTTTATGGTTATTGTATTAGCTTCCCAGCAGTACTTTCTCAAGTTCTGTAGCCTGAAACCTCCATTAACAGATGCTAAATACAATAGTTGTTTTTCACTTTTAGATCTTGCAAAAGCCCATAAAAATGACTGGTCAGTTTGTCCAATTTTCTAAAGAAATTTTCCAAGATTTGAATGGGCAACATATAAAACCACTAAAAATACTCTTGGCAGCTCATACATTTGGATTGTGTTCCTTCTGCCAAGCCAACTAATGAATAGCTTATTCCAAGATAGGACTTCCGCATGAATTTTTTGTAGTAAAGGTAAGAATATCTATTTATATAATTCCCTGGTTGCTTGTATTTGAAGGGTTTAGAGAAGGGAGGCGGATTGTAGTTTTTTTATTAAAAGGGACATTAGCATTTGGTCTTAAGGAAAATGTATGTAAATAAATTAACCTGCAAAGCTCCTTTTTTGGTTTTAATTCTGCGTTATACTTTGGTAAATGAAAGATCACGAACTGTCTGACAGTAATGTTTTGGTTAATAAAGCTTGCTTTAAAAGACATTGAAATCAATGGAAAGTATCTCACCGACTGTTGGATTTTGTATAGGACCTACAAGAATCACCTGAATTCCATGTTAGAGACAGCCAAACTAGAGATGTGGATGTGATTTCTTACACATATGGGCAGATAAAGATCAAAGAAGAGGGAGAAAAAACTCCTACATTCTTTTCTCCAATTTATTTCTTCTACCAGCCTCCATCTATCAGTGTTCTGTCTATAAAATAGGTATTTGGTTGAAGTCTAGAATTATACTTCTTCAAATACCCACAAAAAAGATCCACTGAAGAATGCCATCTTTTTCTTTAACCACAAGAAAAAGAAAACACCATCAGCTCTTGGTTATCTATTGAAGCCAAGTTGTGCCTCAGATGCCGTGGATTCCATGACCCTCCAGCCCCACCCGTTACCAAAAATAAGTTGCATTCGTTAGAGAAATTATGGTTGGTTTACCCTTGTTGTAAAGAGTTGTTAGTCATATTTTAGTTGTCAAAAGTCTCCCTCTTATCATCATCTCATCTGACTCTCCAGGTTAAATACAAAAATATTTGCACTGATACTAGATGAGAGTCTTGAGAACAATGAGAGAAACTTCAAGCGATTCCCCACACGTACATTTTAAACAAATGGTTGGGGTTTTTTCAACACCTTTAGTATAGAGCAGTTCTTTTTTTTTTTTTGCAAGAAAGAGATGTGTATCTTATGTCTTTTCATGTATTCTGTATACAAATTTATTTTGAAAGTCTGAACTTCCTGCTCGTTTGCACACCTTTTTCCCCTGAAACACATAAAGCTAAATTATTTAAGGAAAGCCTTCCAGAGAGCTAGGGGACCAAGGAGCTATGCAGTCCATCATACACAGCTAACAGATTTTATACTAGTTTGCCCACTGTCAGATTCTAAACACTTTTGAATATTCCACATTTTATGGCATTACTTCTCTTCCAAAAATATGTCCTAGCAAAAAAAGAAGGCTTAAAAAAAGATCTTGCTCACCATTTATCAGTCAATTCAAAGAACACAATATAATCAGTTTACCATATTTATGTTCCTGAGCACAAAGGGAGATCAGCACTCTATTTTTTTTTCCTCACTGATCCACTGCATCTAATTTCCATGGTTTTTCCATGCACATCATCACTCTATTAAAAATTATCTCTGTAGCATCTCATTGGTTCAAAAATAAAGAACAAGTTTCTCAGTCTTTCTAGAGATGACAAATAGCTAATGGTAAAAATATAAATTTGGCTTGTGATCTCATTTCTTCTTTCCCCTTTGTGTGCTCAAAGCCGCAGCAGGAGCTAGATAAGAATAAAGGAAAAATAAGGGAAATTAACTACATTGATAAGTAAATGCTGGTATTTGGAAGGTTGTGCTATCCTGATCACCAAATACATTTAAGAACAAGCTAGAAAAATATCCATCAGGAGAAGTTTATTTGGAGTTGATCCTGCCTTGGAGCAACGGAATAGACCAGGGTTTCTTCCAGAGCCATTTTCTGTTTGAACTATACTAGACACTGAGGGAGGGGAGAAGATGGGCTAAGATCTAGCTACTCTGAAGAAGCAATCAGGATTCTGAAAACAAAAGTAAGGAAGGAAAGCTCTATCACTGTTTTAATCCATATGCCTTGCAATGACTCATATTTTGCTTGGAGACAAGGTCCACCTCTAAAGCTATCTGTTCTTTCCCAGATGTGTGTCCTGGTTTATGCCTGCCAGAGGGAACTGTCTTCCAAAACACACTGTTTCACAATATATTTCCTACTTTAGGCAGCATCCTTCAAATCGTCTAACTACCACTTTGCTCTAGCCTTTTATCACAAATCAACTTTGTGTTTCTAATTTAATATAAAAGCAGCTTGGATAACTCAAGACAATTCCATTGTCTTGTGGAACCTGGCTATATATAGCTACTCCCAGGTGGTCTGTCTGAAAACAGACATCACATACCCAAAACCTACTTCTCCTTCGGGGCTTTTAAGCTTGCTGACAAACTGTTCCTGCCCAATTTGCATCATTAACTTGCACTCCCAAATCCTTATTCACACTACAGATAACACGTATCATACACATGTATTTCCTCATACTCTCAGGTCACCGTGAATTAACAGCTTGCTTTAGAAACTAGTCCTCAAACATTAGGAAAGATCATTAACAACAGCTGCTGTACCCACATTCATGCTTCCTTTTGTAGTTTTCAGCATTGTACGTGGCCACGTAGAACGCGTTGGGCTGTATTCTGTCTCGCACTTGAGAGCTACAGAAGTCACTGGCGAAGTAAAAAGGGGGAAGAGGGGTAACCAGCTACCACTTGTGTGTTTTCTAAATCTGAACTGTTATAGGGGCCGATCCTCCCCCTTTTTAGCACCTCTTGTTACAGCAGGTCTCTGACTTTTCTGGAGGCTGCGTTGCAACAGAGGATCTCCTGACCTTTTGCTAGGCTTTGCATTTGTGTTGAACACAACCATAGACCTATACCACTACTGAGCCAAAGACATTTTCTTCAGCCTTCTGCACTTTTTTGTACATCCTGGGGCAGCAGGTGAAGCTGGATTAGTCCCGCTGCTTTTATTTTACTTCATTCAAGTAGTTTATTGCTTTTGATCACTGTGTCTCCTTCCTCTTAGACATCCATCCTGCTAGAGGGACATTTTCATACATCTAGACGTTGTTGTTCTGGGACTTACAGTTATACAATCAGAATTCATATTAGATGCCAATAAAGGGTTTTAAAAATATGACTATGAAAACATGACAAGGATTTAAAATCTACTTTGTGTAATTTGGCTAAAGTTATCATGCTGCAAGGAGATCTATTCATAGGCAATCCTACGGGGGTTTTTTAGTCTAGTTCTCACTAGGGAATGTTTTGGAAGAAAAGTATAAAAAGACATTGTTTCCTTATTATATAATACCCCTGACTGACGCCAAGAATATTCTCATCGTAAGCGTGTTCACAATCTCAGAGACTGACACAGCTATTGCATTACTTGTGTATATACAAGTACGGCTTCTAAAAATACGATTCCGTGACAGTTTTTGAAAGGTGACTTACATATGATAAAAACGCTGTGTGCCTGTGTTTGCATTTCTGATTTGTAAATCCTATCTAGTAATTACAAGCAGATCTCAAGTGTGCCTGCACAAACACAAAGTGAATACAAGCCTTAGTCAGAGATGCATTAAAGGAAAATACAGCTTTGCCAGTAGATAACTGTTTAGACACTACCAACAGCTTCCCCAAGTAAAAGAAAGTTCCTAAACTAACAGTAAAACTGATTGTGTTATTAAAGGACTCTTTTCTAAATTTTTAACTATAAAAGTCAAATAAAGGGATTGACAAATAAAAGTGTTGGAATGTACCATCATACCAACTATATTTTGATACCATGCCATGAACATAACACCTGAAGCAGCTAATAAATTCTCTCCTGGGAAGCAGGAATAAAGCATTGATTTGCTGATCTGAAAAGGCGAATGGACAGCTAGCCTGACCATCTACTCTGACCTCTTATAGTAACAGTAGCAGAATTCACTCTTACTGCTTTACTGAGCAACAGGACTCAAATAAGTTACATTCCAATTTTTCAGATGGGCAAAAATAAGTACACACTGAGTTGGACATAAGGGATACTTTTCAATTGCACAGCTAACATTTTTTATTATATCCCAAAACCCTAATTCAGAAAGAAAGCAGTTCAGTACTTCTTGCCTAAAATCAAATCTCCCAATACAGATATTTTGCATTCAAATTCTGTCCTTGCCCACTATGCAGAATAGGAGGCTCACATGGTCTGATGGAGCTGGGCAAAGGACAGTTTCTTAAGTAAGGAAAACTGAATATGATATTTAGGCAGTTAATACTTTCTTCTAGAAGAACACGAGGCAGCTTCAGATGACAATATTGTGTGCTGTATTTTCTTCTTTAATAGAATAATCTTTAAAATTTGAAGAAAACTTGTACAGTTTGAAGGCTAGTGGCCTTGTTGGCAGCAACAGTTGGGACCATGAGTGACAAAAAAGGATTAGAAGAATATGTTTGTGCTATACCTATTCTCCTGTGTTAGCAAGCTGCTAGAGTAGGGGCGCTTTGTAACAGAAACCTCTGCCCCCATCATGCTCCTGGCTGATTTTGACAAAGAACTAAAAAGTAGTAAAACTTACACTGCTTCTCCAAAACTATTTTTCCATCCCATGCAATGCAGAAACCTGTGCACATGGAGCATGTTTCAGATTTCACTCTTGCTGCAATAACTGCTCCCTCATTCAGCTCCTAGGCCTGGCTGAGAAACTGGGAAGGCATCTTCAGGAATGGAGCAGAGTGCTCTGCGCCTCTGATCGTACCACACAGCGCTCTATTTGCCCATCTGCGCCAGGCAGAGCCAAAACCCCAGCTCAACACCGACTGAAAACCCAGCCTGTCATAACAATAACCTCCCATGTAAGAACAAGAATTGTATTCAAAAAAAACAGGCTCTGCTCTCTGCCAAGCAGTCCCTATAACTGGCCCAGTTACTTTGCATAAATCCGAGCGATGCTAGGGGAAAAACGCAGCAGACAGACTACGCCCTTCAGTAATTCAAAACCACAAAGCAAAGATATCCTGTTGTAACGTACATGGTATTCCAGGATTATAATTTTTGCTTTGAGCCACCTTTCAACATACACCAAATGGAAGCAAAACTCATTCCAGAGTGTTACGAAGCCAGTTTTGTGTCTCTCACAATTACATTTGAAACCATAATGACAGATTACAGGAAATGAACGTATAGACAGGGTGATTTATAAACACTTTTAAACAATGTAACTTTTATCAGTTCTGCTACATCAATCACAAATCTAGGAACAATTATTTTTTGTATACGATAGTCTCAAGAGTGGTCAGGACAGGATTTGCTGACAGCTTATCTTAAAAACTGAATTATAAATTGCATTCACTTTCTGTGCCAATGTAATGGCTCCACACCGATAAGGGAAATCACATGCTTTTCACAAACTGAAAAGCATAAATCAAAGAATAGAGGAAAAGTTCGCTATGCACACCGGTGGAAAGATGGTCTTGTCAAATAAACCTGATGCCACTCTTTGATAGCAGGTGTGGCTGGGAAGGTTAATCATAGTTATAAAACATTGCTTTTGCAAGGTATTTGATCTTGTACACACAATTTTAAAATTATAAAATCAATAAAGCGTATGCTAAATGAATGTAAATGAGTGGCAGATTTCAAGTAACCTTCACCAAGGAATTGACAAATTAGGTGTAATTACTAAATAAAAACAGGCAAGGTGAGTACTAAGTAGCCAGTAAGAATAAGAAAATAATTACAACTGCACTTAAGGATGGTGAAACTGATTTTGAAATGCCCTCCACAATTCTGGTGGCTGTACTTTAAAAAATTGTTGAAAAGCTGAAGGTCCAAAAAGTAGTAATAAAAATGGCCTAAGGGCTGAGACAATGCCTTACCCATGGAGCTTCACAGAGAGAACACAGGATTATAGCATTCCAAATACCTCCCCGAGAGCAAAGAGCACTTACTGTAAGCCCATTTATATCTATCAATTGTAGAAGGGTATAACTGGAACTAATCATTGGAAGCTGGAATTGGATAAATTCAATTGAGACACTGAGCACACATTTTTCATGCGAAGCATGACTGCTTGGCTTGATGCAAAGATAAACTGGATGACTCGGGCATAGATAACGTCACAAACATCATTTGATAATCTCTTCTCTTTCAACTCCTGTGAATATCTTTCAAATAGGGAAAAGCAAGTCTAATGTAACATTTTACTATGGGTATTCCTCAGAGCTAGAAAGAACCACTGAAGAAATAAATACTGCAGCTAGGAATCTCATTCCATAGGGAGATTTGCAACAAAGACGGATTATGAATAATCTAAAATTTATTTAGAGATTATATTAGAATACATTGTACACGTTCTAAAAATGTGAAAAAAGATCTTGTACGGCAGTGCACCATGAATGGGCAACCACTAACTTCTCAAATGCACTATGAGCCATTAACACTGGTAAGAAAACTCAGCATTGCAGGCTGGAAATGGGCTGAAATTATAAATTACCGCATAAATCAAAAATCGAGTAGCAACCTACATGGACTAATGCCAGAGCATGTAAGAGCAAATTATACATTTGAAAAACTGAATGAAATTAAATACCTTGTCTGGTTTGCATCTAATTATACAAAAAAGGCGCCATACAGGACTAACATTTCTGTGATTATGGGACAATGGTTTCCATAACAGGTCAGATTTTCAAAGAATGAAACTCTGAAAGGAGATTACATAGTGCTCTGAATTTCTTCTCCAAGAGTGAGAACATGCCATGTTCCTACGCTCCAATATATGGAACCATATGGTAACAACAAGCCTCCGGTAAAGCAAAAGTGTTGGTCTACAGACCCCAAGGCTTCTTTCTAGAGAACAAAAGTAATCAGATGATGAATCTACCAATGTACTTGGTAAAAAGGGAAAAAAATAGAGGAAAGGAGGATACAGAAAGAAAAAAAAAAAACCAACAAGCAGCACAAAACCCACCAAAGTCCTCAAAGACAGAGGAAAAGACTGAGAATCTATAATTTGATACATAGATGTATCACATGATACTCAGAGGAGCTCCCAAATCAAAATTCATAACTTCTGATGTCAGTGGAGGCTGAAATGGCTCTGCACTTCTGAATATCAGGTCCTGTATCCTGTACATTCAGAAACTCAAGCAAATAGTAATAAAACTGCTTGGACACTTTTACATAAAATTTAGCCTTGCCATAAAACAAGAAAATCCTGTGATCTCAGTCTAAATCATGTCAGACTTCAAGAAGGGAAAAAAATGTCTTCAGATAAGTTAATTTTCAGTACAGTTTACGTCCATTACTCTAATCATCGTTACTAGCAACTTCTCACCAGGGGAACAACTGGGTCAATTAGCCCATAGGAAGCAGTAGAAGAAAATTAACATGCTTCTACAATAGCAAGGAGACAGCATTATTTTAATGGAGCAGTAGAGGGCACCGAAGCATAGTAAAGCTCAAATATTCTGGTGAGGAGAAGCTGCCTGTAGGTGCTAACATACACACAGCATGGACTGGTGGCTAGAACACAAGACCTGGGATCTAGGCACCTCCTTCCATGTCTGATGAGGATCAACTACAAGCATTTGGATAAATAAATTTTTCTGACTCAGTTTCCAAGCCAATAGGTGAGATTACTTGCAACTAATCCTCACAACACATAAGGCAGGTTTGTCTTTCAAAGTTACAAGTGAATATAAAGTTTGCCTAAGCAAAAAGACAGCTAATAATCTTTGAGAGAAAGATGGTATATAGACACCAAATAACATCACTACAATATACTTCCCATAGCTAGCGTGGATAGTTCATAGTACACAATGCAAACTCCATTCTATTTTAAATTATACTTTGAGTTTTACCACTTCAAATAGTCAGTAATATCTATCACAAGGTCTCGTACATCAGGGCACGAAAGCGAAGTGTGTAATGCTTCCTTTGGAGAGCTGCCCAGGGTAGACTGGCCTCATTGCTTTTCACTTTTGCCTTCAGACATGTTACAGCAACATCTTCTGCCTGTTCCAAGAAGCTGACCATCAGCTAAAGGGAAAAAATTCACTCCAGGTGAAATGGTGAATAAACATATAGCTGAAGAAGATGAAATCTGAAGAAAGCTTTTATGAGATAAATAGCCTTGTTGGCAATCAAGAGCTTAGTTATAAACTTTAAAGAGCAATGTTCCTCTCTTCATTTTATATCTCAAAGTGGCTACCACACTCCCAAAAAAATCAAAATACGAGAACAACTTGCAGTTGGGCGATGCCTTTCCAAATTAACCCTATAAACACAAAAAAATAAGCTTAAAATATGGCAATATGTTTAAGCAGGGAAGTATCTAATAACCTACACAAAAAAAGAGTGAGGAGGAAGACAGATGTTTCTTATTTTCTTTAAACTGTTTTCAACCTTTTTTATGTGCTTTTGTGGAAAAAAAGGCATTTATATTCCTATAATGTACAGCAACCTCCCACAGAGACTGGAATCCCACTAGAAATTTCTACCAGTTTATCCGCTACCTAGATTTCAGTTCCTTGAACTTGATTCACTTTGGATTAATTTGCCTTTTCTGCAAATGAATTATTCTGACACTCATTTTTCAGCACTCCAATCATGGACTGCTCGCCTGCCTTCACGGCCAGCAGCTCTCACAGCCCTGGAGCAGAGCTGATGGACTGCAAAGACACGCGTCTCCAATTTTATACAGTGGTGCAAAACCAATTTATCCATAAATGAGGATAGGCACACAAGCAGCTGTCACTGACTTTGTTATGACTCACCAGAATAGTAGGAAAACAAGCAGACAGTAGAAAGCCTTTCACATGGAAAAGTCCTGGTTGTTCTATTTTTCAGTCTTCATGAACTCATGCTGCTGGGTCAGGGGAAGACCCGATCCTAGCCCAAAAAAGGAGACTTCTCAAACAACATACTCAAAGGATAGCTATGTCTGCTCTCTGTCATCCACATCGTACTCTGCAATAATAATGAGGTGAGAGAGATTTGCAGCCTCTTAGACCATGCCGCTCAACTCATCTGGAGGCCTTCGGCAAACAGCACATTTCTAGGCAAACTGGTAAAAAATAAAGCACCATGACAGTCTTGCAAGATGAAGTAAATAACAACTGTTTTCTCTATGTGTGGGGTAGGGGCTGTAATACCCAAGTGCCGCTTTGCCTGGGAAAGGCTCAGTGAAAAAAAGCTTCTACTAATCCTTCCTGTGACTGTGCTGTGAGCTACAGATCAGGGACTACATTGTTGAGTTAATTTGCTGCATATTCTTTTCATTTGACAAGGGTAAACTAGTCCAAAAAGGTATTTGCTTTCTTACTCTGCATATGTCCAGAATATATTATCTTAGTCTCTCATCAAGAAATAAAGAATGTCAAAAGCAGCATGAATGCAAGTTCAGAACAGACGTATTAGATGTTGAGTAATCTAAAGCAGCACTCCAGAATTAAATACTACTTGATGATGATTTTTCCTCTCAGATACTCTTTGGTGGCACCAAAGGTCTTGCCTCTGTTTCCTTACTCTCTTGCATCTGAATGATTCTGGAATTCTTGACAGAAACAGAAGGCAACCAGGCAGTCATTGATTGGGAAGACTGTGTAGTCCCTCAAGAGACTGGACTACTGGGAAGCGTCACATAGCAGTATGGACAGGCTCTTTCACAATTCAATAAAAAGGTTACTTTCTTTCCTTTTACGTAATGAAAGGTGGATCTACTCCAGAACAACATTTTAGCGTCCATTCTTGCTTTCTGTGAATTCAGTGGAAGAATTCATATTTGGTACAATGGAAACAAAATCAGATTGCTATAAGGAAGTTCAACACATTGAGATACAGTAAAACCACTCTGATTCCATGTGTACAGATAAAAATTGGAAACTTTGTATGGGGAAATACCAAGGCAGGTCAATGCCAGAGCAGATCTCATTAAGCTTGGCTGTAAATTGCAGCACAAAAATGAAGCAGCTGTGATGCAAACTAATGCAGAAAACATTCAGATGCATTTCTTGTTTTCTTTAATTTAGAATTTCAGTGCTTCATTGTCTAGAAGACAGCAAAGGAATATTGTGGTGTGTGGCTACATTATTCTTGCAAAACAAGTAATGAATTTTGAAGAAACAAATGTATATTTCTAGATATATTTGATGGATACATCATTGGGATCTCAGGGTTAAATATGATTACAAATATTTGTTCTTCTGTCTCTGGTACAAGTTGAAATTAAAATTCAATATGCTTCTTAACTGCACACAAGCCTTTAAAGTCACCTCATGTATTCCCCAGGATTACACATATTTGCACAGAGTGAGAAAAAAGGCAAAAGAAATACCATCTTGCAAAGGCCAGGAAACAACGAGATACTGTTTTATAAGCAGCACACCCACACAAATTTGAAAAAAACCTTCTGGTTTTGAACGTTAAATGTCAATTATTTCCTCTTCTAACAAATTCCCCTTTTCCCCAAATTTTCCCCAGGTCAGCTTCTGAGACAATTTCCAAAGTTGCTACTAAGCTTTTTTCACTCAGAGGATAAATTGGACAAGTACAGTATACAGTTTTCAATGAAAAATTAGTTGTACAATTGCCTATGAAATCTCTCCATAATTAACAAAATAAGCATAGAGCAAAATTCAACTTTTTTTTTCCGTTTTAAAAAGATTATCACTGCTCTTCAAAACATATTTTGGGATTGCATATTTTTACAACATACAAAAATAGTTACATTCAATTTCTCACATATTAGAGTTTACAGAATAAGAATATTTTATTTGGAATTTAAGAAATGCATTATTTCAAAGAACTCCTATCTTTCCTCCTCCTATCTCTCATGGAGGAAAAACAAAATAAATCAAACTGACAACTGTTTTATATCAGGAACAATGACTCCAAGTTTAATCAGGTGAAAAGAGGTATTTCAGAAAGCTGCCTGGCTTTATTCTAATTATGTACAAAAATTGCTGTGTATAAGTGGACCCAATCTGGTTTTGAGCCATTTATGGTAACCCATCAACCAAAGTCTCAGCTGAATGCAAATCATCCACAAGACAGAACACCAGAAGTGGAGATATGAGATTAAAATAACAAACTGGGTTATTTCACTTGTGTGCTGTCAAATAATGCTTCTTCCAGAAGCTTGTTTAAAAGCTGTGCCCTTAAAAATTGCTCTGGGTTATGTTCCTGATGATTTTTGGCACCAAAAACAATGTTTCTCTATATTAACTTACTAACAATGAATAGAAGTAAATCATCAAGTTAAGGGAAAAAGTTCTTACTGTGTATGTTGAAAGTTTATAAGCCATGTTGATTCCTTTCCTTGTCTTCTCCCCAGAGAAATTTACTGGGGTAGTTGAATTGATTTACTACCTGCATGAGATTTTAAGGTAGATCCAACTTAGAAACAAACACGAAAGGTACCTTGGTGGTACCATATGAACTGTACTTCCAGACAAATGTAGGAAGGTGCTCTTGGCAGAGAGAAGAAAGGCTTGAAGAAACTCAAGGGGAGGGAAAAATACCAGTTCTGGCACAAGGACACAGGAACTCTTTAGCCTAATACTATTTTTGGAGCAGAGAGAGAATCTCTTTTACAACACTGAGCTCTTCCAGCTCATCCACCACTACACACTGTCCTTCTACTAGAAAAACTAGGTCAGCAGTAACAACTCCAATGTTATTCTCATCATTAACGAGATGTAGGAACAGAGAAGAAAATCAGTGGTATTATATAAAAAGCTGAACTATCTTCCATTGTGAGTGGTGAGGTAAGGGAAAAGGACACAGATGTTGAAAAAGTAAACAAGAACAGTGCTTTAGTGTCTACAGAAGAGACAGGGGAGTGTCTGGGTCAAAGTACATCTCAGCAGGGCAGTGAGTGATAAAGTTTGCAGGAATAACGAAGAGTGCAGGAAAGCGATGGTGTGACTGGGTTAAGACTACCAAAAGCCTAAACCTATACCCGAAAGTCCCTACAAGTTTCATAACTGACTCCAATGACAGCAGGATTTGTTCCTTAGAAGGAAAAATCAGAAACAGCTGTCCCTGGACTTCAGAAGCAGGTGTGATGCATCACTTGAGACAGACAAGAACCAAAAACCTGACGGGTAAAGTTACATAATTTGTAGGGGGAAAAAAGGATGGACACAGTAAAAAATCTACCAGTTCTGGCATATTAAGCATCTTATATTTTTCCCCCTCAGTCTGCATATCTGATTTTTAACTTATAATTAAACAGCAAGAGAAATAAAGTTTCCATTCTTCTTTTAAATGCACATTTTGGTGAAAATTTACATTACCATTTCTCAGTTACAGTTTTCATAACTTCTTTATTGCTAGAGTTAATTAAAATGAACTTTTATAAGGAAGGTAACTTAATAAAAAGAATCAGTGTGATAAAAATGTAATTGAAATAAGAACCCTGAGATGGCCAACAGCACAAATTACAAAAACACAAGAATGCCGAGCTAAATTTGGTAAGCTGAACTTCAAGGTGACAGAGCAAACAAAGAACCCACAGTGTCCATAACTTGGGTAAGAAAAGCAGTGCAAGACGTACTACAAAATTTTTCCCTCTAACCTATCGAATTACATGTTTGTCATTCCTAATTAGTTTTGTCATAGAATATACACATGGAGAAAAGATTTATTAAAGAAAAATAACCTTACATACACACAAGATCATTCATTCTAATTAAAGAGCATTCCAGACAGAAATACAGTTTCAGCTATAGACCATTTCATCAATAGAAGATGAAAACAGTGCAGATGAAAGAACAAGTAGAAATACAGGCTCGATTCTACAATATGGGGGTCACTAGTAGGAACAAGAGTTTCCTAAGTACAGCAGTGATGCAGCTTTTACTCCAGCTATTTCAGCAGCTATCAGTGGATTATGGGAGGTGTTTGCAGGAATGATGAGATGCACAGCTCTTCTGCTAAAGGGGGAGCTTCCAAACTGGCCTGGGGACAGAGCTAGGAGCAGCTGGCAGGAAGAGGCACTAACTGGGAACAAACCTTATATGAACTAGGGTCATCCCTCCAGAATCCTCAGTATTCTGTTGTCTTCTGAAAATACCATCGTTTACTAAGATGAAAGTAACTACAACACATTTTTAGACATATTAATTTTAGACGAGAAACCCGAAATCTCATCTCTAGACTCAGAAGCAAAAATAAGGGTTTCCTGCATTTTGTTTTTAAGAATTTCCTGTTCTTATTCAAATCTTAAACACCCCTGATTGAGACAAAGTATTGTCCCACCACGTCAGAGTGGTGGAGACAGCCATGTCGAACAGGGTCTCCCCTGGCACTAAGTTGGCAGAATGATTCCTGCTCAGACCACTAAACAGCCATTGCTCTAACTGGCTTGTGACAGCACCAGAAACAGTCCGTAAGCTGGAAGGCACCCTGAGAGTTAAATCATTAGAAACATTGATTCTTTTGTCATTGCCACTCATTATAATAAAGTACTTATGACGTGTCCATTAGTAGCTCCAGCTCCTCCACAACCTGACAGTAGGTCACATTCCAGGAGGTACTACTGTAAAGCAGACCAAAGCCAAATTATTACTTCACAGTAGTTCCTTCCTCCACCAGCTTAAATTAGTTGGATCATTTCTTTAATGGAAGTTTTCTTGGCTCCTCTTGCACTTGGGAGAAAGTGAATACAATAAGCTGGTTAATATACAGGATGGTTTAAACACCAGTGCACGTTACAACTTTCAGGCTGTACTAACAGTGCAGTCCACATCAGTGTCAGGCCCGTATGTAGCTGCCCAAATAATTGTAAAGGACTATCTTTTCATTTTGCAGTAATTGCTTCTTTGGAATCGTTACGGCTCAATGCAGCCATCCCTTTGCAAAGAGCCTAAAGAGTTTAGGATACAGCAGACCTCACAGTTCCTCCTCAGCCATTATGTGGTTACCCAAACATGCTGCAATATATCATTAATTCAACTGCTTTCGCTCTGTAATACCAACCAGGCTATTCCAAATAACATAAAAATATTATATAGTATTATTAACTTGAAATACAATGAATAGCGTATAATCTTTCAAGTTTGAAAGGTTTTAGTTTAATAGGTTTTAAATAGTATTTTCACTATGTTTTAAGTATTACTAAACATACTAGTACTTGCACTATGCTTTGCATGGGTCTAACAAGTAAGCAAGAACATGATATGGCTTGCATTCACACACAGATAGCTCTAGGGTATAAGTGTTGGTCTAGCAGAAGTTTACAAAGCCATCCCCACTGCAGGGAGCAGCTCTTCTATTCTGAGACAGTCAAATAGGAACGCTGAGCTGGCTCTATAACTCCATCAACAACTACCTCCACCGTCAAGTCAACATGTGAGCACCAAAACTGACTGACTCTCCATCCCCCAAAGGTCTCTGCCTAAAGGGAACCATAAATATACTACCAAGAAAGGCACTATAATATTAATGATCTGGCCTGTCTCCTCCTATTTCCTTGCTTCAGCTCTTGCTAGGTTCCTCTAGAAACACTTAACAGAGGTTGATGTCATTTCAGCCACAAAACACTGTTATGAGGATGTTCAGTCTGGCTCAATTTTAATTTCTGCAGCATAATATCTAAGCCTAGTACAAGCACTATTTGGCAAAACTCAGTCACATAGATTTTTGGACTTGGAACATTAGAAAGAGTTTACAGTATTGAATTCAGAACAAAAGCCCAAGGAGCAATGAAACAATAAATAGGGATGGTGCGTATTTTCATGTTATATGTGAAACAATTTGCTTTTACCATAAAAGGGACTTTGCATACAGCTCATAAGGAGCTTGCATACAGCCGTATTCTCAGAATATGCTACAGCCAATAGCAAATTCCCTGCAATCAGAGATGAGTCAAAGGAAAAATGCTATCCAGAACCACGCGCCAACAGACGACCGATTATACATCGGTCCCGCAGGCCGTTTTGCAGCCAATTTAAAAGCCAGCAGCATCAGAGCCAGCCAAAGCAGCAAAACAGTGCCAAGTCAGTACTATAATTGTTTGTGCCATTAAGCATAAAGAATGCCATTGCTTCCCAATCTTATAGAGAAAAATGTAGCATGGGAGTAATGACAATTACTACATGACAAGTTACTTTAAAAAAACCTACACTCTCATTACACCACAACTCACACATCCAAAAAGGCATTTTAGGCTAGTTATTACATCATGGATGAAGTTTAAGAAAAAATTTGGTTTTCAGTGATAGTTCCTGCTTTGTTTTCTCCTATGAAGCCAGATAATGTCATATATAAAAATAAAGCAGGAGTGAAACATGAGCACATTTCATCTCTGAATGTGGAGAAGGCATTCAGCCCTGCCTAGTGCCAGGCTTCCTAACAGGGACACTCCATAAGCCAGGACAGAATACCAGTAACGTGCCCTTTCTCCATGCAGTAAAGATACTCAAGAATTTTCCACGCTATGCACAGAATCACCTGATGTGAGAAGCTCTTTTGCAGCCTTTCTGTTCTGTTGTGACACCTACCTATTATGGGTGTACTGGTCTACTATACCTATGCCTAGTGGGAATCAGCAGCCGGAGTGGGACTCTGTTACAGATATCTGTTAGAGTAAGGGTGTGCCTATTAGCGTATGCGCTCTGTGAAGTGAACCAAAGGCGTTACTGCATTTTTATATGTCTGTGAGTCTAATACACAGACTAACTATAAACTCTTCTCCAAAGGGAAAGATATGAGAAGATTTTAATGCCATAAACTGGAGTCAATTATGTCACCCCACCCTCCACCATAAACAGGGAAAACATAAAAAGACAAAGGGTCCTCAAGACTCTTGGCAAATTCAAATTTCAAATGAAATATTTATATATGTATATTTCTTTTAACTTAGGACTCTGCAAACTGTAAGATGACATAAGGCATGTAGTCTTGATTCTTCTTTTTGGCACCCAAGGTGATAGAAATCACTGTCTCGTTCTCTTCCAGGGAGTTACAATAATCACTACTCACTTTGAACAAATGACTCTGGAATAAAAGACTCTAATCCCTATCACCCTGTGAGTCATTCCATACTCTGAAAAAAAAAAGCCAAACCCCAACATTTTTCAGGAATTAGGTGCAATACGTGGTTTGGATTTTTTCCTGTCAATCTGTTCTATTGTTCCTTTGAAAGGCACCACTAATCCTACACATTTTTTAAAGAATATATCTATCTGGATTCATTTCTCTGCAACATACCAGAATAGTTCTTCAAACTCTGTAGTCAATGGACTTCAGAAGAGAAACATGGTTTTACCTTTCCTTATTGCACAGGAAACCCTGCTGACTCAGAAAATATAGGTCTTTATCCTTCGATCCTCTGATTTCAATGGATTTTTTGCTCTATCAAGAGCAGCAACATCTGGCCTACAGTCCAAGAACCCCAGTTTTAGCTAGTTATATTGCTGTAGCACTATTCCTGTCCTAGAGGAAGAGGTGCCATATACAGTACATTTCCACCCTGCTTGTGTTAATCTTTATTTCAGCACCTACTTAAATAGAAATGTAGATAAAAGCATTCCATTTGCAAGGAGCAAGAACTCAACCTCTCTCTCAGACCAAGTGGGGGTAACTGCATACAATCTGAATTACTCAGAAAGCAGAGTCCCCAGTCTGCACTGAATGATCCATGCCTCCTTCCTTTCACTCTTGGTAACATCCTGTGCTATACAGAGGGATTAGAATTGAATTACATATTTGCAGAAATATGCTGCTGTCTCTGGAAAAACAAGGACCAATTTTATGACCACAACAATATTTATTATTAGTGTGTCATCCTAGCTATTTAAAATAATTTTACAATGAACCACAGGCAGATTTTCTAGAGGTTATTACCCATGGACCTCAGCATTAACTTCTTCCTTATGAAGTCAGGAAAATAACAACTGTTTTAGATGCTTTTTGTGTGGCTTTGATACCTTTGTCAGTGCTATGCCTCCTATATACTCCAAGTACATATGCAAATTATATGCATCTACTCAAACTGATAGCATCACCCACTGAAAACTACACAAGCCACTTAACAGACAGATTATGCATAAGCTTGAAACCACCTGGAGAACCCTCCACAGAAACCTCCTGGGCTTTAACATACAAAATGAAGTACGGCCCACAACAGTGTTGCAACTAATCTCAACTGCTGGATTAAGAGCTGATTCCGACACTGCAACCACCCTCTACTAACCTGTGAATGTGTACTTTAGAACGCAATCAAGCGCCAGGAAGCAAACTGTCAGCCTGCACCACCTCCCGTGCACAGTACACTGCCCCGCGGGGGACCTGGTGGACACACTCTGCATGAACCGGCGTTTCCATTTAGTCTTCAAGATCCTTTCTGCTGACCAAAAGCCAATCTTGAGTGGCTTTCAGTTAGAGAGGGGAGGTCTACACATGAAAACTGTTGCAGCAACGTTGTCAAGTGAAAACTGGGCACGACAATAACCTGCACATCCAGAAATGCGCAATGACCATAAAAGCTCCAAAGGTTCCAATCATCCTTGATTGTGCTAACTGAGCCTCTGCATCCCTGACTGTACACTGAAAATTGCCACATCAGGTCCTATCACTCTTCTATACACAAACTTTGCTTGTTCTTTGTCACATATTCAAACCGATGGTTCAGACTCCTTTTCCTTCAAAGCAGAAAATTATTTTCTCCTGAATTCTGAAAGCATTGCATCATATTGCTTATCTAAATTCTTTCATAATTCAAACATTAGCCCTGGCACGATCACAACATTTGTATTTAAGGCTCTTTTCAGTCATAGTTTGTTCATTCTGTTATTTCAGTAGTGTTGTCTTAGTGAAAACTGACTTTACTCCGTGAAAAGCTAACTATTAAAGTTTGTATGATAAGAGAGAACAGTTTTATAAATCGAACTGAAGCCCATTAGTGGGTGGTTTAAAAAAAATACATTAACAAACACTGCCTTGAAGTCAACTAATTATCATTTTCAAATGAAGCCAGGTTATCTCCAAGCGAGTTTAAAAAAAAATATTAGAGATAAGAGAAATATTTTATTTAAAAATTAAATCCTGAGCAATTATATGCACTCCTCTTGTAATACTGCATTAATAACAAGGCCAAAGGCTTGCCCAATAATTCCAGGTACACAATAAAGATCTGCTACTACGAAAACATAGTGGCAAGAAAAAGCAGCCCCATTTAGGTTTGTCATGAACTGATAACCTTGCAAGAAAGGAAAGGCCCTCTAAAAAGCTACCTACACATTAGCCAATGGATTGCATTTCTAGATGTGGCTTTAAAAAGTTCTTTTAAAGGAGCTATACAAAATCATTTGTTACTGAAACTGATGGAAATCCCTAAAAATATATAACACATGCACGCACACATACACTGCCTCTGGTCTTCCATTAAGAACTCTTAATAGAAGCCTGAGATGAACTTGGTATCCAAGTAGATTGATATCAACTCTTTCAAGGATACCTGTATTATTCACTTATCAGACCATACCTTGGCTGGAGGGAGTGTGTTAAATGCCACATCTGTTTCTAACCAACATGAAATACCCATCTGATACAGTTTCATTAAAAATTCCAACCAAAATACTTATTAAACTTTTAAAATATCAGTATCAGAAAAGTTAAAGACCTCCCAAGTTCAGTACTCAGCCATTTAGAAACCACAGCACTTCCAGTTTTATAATCAGCAATATACACTGAAGTTTGTACTCTCATGATACAGCCCATGGAAAATCTTAAAATAATGCAAAAATAACAAACACACAGAAACCACTTCCAGTGTCTGTATTTTTGTATAGTGGAGCATACATCTCCAGAACTCTTCACAGGGGGGTGTTCAGAGAAAGGTTTAACTGCTCTGTAATAACCTAAGAGATCTATTGACCTTGTGTAGCACCACCCAACACAGAATCTCACAGCGCTTTACCAAAGCACATCTAATTACACAGAGGAGATACGTATTGACAAATCCTCCCTTACCCTAAAGCCCTATAAGGCCAAAGCCTGCAAAGTGGAGTTTAGGGTTGTCTGGGTTTAAATTTGGAAAGCTTAGCACTTTTCATGTGACATAGGATCCAACCCTCAACTTTTCAACTTTTGAAACATAAGGCAACTTACGAGGAAAGGTGTCTTGGCCCACATGGTACACCAAGGCCACAGTACTGGGCTACAGAGTGAAATGTCTTTTAGCAGCCTAAACCAGCAGAATACATTGCCTTGGCCCTTCCCCTGCTCAGGGATCCCAGTGCCAAGTGCAAATGAAAGGATTGGCCAGAGCATCTGTGTCTGGAGTCTCTGATAGAAGGCCACAGCCCCCCAGCAGCAGAGAGCCAGGTCCAGCTGCAGGGGAGCACAAGGAACAGCCAGTTGCAGAGTCTCCCACTCAATGCCTGAGCCTGATAGGTCTGCAGGAAACCATGGACAAAATCAGAAATGTGGGAATATATCCAAAATTGATGGCTACTTCTGTGCTTCAGCCACAAGAATACATTGTTTCCTGAAAGGAATATAATGAATGTATAGATAGTGAATACATACATACACACGTTCCAGTATGTAAAAGCTATAGATGCATGCTATATGTATTTGGCTTTGATAATAAGAAAACTTGGCTTTTGATGCTGTGAGGTAAGTAGTACAGGTGACATATCACACTCTTGCTTTCTTCTTGTGCAGTTTTCTGGCAACGACAGGGCAAATTCCTTACATCTGTGCAGCCCTCGAGCTTCACATTGACCCCAACAACATACATTTCCAGAGTAAGAGAGAGAAAAGAGAAATACTCAGTGATTCTCAGTCTGCGTGGTACTGCATTCATAACCAGCTTCAGGGGAGCATTTGCATTTCATCCCTTATGCTGCCACATATAAGCTACTACAAATACTTTCTTTTACAAATACTGTATACAAATAAAAGTATTTACAAATTCTTTATTTTTCACAAATACTTTACACGGGTGTCTGAACCAAATAAGCCAGGTTCCCTATGGATTTGTGTAACAAAGCTGACATCCTGCATGGTTTCTCTGATGTCTAATACAGACTCAACTCACACTGCAGCTTTTCACTCAAGTAAAGGGCGTTAGTAGCACTCCTCCATTCCATATGAGCATCTTTTTGTACAAACCATATAACAACTTCACATTTTGGGGTGTGTCACACGTCCATTAAATTTGGATGAAATCAGCAGAATATAAATTATTAGGTGACAACTGAGAGACAGGCACATACACACCTTCGTTAAGTCTTCGTAAGAGACCAGACTGAAAAAGGAGCTAAGGAGTTAGACATTGAAAGTCAGAGAAGTCACCCAGACCCAAAGAGCAAAGAGGCACCCAGCTACTTGCCCTGTGCATTCAGAGCCACCATCCATGAGAGTCCTGCGCATTATCTCAACACGCATATGGGATGTCTCAAACATACTCCTTGTTCAGGCCACTGATAAAAAGTAGTCATAATAGCTGGCCAACTTTTAAGCCATCCATTCTATGACTGGCAAACTCTTATCTCAATTCAGCCTTTAGTGATTTCTGCTCCAATGTGAGCAAACACAGAATATCCTCAAGTGACCTTATCTATGATCTTTTAGCTTCTAAGGTTGTGCAGAGGAGTTCTGCTACTTGTGTCAAGTGGATTATCCCTTTTTTGTCAGTTCAAGGATACCAAATATATGTACTTCCAGTAAAAAATTACAAAGGTTATTTTAACAACTATAAGGATATATTAAAGCACTAAGAGTGGTAAAAATTGTTTATTTTCATATGATTCTCTACTTGGCAGGAACATGAAATACCAAAAATTACTCCCAATAAGTAGTCAGAGTTCTATGAGGGCAGATGACTGGCAATATCTTTAAGATAAACAGAAGGTTTTTGCTTCCACGCTTCTGTGTTAGCTCATATCTTACTTACAATTTTAAGCCAAAACACTGCTGGTTAATTCAAATGACTCGGGCACAGGACATACCTGTCTGGTCATTCTGCATGAATGCCTAACACTCTCTCCTTGCACAGTGTTACAAAGGACCCCCTCCACTTCAGAAAACCTGTTCAAAATTTGTCTCCAAAGTAATAGCAGAAAGGCTTTTGCTGTGAGACAAAACCGTTGTCCATGCCCCAGCGAGTTTGTCTCAGTAAAAGTATTTGAGCAGTTTTAATCACTCTCCCCAAAAAGCCAGGTACAGCTGACAAACAGTTAAGCTTTAATGCCCCCCAGCTATTAGCTGTCACCCTCCCACCTGAAGCCTGGTGCTTAACTGCACATTAGAGAGACAAAAACAGGTCTGGAGATTCTCTGGATAAAACCCCTAGGCTTAAGGGAAACACGAAATTCAAACATACAATACAGAAGGGCAGAAGATTTAAAGTACACAGCTTATAATTGATATAGACCTTTAATGCTACCAGCCAGATCCTTCAAAAAGTGTAACATGTTAAATAGAGTCTAATTGCACTGGAAATCAGCAGTGCCCCACCCTTCTTCCGCATGAATCCAGTCTCAGAGGCAGAACTGAATTAAAATGGATCTACACTCAATCTCCTGCTTTTCTAGAATCCTAAGGGCACAATCCTGTAATCACTGCACGCATTAAAGTCTCAGTGCAACAGCCTACAACATGCGAGCTATAAAATACCACATCTTTATGTAAAGAAAAAGAAAACTGTTTCACGATTTGAAATGAGACTCATTGAAGTCAACAGAATTCCCTCAGTGAAATCCCAATGCTTTTGCTTCCAATAGTTTTGGGCCAGATCTTAAAACAAAAAAGAATAAGGCTAGACAAAAAACCAGAGATGGACAAAAGGAGGGAGCAGGTAGATCTGCCATAATATCATGCTTAATCACAACTGGGATTAAGTTTTAATACATTATACATATTCTCAAATACCTTCCCCATTTTATAACTTACTTAATTTTGCATCTTGTGTGTGACCTTTAAAGAGTAAAACAGAGCATTTGCTTCATCAGCAACAACGATCTTTCAACATGGTGGCCAAGAATTTACCGATCAGGAGGTTCAGAAGTTGAGATTCATTAACATTTCCTATTCCATACAGGCAATAAGAGAAAGTAATTGATACCTTCACTTGTCACACAAAAAATGAATGGTTTCAAGCAATTTTCATTTAAGAAAATATATCCTCTGGACAATACTTAAAACAGCGGGAACCATCCTAGTGTAAGCATATAAACCTATAAAGTTACAGTGCTATTGCCAAACCAACTTGAGTAGTATCTGGATGCATATGCATTACTGCTCATTGGCAAAAATGGCTGGAAATTTTCTTCATCTCTGCATGTCATCTGTGAAACGTTGGGTTAATGGAAGGAATTTTATTTTAAACAAAGAGGTTAATAACTATAAAGTTTGCTAAGAAAAATTACTGTAACAAAGAAAAAAAATCTGAACAAGCAATGCAAGTAATACAGGCCAGGAATGCCCCCGAATCTACTGGTAATTTCATGTATTAGTTATTAAATATTGATTATAGCACAAAAAATAACACATGCACAAACTAGCGGAATATTACAGAGATACCATGCCTGTCTGACAATGTGTTAAACAGCTCAAATATGTGTGCACGACTAGCACGGCACGTTTTTTCCCCACAACTGGTACTCCAAAAAATGCGGTTCTGGAATGGAGCTCCTGGGGCTCCAAAGACAGACTTGCAGCAGCATCACATTTCTATAAATGATTTTGTGTCATAATGAAACACATCAGTTTGTTCCCTCTCTCAATTCTCCTGTTGGGCAGCTACTACAGAATCTCACTCACAAGATGGCTAGAAACCCTCCCTCTAATTTCCATAGTAAGATTAACTGAAGGCCAATATGCTTACTGGTGTGCCCACAGTGTCTTTAAATACTTCTAGTTCTTTCCAGCCTCATGCAGTGACAGGCAGCAATCATATGTCATCAACACCTTTCTTCAGCCAGTATAAGAGAAACCTGTTATAAAATAAGCTGTCCATTCCCTCATCACATTGATAAATATTCTCTGCACCTGTTTTTTTCAGAATGTTATTTTCGTATTAGACCATAGTACTTGTGTGTTAGAACCGAGTTCTACATGGCCTTGTTTCCAGTTACAAGGACCAAGAAGAAATTTTTGCTGGTGGTCCCTATGTGCATAACAATGCACTTTGTTTTATTACTCTCATCTTCAAGGTCACCCCATTATTACTCGATTGTTCTCATACTCATTTGCGTTGACAGTTCCTCCTAACTTTATCTTATCATAAAGTCTAATGAGCAAAATCTCAATCTTTTTTTGTCCCAGTCATTAATGAGAACATTAAGCAGCTCCAGTCCCAGACTGACTCTGCGTAACCTTTCTCTAGGCCAGTATTCCTCTTTCAGCACAGCCACTTATTATCTTCCTCTCCCATTCCTTATTCATTTCCCACTTGACACACCAGACCTCCTTTCCTCTGAGTCGTCCACCAGATCACATCTCCTCTGAGTTAGTTTCCAGTATGACATTATATCAAATGGCTTTACCAAAGTCCAGCTAAATGAGATTTCTCCTTTCCCCTTATTGAAGGGGGAAAGAAAATGATCAAAGAAAGGTATAAAATAAGTTAGGATAGGTTTGATCTTCCAGATAAATCAGTTTTCTTCAGTTTTCCATTTACCTTTATGTTATTAATTATTCCTTCCTCAAAAAGCATTCCAAAGCCTTATACACTTAAGATCAGACAGACATACTCAGAGTTTCCTGGCTCTTTCCCTTCTATATATTTCAGTGCTACATTAGGTATTCCCCAGCCACTTGGTACCACCCTTGTTTTGATAGACTTGTTAAAAATTCCTGCTATCGGAGCTATGATTTCATGTGCAAGTCTTTCAAAGAAATTCTTATGAGATCCCCCAACATGACTGCACTGAAGCTCTGAGTTTTGCCACATTCGTGAATTATAATAAAGAATAATCAACTCCTGAAGACAAGAGTACCTATCATACCCTGCTAAAATTCCATTTACAGAAGTGGTTTACATGATTGCTAATAGCATTGTTTCATTTAAAAATACATATTCTTTAATAAACAACATCATGCTCTCACTTCAAAATAACAGTGTCTACATAGGTGTGTGCAATGAATACAAACAGGCATACATAAATGCTTTCTGTCATTGTAGGGACGAACTATTTAGATCTAGAAATGTTATATTCATATTGAATTGTGTAACTCATTTACCAAAGAAGCTACACAGGGAGTGGTGTATGGAAGAGCAAATCATCCTATTCCTGGCACTAATATTTCCCACCCAAATTATACTATGTTATAAAATCTTACACAAAATGGTCGTTAATAGATAAAGTGTTGACAATAATCATTGGTTTCTTCTAGAAAGTGTACACCTATTTTAACAGGATTATTACATTCCAACAAAGAACTGAGGACATCCTTCATTTTCAGCCTGAAAGTACTCCTCCAACTAAATCTACACAATTTATGTAAACTAATATCTACTCCATATGGTTTAACTTAATTCACTTAATCTCTTACAGCACAGATAACAGGGACATAGCAAGTTTGGTCTGCAGTACAAGCACAGGATCAGACCCCAAACATGGAGAAGCTTATAAAAACAGCTAGCAGTCTTCGATTTAAAGTTGTCAGA
>VXBO01014427.1:998983-1042298 GCA_013400135.1 Rhinoptilus africanus | reverse complement strand
AAAAAAAAAAAAAATCTTTCTTTAGCACTTTTTTTCCTAAGTAAAAAGAAAGAAACCCAGACATACTCTAAGCTTAGTGAAAAGATAAGATTCTGGATATAATACCAATATGACTTCACCCTTTATTTTGTAAGGGTTCAAAACAATACTAGATGAAAGTTTATATATAAAGCATAAGGGATCTGCCAAAATGAAAGTGAAAACCCAGCAAATTATATTTCAGACACCTTGACATATTATGCACCACGCATGCTGTCAGCTTCACTGTCCTTTCCTTTGCTGTAGGCCGAATGCTTGAATACCAATCTTATTAAACTACAACTCTGCATTTATCCACTATATATAACATTCCAGATGTCGTACCAGCTGGGAACAGGCCCTTAGGCCATCTTTGGTTGATCTCTTAGTCGCTTTCCAGCTTTTGCCAGGCATTCATCCAAAAATATGAAGGAAAGTGCTAAAAACAGATGTCAGAGTTAATGGGTTTTTTTTCTTCATGGTAGGAAATACAGAAAACTTGCACCCTACACCTATTCTATGAAATATGAATGTTGTCAACAAACCGTAAGTTAATTTTAAATTAAATCATAACGTAGCAAAGTTAATTCATACACTATTTTTCTGACAACAGGCCAGCCTCCACCAGTCTGTTCTTTGAAAATATTATGCAGTCATTTGGATTTTTTCATTAAGTTGGAAAATCTTCTGATGTCGTCAATCTGCAAAAATGGTTTCAAGTCCCTCATTTAAGAAAAAGTAATGCTTAAAATGTAAACTAGACTGATTGCAATTCATGGTAAGCTTTATGACAACGTTGGAGTAATGGGAGTTATTAAATCAGTGCACATCTGAGCTATGAAAGAGAAAGACCTGTTGGCCCCATCGCATTACACAAATGATTTCAACTTCCACTCACTGCAATATGAACAGGAGATGCTCAGCTCTTCCCAGGAGGCGCTTTCATTTGGGGTCTTACAAGAGTTTAAGCATGGAATTTCAAAGAACAGGGCTGGAAAAGAGGCCCTGATCCTGCCAACACGTTTGCACATGTGCATCTTTACTTATGTGGGTAGTTCACTGACGTAGATGGGAGTCCTCACAAGAATTAAGTTATGCATGTGCATAAGCGTTTGGGCCCTAGACTGTAAGGTCTGCGCAAGAGAGGTCATCTATCCTATCTGCCCTAGACAGTGTTCCAAATTTTCTGTCCGCACTCACCAAAATATTAACAAGCATATGTAGAACCAATTCTCAGAAATACTTCATGGTGCTGCCAGCAAAACCTCCCTTCAGTATGCAGGACCTTGGTCTCTCATAGAGCAAAGAATAACAGATCATCTCAATTACAATTGTATCCTAGAAGGATGGTATCTCATTTGACACTTTTAAGATATCCTTTTTAAAATTAATTATTGGGCAATAGTCTTCGTTGAAGATAAGTTGCTTAACTGCACAGAAATATGACTATTCTTAAGAAATATTTTCACCCTCCTTTTTTTTACCCTCACATTCATTAGAATGCGAAGCTGAAAATATGAGAAAAACAGACTAACCTATAGCCTCAATAGTGAAGGAGCAGAAGAATGAACATTAACTGGCAAGTTCATTGTAAAGGATAAAAATATCTGCAAAAAGAACAATATTTTTCAAATGGAATAAAAAGAGCAGGGCAAGTTTAAAATTTAGTCCTAATACTTAAATAAGATACTTCAGATATAATTCTGATTCATACATTAGAATGTAATATTACCCTAATGCAAGTAGTTACCGCTGAAGCCAGCAATCAAAGGTGGTAAAATTTCATGGTTTATAGTCCGATATTTGAATATATTTTACATCACCTATTAGTAACATCAAAAAGAAAAATCCATTCAAGCCATTGCACTGTATTTCTTGGAAGTAAGGGTAATGCATTTTAAGTCTTTTTCAAACGGTTTAACAAAAGAAGAGGTATTTTGCCATACGTTGTATTGATGTTATGAAGCCTTATACAAGCTATCTGAAAGAGCACAGCTTGTTTCTTCAAATTTCTACCATATAAAACCACAACATTTAGACAAAGGAAGATCATGACCTATATGCGACGCATTTGAGCAAATGTGCATATTTTCAGCAAAGACAGGGCATGAGAGTGGAGTAGTGAGCCACATTTTGTCAACATTTTGCGATGCAATTTGAGTGCTACATAATTAAACAGATCAAATATTAAAAAGAAAACAGAATTCATTTCAGCATTCACGCTGTGTGAATAGGTTTGCTTGTATAAACCCCAAAATTCTATGATCCTCACCAAAACTGCCAGCAGTTGGTTCAAATTAACAGTTTACTGTACAGCAAGGCTTCACATATCTTTGTGACACCACATTTGAAAAAAGCATTGAACTTCTCACTACGCTGAACACTGAGGCTGCTTGTGCCTTCGTCTAGCTCTCTACAGTATTTTTTCTGGGGTATCTGAATCCACTGCCTGAAATCAATGGCAAATCTCTTTTTGCATTAAAAACCAAAGGCCTGATCCAAAGTCTATTGACATTACCCTGATTTTTGGATAGAAGCCTAAATAATCAGGTAGAGAACATATCAGCTTGTATATACAAATGCAACCATCTCCCAAGGGTTATTTTAACAACTACAAATACATCCCATATCATACAGCAGTTATTACTTCTAATTTGTATCACCCATGTGCAAATACTCTAGTCGGCTTCATAAACATGCAAATCAGCTAGAGATTTGCTGCCTTTTTTAAAGTCCTTTTTCTCCTATGCAATGTAAAAATGTTAACTGGAGAAAGGCTTGTACCATCAAAGCATTAAAATATCTTATAGCATAACACAAACAAAAAAATAAATTTAATAGCAATAAGATATTTTTTATAAAGCTAGAGTACACAGGCTCAAGTAGCAAGAGGTGAAGTCTTATAGTCTCAGAATATTAAAAGGAGTCCCAGAGGTCTGACTGACGCTCCTTCTAGAGCAAGAATCAGCGTAACAGTTGCCTGACTGTAGGAAAGTGGGTGGAAGAATAACAAAGAATGAAAAGAAATGTTTGATTCGCAAATCATTCCACGAAATGTGGGACCTGCAGTTTGTATCAAGTACATTAAAGTACTGAAGGCTAATATTCAAGTATAGCATTACTCTTTACCAAAGACCACACTAAACACAACCAAAGCACTGAGCACCTGCAACCAGCGCCTCAAATCACATGCAAGCATTTATCGCTGTAAATAGCTTCAGGCGTGCAAAAAGATGTATTGACGTTCAGAGGACATCCCACATGCTAGAATTTGCGCCCAAAGATTCATTGGTTTCCTGGGTGTAATGGTTTAAAGGGATTAGAAAATAAGCAATATTTCTTAGGCTATGGCCCAAATAGAAAAGCATCTTCCATGTATAAAAAAGAGGGAGAAGAAGAAAAAAAATTTAAAAAATAAAAATCACTGAACTTTCATAATGAAAGAATGAATGACAAACTCCATATACTTTTTTTTATACATACAAAACACTTTCCCAGTTCTGCTACTGAAAACCATGGTCATCCTCCGTACCCTTAAGCCAAGTGCTGATAAGCCTCCAAGGCCCGGCTGCACAGCAGTGCTGGTGGGGAGCTACACGCGCAGCCTGACGCTTGAAACACACTGCACCAGCACACGTAAACGGGGATTACAGCTACTCCTGGCTCTCCGAAATCTGCAAGTACTCTTATTTTTTTTAAGCCAATCTGATTCTGGAGATATTAATTCTTATATCATTTCTTCTACCTAGTCTTGTTCTGATCCTGAAGCTCAATCACTCTTGCTCATCCTACAACCTGCCCTGCAAATCAGTTTTCTGTAACAAAAACGGTGAATAACAACATTTTCCTCTGTTCAGAGCTGTTTGACCTTCTTCCTTTTCATCAATCATTACCTTATCAGTCTCCTAACATAACCAAGTAACAAGGGCATAACTCCCCTTTGCAAACTGAGACAGTTGTTTATAAAACAGCATAAAGATTTAGCATCCAGCCCCTAAAGGAGAAGAGCTCCTGCCTTTCCTGGCCATGCTGCAGCCAGATCACTCGACTACATCACATAAACACACTTTTATTGAATTAGATATCAGGAAAGACAGTTGCTGAAAGCTGGGAAATAGAAGAGACAGTCCCCTTATTTTGTCATTATATCAACAGCACATTATTAACGTGTGTTGTGAAGCCTAGTACGGTTTGTTGCACATTAGGAGCATTAAAATGCTTCAGATCTTACAGTATCACAACCTGTAACACTTTCTAAGCTCTGAAAATTATAAATACAGTTGTCAGCAGTGATCCTCTCAAGAACCTACATTTACCATTTTTGCTGTTACTGCCAAAATTGGTAATTAATGTATGTAATTTTCCTCCTTGTGAGCAAATAGCTTTTGGAGTCTAATAGGCAGTAGAAATAAATTAGGTTTACTGGCAACACTGACAGTTATTTTGAAGTGGTGTGAAGTGAAATAACTGTTTGAAGTGGTAAAGAGATTGTTCTTTAGCTGTCCCAAGGCTGGTTCATTACGCAAGTGCTAATGATATCAAGCATCATTTTAACTATTTCTAGAAACACAGCCAAGATATGCAGATTTTTAAAAGCAGGCTTTTTCACTGCATCTTCCACAGTGGCACACAAACCGGAGGAAACGTAGGTTCAAGCATACCTCCACTAAAAATGTCGTTGTGACATCCAACCTGTATCGTAAATCTATTTTCCATGCTGGACAGGCCTGAAAGGATGACTATCAAAGATATAAGGGATTTCATCCACACACGCTACAATGTAAATTCTATTTAAATTACTCATTGTCTTGAAAAACAATAGAATTATATCAGAAACATCTTACATAGAATGATTCATTTTATCAAGCAACCATTTTACTTAACATAACTTCAGAGCCAGTATAAATGAAAGTTTCTTTTATTTTTGCACTAAGGCTTTCCATGGTAAGAGACAGAAGCTGCTATAAACTCTCATGGGTCTTTTAGTGTCGCCTGTGGCAGAAGCAGCACTGAAGAAAGTCCAATTCATCACATTCATCCTTCATGCAAAATTCAGCAAGACAACAATCTTCTCATTTGTGCAAAACTTAACAAAAGTTCTGAATAGCTTGATAAATCCAATAAATTTACCTGTATTATTACCTAACTACAATCTGCTCCGGTCTTGACTGAGACCAGTCAAGAGTCGTAGTTACAATGTTTGTTTGCATTGGATAAACAAATTAATTCACCATTGGGTTTTATCAGCCTAAAACATCCTCTCTTACATGTACAATATGAAGAATGGCTTTCCAGTTCCAAGCACTGTTTCCTACAGTACTTGAAATATATCTTTTTGATTTAAAAGCACTTCTCTACCATATCTCAATGAACTCTTATTGATAGATGATAGCAGTAGTGCGTCAGAGCTGTGCAAGCGTGGGATCATTTCTGATACCTCCAGAGCTTTCAGTCTTAATTTAGAAGTCTGAAGCCTTTATCAATGTTCAAATTCTTGGATAAGTACATGTACCAGCTGCTGGGGGTGCACTAGGGGCATGAGGAGGTCAGTGGTAAGTCACATTACATTATATCAATCTCTTACAATTTAATCAATGCTTTCCAGTAAAGAATGTCAAATGAATGTTTAGATTGTATATTGTTAATTCATTTCATAATGTGCCTTGTTATGAGTTCAATGCAGAATTGAGTTACAGATTTTACAGTAGAATATTTGTCCAAGTACACATCCTTCTGTCTGCGCCTGGGGGGAGGAAGACCTTCAACCTATTGCTACAAACTGAAAAACCTATTTGGGAAAACTCTAAATTGAAATCATCAAAACATGAATAATGAACAGGAGTTTAAAAATTCAGCCCTATTTGAAAAACGTGCACAGAAGAGGAACTATAAAAAAATAAAAAGCACTGTAATATTTAAGTTTTTTGTTTTGATATAGACCCACTTCAAACAGAATAAGCATGCAACTGTGGCCCCAAAGATATGTCCAAGAAAAAAGGAAGAAAATAAATATAATGTGTTTTACCAATAAGTTCTGTTTTCCATTAGTAGGAAAAATACTCCTGATTATTGCTGACTCAGTCCCTACAAACAGGTATTTCTTCTCATGCGAAGCTTCTTTCTCCCCAAGTCAGTGGTCTTGGTCACACACTGCGTCCAAGCTGCTCTCAACACCACTCTGAGCAGGGGCACGGAGCAAAGCTTTATGCATCCCTCTATAGTTTTTTCTCATCCCTTAGAGCGGTCCATCACCCAGGGGAGGCAGGAATAACAGAAACATGTGAAAGTTTATGTCCATTCTCCTTTCTTTCTTGAGAAATCATTCGGGGGGAGGAATTTGCAAATAAGAGGTTGCTTCTGCTACCTGGGAATCCTCTGCCAGCTGCTGAGGCCAGGATTATCACAGCCACAGAAGGACTAAGGATCCAGGCCAATGAGTTTTTACCACAGAATTTAGTGAAATAGGATAACAGCCTCATCATAGGTATTTGGTACAAAGTGAAGTGATATGAAATGTGTTTTCTGCAGAAATTGTATTATTACAGATTCCCTGTGAAGACACTTACCCTACTGGAGGTGAAGACCTACTGGCTTCTGTAACTATGATTTACACGCAGAGACCTTTGGCAGGGGTGAGACTAACACAGCAATACAAAACAAGAAAGTCTGCAATTCTTAGTGCAAAATTAAAGTGTACTGCATGCAGCACTTCCATTATTTTCTCTGAACAAAACCCTGAGCTTAAAATGTTAGTTGGTGCTTTAAAAAGTGCCAGTTCTCCATTGTTTGCCAATAAATAAAAGTATGTTAAAACAGTTTTCAGTTCACTAAGCAATCTATCACACACAAGATTATATCACTAATGATATAATTACTTGTGCATATGCTAGCCACACACTTCCAGCAAGCAATTAGCCTAAACAAAAGTATTGTTTGAATAGGATCATGCCTGACTTATGCAGTACCAGTCTCTGTAAGAATAGTTTTGCCTGAAATTGAAAGTGGTTTTCATTTGCTCTTAATCCCTGTGCCCTTCCCCCCCAGCTCCAAATCAGAAACACATTTCACTTGTTTACAGAGCTAATTTCCTTATCCAAGTAATATTTAAAAAAAACCAACAAAACAAAACATATAAGTAGATGTCCAAATTAAACCTGTGAACCAAAAATAAAGGTATCAAAAAAACAAGCAAGAAAATTGATGTTAGGGTGCACTAACATCACCTTCTGTTTAATTCCCATGAAAACACCAAATGATGCCTTTTGTCTTCACACAGCCTTAGAAACTCTTTGAACACGATGTAATACTCCTTATGAACATCAGCAGGATTAGTATGAAGAACCAGAAACCCAACCTCATAATTTGTTACTTACACAAGATGTCCCAGCTAAGAGAACAAAAACACTTGCAGGATTCAAGTCAGCAGGATTTGTGTTATTCTAGTACCAGCGCACTGGCTAAGGACTGCAAGGTCAGTTCCTTACTCACCTGAGGAGGAATATTTCTAACATAATGCTGAAATTCAGGTAGCCAAGTGTTAGCAGTCACACCTGTGGTGCTTAGACAGAATTAAGTCTATCGGCTCACTGATAGACTTAATGCTTCTAGGTTTGCATTGTAGAAAAACACCTGAAATAGTTTATGCCCACTTCAGAAAAGCTTGTTTCATTCCAAAAAGAATCTATAAATGAAAAGTTAGACATTGAGATTCAACATCGTGGGATTTTAACAGTTCTGAATGCTTCTTCAGGGTATCAACAGAAATGTCATGTCACAGCACACCACCAGTTTCTGGCTCCGTCTCAAAAGAAGAGTGCTGGAGCTTTATGTGCTTGGGCAACAAACACGCCGCTAACTACAAATCTTACTCCCTTCTCAGGATTAATGCTTGTCTTCACTGATGTGTTAATTCGAAATAAGTTTGTCCCTTAACATGACTCATCTCTAAGACCAAAAATTTCTAGCTCCATTTCACTGGTGATTTACATGCAAACTAGCTGGCAATGGAATTAAAAGGCTGAGACTGGGCTCAGAAGCCAGCAAGCAGCTGATACTCAAAAGCAGGCTGTGACTTGCATACAGTTCCAGAGGCAGAGCAGGGAGGATGGCGATCATCAGCAGGTGGAGTGGAGAAACCAGGTGAGAGAAATTGGGACAAAAAATGGCTGTCAGCCCAGCTGGATCCATAAGACAACTTCTGTCCACATAATAGTTTACTTTATATGATAAACTTACACAACAAACACAAACATGCTGGCTGACTAGAAACAAATAGGTGGAATAATAGGTTCCATCCATTTATTTCTACATTAATTCTTGAAGTCTTTCAGATCATGGGTTCCACTGCCGGTTTTTTAATTCAATTAACACTTTAAATGCGATGCTTCTTTCCCCATTAAAAAGCAGAAACCAAGCCAGAGTATTTCTCTTTGTGGAGGACCAGGAATATATCAGAATATTTACCTTCACAATTTTGTCATTCACTTTGTAACAGATTTTTCTAGCAAACCCAAAGAAAGGCTAGTTATTCAAAGAACTGTAACAGCCTCAGCCTGTGTATTACAATTTGCACATCTAGTTGAAAACAGATTCACTGGTTTCTACCTTATCTCACATAGCTAAACACTCACAAATCTGAAAGTGTAGACTTTCATTATTTTAATTGCTTGCTGTGTGGTTTCACAATGCCCATATTTACCATTCTTCCTGGCTGCATTTTTTTTTTAAAAAAAAAAAAGATTTGTTTAGAAACACTACATTTCTTTGCCAAGATTGGACTACTTAGTGCCATATGTCTAACTCCAGAATCAGGGTGTCCTTGTTATGAGTTTAAACTGGTAAACATCATAAAATTTAGAAGGAGCAAGGTCAGCTACAAAGCTAACTGGTCAAGCAAACATTTCCCCACTTAAAAGAAGATAAGCTCTTTTTCTTTTTTTTCTTTGCTTCCTCCCCCTCTCCCCCACCCCAAGAGCTGTCTCTTTCAGCCAGGCAATCAAAACGGGAAGGTACTTCAAACATATTCAGCCCAACCAAGTTTTCACTGCTGTCCTTGTTGGTGGTCTGTCATATGGAATGGTTTTAATACTTGGAAGCAATACCTTAAGTGTCAGAAAACAAGAACATTTTATTTCTGCAAGAAAGCTTTCCAGTACTACTAGTATTCTGGAAAAGAAAAAAATTCCTTGTAGTAGATTAAAAGGTGAAAAGCCAAAAGAAATCAGAAAGTAAACCAGGAAACTATTCCTTATGGCAATGTTCAACTTATATCTCAAAGTTGGGGGAAGGTCTATTACTGATATATTTATTTTAAAACTCATTCAAGAATGATAGGAGAGTGGCATATTTTTTCCAGTCTCAAATTTCTAATGGCAAATGAAGTCTTTGGGTAGGCATCAAAATCTATTTGGTAATAAGTTAGATTTAAATTACATTGACTCTGTAGAATTTTAGAAATGCAGTATGCAATGCACTGATGCAAGACATAGCTTGCTGAACAATGCAGGAGCTGTACAAAAATGCTCATTGTAAACATTTCTGTTCTTTGGGAGCCCTCAAAAGTATTTTCTTTGAATCAATGTCTTTCTTTTTCCATGAAGATAAAGGAGGAAAGTTGTCAAAAATATAATGTACCATTCTGTTCAGATGTCACCAGACTGAATGGAGGTGGCGGCATCTAATCAGGTCTTATGAGGTATTTTCTATAGTCATGGGAGGAGGGGGAAAGAATATTCACTGAATTTTGACAATACCTAGCCAAAGAATTTCATCTGCATGTAATTCCTAAATACACACATAGCAACTGAATATGCAAAGGGGTTAGTACAATCCTGTACAAAAATGAGAGCACAGTCCTGCCAGATTAAACCAGAACAAAATGTACTATCTTGCATGTGCAGCATGAATCCGTATGTAATTTTGCTGGGCTAGAACAGAGTACAGTGTGTTCCCATTAATATTTACTCATCTTCCATTTCAAACTGTAAGCTCGTCTTTTCAGATAGCAAATACTTTTGAATATTTAAGTAACAGCTAGTTCTATTTTACTGAGATTACTTACTAACAAAGGAATGAATGATTCTGATTAAACTGGCTCCCTGCTTGAAAAATATCACACACAACAGCCAAAGAAAACCCCTTTGAAACATTCCTGTGTTTGGAGGATGTAAGGAGACTAATCTTGGATCATGATGATGATGATGCTGGTATATAAAAATAATATCTATCCATCCCAACAAACTGGAAATTTTATTGGCCTGGGTATGAGGAACAGTGCAAGGGTGGAAGGGCGCACTTGGGAAGATACAGAAGGATCACTTTTCCTGCAAAAATCTCGACATCCAGAGGTTTTGACCCACCCTCTTCTCCTACCCCCATGCCACAGTCTTAGTAGCCTCTTATCCTGTTTTGTTGGGGTCAAATGCACAAGGTTATTTCACTTTTCCAATTTTCAACTAAATGAATGTAACTTAGGATGTACAGGAACACCAGGACTCTGTAGGGATGCCCACAGGACTATTCTGGTGTTCAGAGAAAAGGAAGGTATAGATTTCCCACAGGTCAGCACCCCTTCATACTGCGGCAGGATAGAAAGTGAATTGTTAAAACTGAATTTAGGTGCGTTAGAAGATGCAACTGGATTTTCTTCTATTCTGTGGCAACCTTCTGGTACTGTTCCCATTTCCATGTAGGATACAGTAGGTAATTGAAAATTGCCTTTCAATCATAGCAGTTTGGATTGGAAGGGACCTTAAAGATCACTCAGTCCCAACCCACCCCCCGACCCTGGGCAGGGACACCTCCCACCAGCCCAGGATGCTCAAAGCCTCATCCAGCCTGGCCTTGGACACCTCCAGGGATGGAAGTGTACCTACATTCCTCTTTTTATTCACCTGCATATCCTTATCACAGCTACCACGTATCAAGCCTACCCATATCAGCTTACAAAAATTTAACAAATTATCTGATGAAAGATTTTCACCTTCTAGTTTAAGACTTCCTTCTGTTCATAGAGTAAATATCTTATGAAAGAGTAGGATGAAACACGGAAAACAAGAAAAAAAAAAATCAAGTTTTCTGGCTCAGTTTAACTACATGATAAACTTGAGTTTTGCATGAACATTTCAGCAAAAGCGTAAGTAAATTATAACTGTACACCACAGTCCTATGATTAACATCCTAGAAATTTAAGGAGAAAAATCTTTCTATTTACTGAAGAATTCATGCTTTACTCACAGGAAGGTAAAGCAGAGATATAGATCAGTTCCCATCTGCATTCAATGTATTTATTTTTTTTAATAAATAATGCTTAAGAACTGAATTTCCTTTCAAAATAAACTACTACTAATACAGTTGCTTTCATTTTAAACATTCTGATGTTTTAGGGCCATTTTGAATTCCAAGAATTCAAACTGAATTTCATTCTGCTCACTATCTAGGAAGAGCAAGCTTCAAAGCTGAATCACATTTATGAAAGAACAGAAGCTGACGATATCATAGATCCAGTTCAGATCCCAATGGCATTAGTGGAAAACTTTCCATCAAATGGAATTGAGCTAGGAACTGTCTTCTGTATAGAGCTATGCTGGCATTTGAGGGTTTGGGAAGGGATTCATCTTGTTTGTTTTTTAATCAGCTATGCTATCCACATGGTCCAAACAGTCTACTCAGACCCAGACTATCCCTCTGTTACATTTGATTTATCATCTTCTCTAAGATGTGCTCCATTTAATGGAAACTATTTTGATCAAAGTAGATGTATAACCTTTATAGCATTTTTCAACTACTGTCATTAAACACTGCCTGAGTTGCAGCTGCACTTTACTGTCCTGTAAGTTATTGCTTTCCCAGGTGTTTGGTCCAGGGGACAACTTATCTGAGTACCAAAAGCAAAAGTATGAATTATTGTAAACATTTAAACTAAATTCAAACAATTTTCAGTATCTTAGCATGCTTTCTATTGCATCTTTTCTGCTTCCTTTTGTCTCCCCAAAAAGATACTCAGTCTAAAGCTGTAATAAACTCATTTCAGTGCTCTCCTCTCTTTAGAGTAGTGATGAGCAAACTTATTTTTCACAAAGTAGCTCCTGCGAGGAGACCATCTTTCAAAATAAAGCTGCCAATCACTTGACAGAATCATACCTTATGACTGCAGGGCGAGTTTGGCTCTTCTCTCACTTTTACAGGGAGTGTTTCCTAATGAATTCCCTCTTCTTACATTAAGAAACGTACTCTAAGTGTCTATGAATGTAATTCAGACAGTTTTGATGTGAAATTCAATTGACTTCTGGAACACATTGTGTTATGAGTAAATTTCCACAGCATGCCACACATTTCCTAGGTTTACTTTAGATCTTTTGCCAAGATTAACAGCATTTCTTTCATGTTGGTTTCTTTACATTTATATCTATATTCCATGTTTAACATAATGTTTCTATGGGTCTGGAGAAAGCATTAAAGATCTTTAACTTCAAAATACATAATTTGTTGCTTTCTAAACATTCTGCTTCATCCGTTATCACACTTTGCATTTGTTTCTTTATAATTCACTCAACCTTCCCTTCTGAAAACTTCATGAACTAATAAAACGTGCTGACTTTTCACAAGCTGGGAAATGCAAGATCTCCCTTATACTGATTTATCCATGAAATAAAACAATTTTGAATAGGTCAACAAATTCACAGAAAAGACCATCACCTCTAATGCTACACATTTTACAGATGTAACTATAAACTTCTATTAATGCATCACTAAAACATTGTTGCTTTCATCTCTACTGCATCCTATTAATATTTTGTGTAAGTGGCTTTGGTCTATTATTTCTACAATTAAGTACCTTAATTTTCATTTTGTATAGTGTGTTATCATTCAATTTGCTATAAGTTTGATGTGTCTTCAAAAGATAACATACACTTTGTATCTTAATTTGTGTCACAGAAATCTGTCTCTCAGAGCTACATGAACGTGACAATCTCTGTCATTTCCACAAACGGCATACTGACCTGGTCATCATAACGGTAAGTGAGGAACTGTTCCCCCGTGGTATCCTCAAGAAAACTCCCCTGTGGAGAAAGTGCAAACTCAGGCAAGAAGTATGCACCTTGGGATTGCTCTGCTCTTGTCTGCAAGAGAGTCAGAAAGGTCACATTACAGCTACTACATACACAAATCAAATTTTAAAAAAATCTACGATATAATTACAAAGACTAGACATGAACTTCTTGGGGGGGGAAAGTGATGTGCTTTCAGGCACAGTCTTTCTAGGTGGATACTTCGATACAGAGATCTGTGACAAGGGTATTCAAAATGCTTACAGTGGTCCAAAACCAAACAAGATGCCTCAATGGCAGAATTATCTATTAAACAAAAAGATACCATCTCTGGCTTATCGAACGTCAATGTTGAAAGACACTGTGAAAACCACGCTTGAAAAGCTACACTTTCTTTTTCTTTATGCGCTTCACTAGACAGTTACTGGCTGCTGCAGGTAACAGGCTTTTGGTTAAATACAGTACATCTATTTTTACAGGAAGACACAAAGATACAGAATCATTGAATAACTCAGCTTGAATGACATATCAAGAGCTCATCTGGTCCAGCCTCTTCAAAGTAGGGTAACCTATGAAACCATAACATGGTCATTTACTTTCCTATCCTACAGGAAGATATTACTGCAAAAACAAAATCTGAAGGGAGTGGGGAATGAGTGGAGTGAACACCAGGCAGTGGTTCACATTGGTTCTGTACATTATTCACAACTGGCGAAGTGCATTTGAGAACAGGCTGGGAGCGGACGAAGGGCCCATTTTGAGCTCCAGAGGAGCCAATTTTGTCAGATTCAGTGTCAGTACCTCCAACTGGGCTGTCTGACACCTGACCTCCTGTTAGACAAATAGCTTTTCCTTAACTGATCCATGCATGTTCAGGAATCATAACACACCTGAAGTGTGCTAGCCGTGCTGGGCACATGCTGGTTGAATATCCTGTCATTGCACCGTAGGTCTAAAGCACCCCAGAATCTGCAGACTTGAATGTCCTTATCCATACTACACCATACCTCTACCCTGAGAAGCTAATTGATTTGCGTACTAGAGAAAAGCAGCAATCATCTTTTGAATGCAGAATATTGAGTCCAGCTGTGGTAGGGGGAGAGTGGAAAAGGCAAGGAGATGAAAATTACCTTTGAAAAGGTGGAAAGCTTTCAGGGAAGAAAACAAGGCCTTAAACGTACAAGTTACTGCTGGACATTTCACAATGAGTCAGCTTAATAAATGGGGTTTAATTAAACTGTTTGTTATATTTTGACGTATAGATAGTAATTTTACCTGAAAGCTTGCAGTTGCCATTGACCAGTTTCCAGACTATTGGCTAGAACTGTACCAAATATAGGTGCGTAATCTCAGTGCCAGAAAACTAGAGATTTCAAAAGCGACCCACATAATTTAACCACCTTGTGGTAGAAGAGAAGGGCAAGACCTTCTGCAGATTCTCTCTTGTTGCATTAAGTTCACTTTCTGAGGCTTACAATTTATCTCCTAAAAAGCAGATGACGTGTCATTCACAATATGGGTCTGGAGAAGCTTACGTTGCCTTTGCTTACACTGTTCTGCAAAGAAGCTGTCAGCTTCTCAGACTGTAAAGCCCATCAATCGTGACAGCATTAGATTAACATACTTGTTTTAAATCAAGCAATCTTCATATAAACTAGAAATAGCTTGCAAAGGACATGTCTAGACTAGGGTAAAAGGTCATAGTTTAGCATGCAAGACTGAACAAGATTTTAAAGAGGATTTTTTTCATCAGGCCTGCATAAGAGTAATTCGTATTCACATCATGTTATAATGACATTTCTATAAAGCCTATTATAGCAGTGGTCTCACTGTGCGCTTTAGCCAACTGACTTTATTTATGCAGAATTAAATCATAAAATATGGAGAATAAATCTACATTTGATAACAATAGTTTCCCCATAAAGCAACCAAGAGAGGTCCACAGTTATGCTTTATGCCGAATCCAAGCTGGCTGCAGCTGATGCAAACCCTGACATGTTAAGCATAACCCAGACATGAAACCGGCTGACATAATCTGGCAGTTTTCCCCACTGGTTTCAATGGGCTACCGATAGATCCTATGTGAGGGAATATGGCAATGATGTAATCCTATGATTTCAGCACAGGACTAATGGGTAAGAGATATGCGTTCTAAATCTCGAGTGGCCTGGGTTAAAGTACTTAACATTTCTACCTCAGTTTCCCCAGATGTAAAACACAAGTACACCACCAACTGACCTATATTAATGGCATAGTGTAAAGTTTAGCTTATATTTTACAAATTCTCTTTGGAAGAGAATAGTGTTAAGTGCTAGTGATTTATAACAGTATTTTTGAAAGAGCTGCCTTATTTACAGACAGAAGAGAATCCAAATTATCCCACCACACTTCTTAGATAAATGCATATATCACACTGTCGCCTAATTTCCCATAAACAAATTTGTCAGTAGGCTATGTAGTGATTAACTTGCTTGTGTTTCTCAGCTTTATAATATAAACATTTCAAATAGAAAGTCTTCAGACATTCATCAGTATTATGCTCTGAATATAAAAGACGCCAATATTTGAAGCTGAAATAACTATTCAATAAATGTGACATGAAAAACTAAGGGCTTCTCTCATACACATTCAATTTTCATATCACAAGCTAATGAGGAGCTAGCCACTGGCAAAGCAGAGGGATGCCTGCTAGATGAAGGCTAGCAAAAACTGGCTCCCAATCACGGAAAAATTCAATGTTAAAGATGAACGTTTTATAAGGTCACACAGGAGGTTACGATGGAAACTGATCTGCTAACTACAGCAACAGGTACTGCTACCTACATAGTACAGCTGAAGTAAGCAAGAATGGATCAAAGCATTTAATTAAAAATAAAAATCTACTAGGAACACACTATGAATTGTCATGGCAAATCAATGTTGAAGCCAAATAATTACAGCTGATAAACAACCCAAATCAAGTAGTTCATTAAATAAAAAAAAGTCAAAACTTCAAATGCTCAAGGAACTCTCTTCACTGAATCATGGAATGGTTTGGGTTGGAAGGGACCTTAAAGATCATCCTGTTCCAACCCCCTGCCCTGGGCAGGGACACCTCCCACCAGCCCAGGCTGCTCAAAGCCCCATCCAGCCTGGCCTTGAACCCCTCCAGGGATGGGGCATCTACAGCTTCTCTGGGCAAGTCTTTTCTATCAATTCAAAGTACCGGAGAGATATTTTTTTCCCCTCTAGATACAGGTACCTTCAAATAAGCTGCACATGTCCATTGCTCTTTAATTCATACATTGTACTGAAAATAAAAAGTACTGTTTCCTCTTAGTCCACTTTATTCCCCACTGAGGAATCTATCAATGTTCCTTGTGAGACTTTTATATTTCTATGGGCACTTTCGCTTAAATGTAATTCAAATTTCAACAGTCTGTGTGCTGATAGTATATTTGGGATCATCTCTGAACGACTTAGCTAATCCAATATAAATTCATGTTTTAAACTAAAGACTGCAAGTTTCAGAAAACAATTATATTTCACAGTGGTGTTTTAAGTCTGTTTAATGTTAAGAGCTTTAAGTTAAATGTATCAAATCATAAGTACACTTAAGATTTAAAATAGGCATTTTAGACCAGTTTTTATGATCTTCTTAAGCATATGAAGACAGTAGAAGGTGATAATGTAGCCAAACCAGATACAATAATAACCACTGCATAAAATTCATTCAAATTAATATATCGGGTTGCAAAGAAGTGTGAACTACTGTACTAACAAAGAAATAAATTTAAAGTTGGAAACAGGCTGGTATTTGAAAATCTTTCTAGGTACGGGTTAATCATAACATCTAAGTTATTAGTCAGAAACTGAAAAAAATAAGGTCTTCCATGCTACATAATTCTACCTATGTGATCAAGGAGAACCATGCTGATGAGTAGATATACTTGTCTTATAAATACTTATATACATATACATAAGGATATATGTAGGTTCTGGGAAGCGTGAAATGGCAGTGTTCTTATTGAACCACTTATATTCTGAGCACAGCTTTGATCTCGGGTTGTGACTGCTTCCTCACTCATCACTCCCCACCTAAGTGTTTAAAGACTAAATTACTCTTCCACTTCCAATTGCAGAAGACAAAATTAATAGCTTACATCCAAGACTGATTTTTAGATCTCCCTCCACAAAGTTGCATCATGTCTTTTTTCCCGCTGCCCAGTTTCATTCCTCTGTACGCTACACTGACTAGAAGCGGATGCCCAAATTGAAGTCTCTGGATTTGGTGATTTTATATTTTATTTTATTACTGAAAGTAAGAGGAATGATTACTGAGTGCTTCCCACTCGATGCTGACATTAGCAAGTAGCACGGCTGAGTAGGACTGAAACTGCAGATAAAATGGTGTGCAGGACCGAATGCCCACAACAAAGCATATTTGAAGGAGGGACTTATTTGAAACTAGCTCTAGTCAATGTTAGGGACTGAGTACCTCTTAGTGGCTGAAGCACAGTAGGTGTGGTGCTGGGGCATATCTCCCAGTTCAGTTTGACCCAAAAGGAATCCCTTCAGCACACTCTGAAACCACTACACAACGCCGACTACTTTATCTGCTCTTTTTTTCCTCGATACCCAGGATTCATATTAACTATTGCCATCCAACCCAATTTTAATTATCAAATCAGAGCAATTGCTAAAATGTAGAGTTTCCCTATGACTGAAAATTAATCATTGGTCATTCCTTCCAAGGTACAGATCAACAATTTCATCCAAGGATTTCAACTGTTACTGTAATTTCAGATAAATTAAAAAATTTAATTTAGTCTACAACTCCCAGGGATCATTCAATATAAAGGCTATGACAAAGTTCAACCAAACCTCATAATAACACACCACTATTCTATTTAATCATAGCCACCAGGAGACTGGAAAGTAATTGTTCCATATTTATATATAAACAGCAGCAGCTTTAGAAAGTGAGCTTTCTGCTAAGTCTGAGTTGTGAAGGTCAAGAAGATGAGAAAACAGAGATGGAATGTCTCAAAGAAATGACTTGAACATAATTAGAAATAAAACACTAGTCTTTCAGGCACAGAGGAAATTTTAATTTTAGAGTTTTTTGGCACCAGCCACCACATTAAGAGAAAAATAGGAACTATGCTCTTATGTACGCTTCTTAATGCAAATCAGCATTACCTGGACTAAAATCAGTAATTCCTTAAAACTAAGCTTGCTAAAATTGGGAGCATAATGAGAATAAACTGGTTTTGTGTAACGAAGAAAATGAAAATGTCAAAATTATCTATTTTAAATGCCAAAGATGACAAAATACCATACTCTTCCTGGACCTGCCTCAATATCTTGTTTCTGAAAAGAGGAACAGAGAAAAGATAAAAGTTACGAGTCCAGTCATCTAAAGCTTTACAGTTATGCACAGCTGCACTATCCTGCCCAAAGTAAATTCTATTAAAAAAAGACCAGCACAGGAAGGCAGTTTGCTTCCATAGGTTTGTGGCTCTTTTATTAGTTCTTGTTGGAAGGGGGAAATTGGGCAGGGTCTTGAGAGTATTAGTTTCCAAAATTGCCGTTTTAGGGAAAAAGATGGGAAAAGCAGATAAAGTGAGAAAAACTATCTGCATTCTTAATGACTTGTAAATACACATTTGTCAGATTAATATGCACGGCAAGTCCAATCATATACCAAGATGTGTGCCTTCCAATTTAATTCAAGTTAAATATCTGTCCACTAAGCTGCTGTAGCACATGATTTATGCCCCAGGGAAGTAATATACCAGCTAAGTAGCAGTTCAGTTTAATGGACTTTCAAGGACTCTGATACAGAAATGTTAGATAGAGCATAGCACTCCAGCTTCATTGCAACATGAAGAAGCATGTTAGCAGATAAACAAAGTCACATTAACAGTTCAGGACTTCAGATATCTCCAGAGCAAACAATCCTGATGAATAAATATCTAGTAAGACTCAGATTAGCTTTTCACATGGCCAAGATTTACAAAAACAACTTCCTAATGCTAGACGCTCCAAAACATTTAAAGACCCTGCAAGTGAACTGAGTTTCCACAGAAGCTGCCAGCAGCTCAACATTTCTGGAGACCAGGCCAATTATTTAATTATTAGTATTAAACTAAGAGGCCAGCATTTCAAACCAGAATTGAACTATAAATGTCATTTCTTCTTAAAAAAGAAAAAGGACTCAGCTGAACTGATGAAAGCAAAGCACTTCATCATAAAAGAACCCCGAAACACTGAACGTGACTGTCAGGTTCCATGAGGGAAGTCATAAGTGAGATGACAAGACAACCTGAAAGACTGAATCAGAAGTTCTTCCAGGGACGGGACTCAAGTGTGCGTCTCAAGGATTGTTTTTCCATGGTGCATACTCTGTATTAATTAAAGGCAAACTTCAGACCTGTCAGATTTCAACCCAAATCTAATGATTTTTCCTGTCATCTCTCATTCCAGACCTGTTTAGAACATGTAGAAATAAAACAAGCTTGGGAAAATGTGCCTGTAAGTTGAAGACACATACAAAGATAAGTGAAAGACAATTCATAAGAATTTTGCATAAGCCACCTCTTTATGTTAGAGTAGAATGTTGTCAGCGAGCAATTTATAAACTGAAAGTTCAGCTAATGCTTGAATAGTGTCTACCATTGAAAACTGAATTTAAGCTATAGCTGCAATCACATCCACAACTCCAAGAAAGGAACTACCTACAACATGTCCCTCTCAAACCGAGCCCATCCTGCACCTATTGAAGCACTAGGAATCATTCCACTGACTTGAATGTGCTTAAGACCATGTCAGCCTAAATCTCTTCTCATGCTGTAGGTTTGTGCAACTTAAAACCAACACTGAACACAAGACCAATAATGGAGATAATTTTGGTTTTAAATTACTATGTTTCAGTCTTTTTGAAAGGATATTTCTACCAAAATTTTTCTTGATTAAATATAAATTCATTTTCTTTGGCATAGCTTGGGCTGCAAACTGCGATCAACACATTTCAAAAATCTTTTCATGTACCTTCTAAAATTTGTACTAGTGATTAAGCTTTTGGATATTTATCAGCAACTACTTATATTTTCTCTTGCTTGGTCTGGCTAAAAGATTAAACTTCTCACTGAAAGGCAGCAGTACTATTTAGCCAAAATCTCATTTAGTTTCAAAACCCGGCTTAAATATCCACTCTGTTTCATATTTCCAAAAGAAATAGGAACCCTGGAGTTTTCCTTCTTCCAGTAAAGCTGCTTCTAAACTTGGTGTTAGGCAGACTCTGCCTTCTTTCCAGAGGATAGATTTGATGTGCCTAATATTTGCTTTCAAATGAGCTGCACGAGCAGACTGAAGTTGCTCCCAATGACATCAACAGCAAAGTTCACAACAACATCCTTACAGAACCAGGGCCCAAATACATCTGTAGCAGGACAGCATCTCTCGCAATATAACACTTACACTCAGGACTGTGAACACCACCAGATACTGAATGTCCTCTAGCATTGCCTAAACAAGAGCCAAGGTGAAAAATACTGCACTCGGACGAGATGACCCCAGAGCAGTTCATTTCCAATTATTGTCAGAAAGTTAGTGACTGTGGACCAGATTCTGCTTTCAAAATATGCAATGCTCAATTATTTCACGAAGTCTTTAGTTTAGCCTTGGGGGAATGGGCACAACAATATCTAGAGCCAAGGTGAAAGCAATTTCATAGCACATGGATAAAACATATACTGTAAAATCTGGCTTTTGCTATTACCAGCGAGAGTAGAGTTTCACACAGGAAGTGTACAAGCCTATTCTTAAGAACAAGAAAAAAGGTTTACAAAGATACGGATTTACCAGTAGGGAAAGAAGAAACTAGATAACAAAAAAAACCTCAGTAATTTTAATCCCTGTCCTCTGATTTCCTGCTGTGGTGGCGATACTACTTATATTTCCAGCATAGTGGGATGTCTACTTTGTCTCCTTACAGAGGCCGAGAAGCTGCACTGAGTATGTCAGTGTCATCGGTGTTGGAAGGCTGAGAGGAGCTGGCAGCGTGGTGAGGAGGGACTGTACCTGCTGGATGGAAGGAAAGGAATTCATCCTTGAACTCACATCTCCTGCACGCACAGCCTGACTGCTCTGTTTTATTTTTCTATTTCTTTACTTGTTTATTTGTTTTATATAAAGGTCTTTTTCAAAAGTTTATCTTAAATAAAGCACTGCCTTACGAGAACGTGACATTCTAACAATGGCTTTGAATGGTGAAGGAAATTTCTATCTGCACATTCTGTGGCTTGATGCTTTGGGGGCAGAGTTGGGGGATGTTTTCACTTTTTTTCCTAAAGATTGAAGTTTTACTAAAATCCTCTTGATGAAATCCTCTGTGCATGAAACCGTAAAAGGGGAAGGAATATCTTGTTAAAAAGTCTGGAAATGAGACAGAAAATAGTATTTCATTAAAACCTCTTTTTAAAGCCTTGCAAGCAAGACAGATGTAGGTGACTGAAGCCTTTAAAAAGATTTTTTTTATCCCTTTTTTTCACCATATGTTCCAGTATTCCAAACAAACCCCTCTTTTTATTCTTTATTTAGTAACTTAATAATTGGTAAAATTCTTGTCATAAATCAAGTCCTTTCAGCATTATTGGAGCATGTTCTCATGTTCTTATTCATTGAAAGTTTCTAAGGATCTTTATGATCTCCATAGGAAAAACATGCTGCAAAAGTACTGTCAGCATCCTTGGCAAAGAAGTCAGGATAATGTGTAAATTTTTTTTAAAAGTTTTCTTAAAGTGTCCTTTATCATGGAACTTCGTCATGGTGAAGGAATTTAATTTCTTTTTTGCTAAGCTGAAAAACTGCTAACATCTGAATGATTCAGTTCCAGGAAACAAACAATCTTGCTTTTATCTATGGACACTACAGCAGCTCCAGCAACACACTGGAGGATACTGGAAGCATAATCTTTGAGGAACAGCAGATTTATTTACAAAAGGCAAGAAAGGAGCATGGTTTAAGGCTATGTAGGGTCAGTGTCGGAGACAGCAGAATTATAAAGCCCAACAAATCAACACGTGCACTAAATGAAGGTTCACATTGCTTAAGGAGTAAAAGAAAGAACAAAATTAAATAAGAAAAGATATAGTGTGATTCCTTCCATGAGAGAGGCTCCTGCTGCTCAAGGAGGAGCAAGCAAGAGACAGTAGCTTTGGCAGGCCATAGGTTATTATTCAGTAATAACACCAAAAAAAAAATATTGATGGTTTCAGATCACATGAGATGAATGAGAGGCTGTGGCAGGGTATAGGCTGTGGGTGCCCAATCCTTTACTGGTGAGATAAATAGCACTCAATAGGCTTGCAAGGGCAACATCACCCTTTTCTAATGGCCTATTTCCTTCTCACCCCCTTCCCCAGTATCCAGACTGTTCTAATAATGCTAAAGGAAGGGTACAAGAAAGGTGTGAATGTTCACAGGTAACTAACAGTTGCATCTAAATGAGAAGCCTCCTAAAAGCTAACATAAAGCAAGAATTTGGGCAGGAGAAAACTCACAGCACCATTTTGTAAGCAATTCTGCATAGCACTTGCAAAATACCCCTTTGTTTTCATTTGGCCACAATGACTTGCCCACACCGAGGTGACTGCAGGATTCAGGATGTAAGGAACCTCACCTAGGTAACGACCAACCTTTCTACATGCAGGTTTAAACGCAGCAAGGAAGACAATAGTTGTGGCTAGCATTTCACTTATTCATATGTGAGCAAAATGGGACCTAGCTTATAGTTGGAGACTGCAAAAAAATTTGTTAGCCACTATCAGATAGATAGGCTAATGACAAGAAACAGTAGGAGACAAGACTTTACACAACACTTAATTCCTATACAGCACCTTATGAAGAGTAACAAAATACACTTAGTTCTTACACACTATAGTATTACGGTACTATTCATCGAGAGATCTCGTACGACTCAGTTGTCATTATCCTCATTTTACAATGGCTGCTCTCAGGAGAGTCTGGCTAAGAATGACATGGGACTCCTGACTCAGATTTTCCTGATTCTTTTTAATTTAAATTATAACATTAATGTTATGACACATTAGTGTGATTATTTGTATTTAATTTCCTTTTCAGTTTTTTCTTTAATAGTGATATAATTCGAACTGACATAGTAACATGCTCCTCATATACTTCAGTTGAAATTGCGCCTAAGGGCAGTGAAATTCTCATCCGTAAACTGCATAAGGAAAAAAACTCTGGCACTCAGAAGCCAAACACCTGCTAGAACTAGTGGCAGATTCAGATTTTTAAGAGAATTCCTGTTGCATAATGAAAACACAAAGAAGGGAAATGTGTGGGGCAATGGAATGGTATTAAACCCACAGCGCTTAGGGAGGAAAAAAGAATCCTCAGTCACTGTATACTTCAGAGCTAAATACTGAAGATCTTGACATGAAAGGTGTTCACAAGTGCAATAATAAACACGTACTTTTGTAGTGTGAGGAAGGCTGAACTGTGATTCTTTATCATATTTTGTAGGGCATTGCCATGCCTTTCTTTGCTAATAACAGGGAGATTTCTCCCAGCCCTCAATCTCAGTCCATCTGCTTCTGATTCAGGTGGCAGGGGAAAACTGGCAAGTATTCAGCCCCAAAAAAAGCCTGCCCTTGCACTAGTAATTATTTTGCATTGCATACTGTATATGCAAAGTTGTCATCAGCAACAGCATGGTGTTTATCATGAGCTGAACAGGTAGATGAAATGTATGGAATTGCCCTGCTACTGTAAATGACCACGAATTCTCGTAACAGAAAGAGACATGGAAACAGGAAACCTCTCAGCCACCAAGAACTGGGGTAATTTCCCAATGAGAAAATACAACTTTGGTGAGACTATTTTGAAGATCAAACAGCCCAAAACTCAAGTAGGAGAACTGAAAGAGCATGCAACTAAGCAATTTTGACAGTGTTTCTCACAATCAGCATTTACCCTCACAAAACTTCTCAATGAATGAGACCCTCAAAGGGTCCTGTAAATACCATATAAACAGGTATAATCCAGCAATATGAAGAATAAGGTGGCAAGATTCCTCTTCAGAGACAAGTCAAATCAGTTTGCTGTAGGGTATATAAATACCCTCTAAAAAAGAACATGCTTATATCATACACACAAAGGTCACTCAGCTATACTAAAATAACTAAAACTAAAATAACACAAGCAGCAAGAATAATCTTTATTGATTAGCAGTGTTTGCTGACCTACTTCAGTGGCTTTCACAAAGAGTAAATACACATAGATAAGGCTGTGTAAAGGCTTGTGCACGTACAGATTAACAGAGCGAAATTGCCCAAGTAAATGGAGGACTGTCCTTCGTGGCGCCAGAACTTCTCTTATACGTTCCAAAGGCACTAATATGACCTGCACGTTACCAGCCACAGAACTGGGTGAGGAAATTTCTGCACCAAGTTCATCACTTCTTTTTCTTAAAATAGGAAACACTTTCTAAAAGGTTCAGTCAGTTTACAGTGCATCAAGGAAAAGGGAATATACATAATATATACACTATTTCCACATTTAGTTACCTTCATTGCTGAAATTCCATATATTTTTGCTCTGAATTTGCCTAGCTTCTGATCCAGGCCTTTAGATGTGCCTATAGGGCTTTTCTGCACTATATTATGCTGTCCCTTCTTATCAGAAACAATTTTATCCTTTTTCCTCAAACGAGATGGCAGGGGCAGTCTGTGGTAGCCTAAGAGCACCCACAAATGACCAAAACTACTTATACACGCACTCCTGGTACTGCTGCCACATGGAACAGGAGAGCTTGGGCTGACACTGTTCTTCATCCACCTTTTTCAGCGGAGCACTGAGAGCGCCTGCCACCGTCTTGTCAATTTACCTTCAAAGAGAGGCCAGGTGGGAGAGGGTGTCCCAAAATTCTAAAGACAGACCACCCGGAATAACTGTGTAAATAACCAAAATAGTTCTCCTCCCTCTTACCTCTAGCTGATGAATCCTTTCTCACCTGAAAAAAATTAGACTGTAGAGAATGCCACAGCCAGATGTTCACTCTCAGGCTAACATGATTTACAACAGCTTAGCACATGAATGTGTCTAACACATGGTGAGGAAAACGTGATTTTTTTTTTTCCACTGTTAGTTTTCCACCACTTCTGATAATTCTAGTGATATTAACCCAGTTCGTCTACTCTTCTTTCTCCACTGCATTAAGTCCCTTTGCAGGGTTTACGGCCTGAGCAGCCTAGCACATTGCCTCGGTCAGGCACATTTTCACAATAAGGAAGCAGTTAAATGGTCATGGCTCTGCTGCAGGAATGTTGGTTTAAGGCTATTAATAAGGCACATGAGGTGAATGCCTTTCAGCCAAGCCAAGCGCCCTCCACATGTGCACACCTGTTTCAGCATGATTTTAAAGAGAAATTCCCGAAAGAAACTGTTCACAGCACGCAGTCTCTAAGTCAAACGCATTTTTGCAAATACTCTAGAGCTTTTAAGCTTTTTATGCTTTACTGATGTCAGGAATACTGATACACCAATCACCAGGTAAAGCATGCTACTTCCTAGTAAGCTATTTTCCCCTAAGAAATCATCTTTTTCTTATTAGCATCTCTGTTGTTGTCATCTACCACTTTGAGGTTACTGTCTGACTTGCAGCATGCTTTTCTCCTGGACCACTGTTCAAAACTTCAACTCACTTCTCCACGCGTGCATCCACACTGTTACACATTTAGTTTAGTCTCATTTAAATCTCAGATTAACTATTCCCTCAGTCCAGTGATGTCAGTCTTGATATCTTTGATCCATGCTGTCCTGGTTTGACATTCTCATATTTCCTCTTAATTTTTTTTTATGGGGAGCAGGGGGTGGTCATTCTCCAAGTGTTCTTTGCCTTCGCCTCTTATGAGTGAAAGCATCTCTAGCAGGGCAAGGTTTTAACTGTGTGTTGTATTGAGCCAGACACACTCTCTAGCATTGACAAAGCAAAGGCTGACTAGAAAAAGGTCAGTAAGTGAACAATAAGCAAATAATGTAACAAAAGAAGAAGTATCCCCCAAAAAAGCTAAGTCTCCAAATCAGAAAAAACTAAATATGAAAGAGGACCTACCATTAATCTGAAAATTGTCCTTCCTGGTCACAATTTATCTGTTCGCATTAAGTGATTATTTCACTTGTACACTTACTAATATGCCGCCACTAAGATAACTGTGCTTTAGCTGTAAAAAGACAGAGCAATTAGAAGCTCACATGACAGGAACTGCAGGCATCTGTTCACTGACAACTGTGAAGATTAATGGTCATTAATTTAATGACCCTGATTTTTGTTCTTCTACGGGATGTGTACAGTAATTCTGGAGGACTGATATGGGGAAGGGGAAAGGGCTCTTACCGAGGTGAGAAAAGATAAACACAGGATCTGTGACTGGGAAGAATGAAATAAATCCTGTGAATGAACTGGAATTGCTGAAATGTTAAGCAACACAGCTGAGCAAGTCAGAATGAAATTAGAAACTGCTCATTCAGAACAGGATGCCTGCTCTAATGAGGATAGCTTCAACACTACAATTTTATTACCCATCTTCCATGACCAAAGAAATTTCATTAAGCAGTTTTAAAGTGATCCAGGTGATTACAGAAAGACATTCAATGAACATGACAACAGAAAAAGGTGAAGAATGGAGAACACTAAAGAACATCTGTAACTCAAAGGCAAGACATTGGCTAGTATTTTGGAATGAAAAAAAATACGATGTCCTCTTAAGTGCTCTGCATTTTCTTTTTAAGTATTTTAAGCCCAAAGTGTCTTCACTGTGACTGATCTCCCTAACATACCATTTTTGCTCCTCTAACGGTCTACGTTTCAAATCCAACCAGTAGCAAGTATAAGTGATTAAAAAAAGGTATCACAGAAGGGACATTGAAAGATAGGCCATGTGATTATATTCCAAGTCACCCATCTCGTATTCTCATTCAAACAGCTGAAGCTGAGTGAATTGCTTCACTATGTGTGCATTAGTCTGGGAACTTGGCTACCATATCCACAATATGTGATTTGCCAATACATACCACCTGCATACTGAGGGAACGGAAGACCCTCCTGTGGAGGAATATCTTCCCATCCTGTGTGGGTGTACAGGAGCAGATGTGTACATGCAGTGGATAGCTCCCAGGACAGATGAACTGAGGACGTGTCATAAGTCATGCATTGCTTTCCAATAATGATTATCTTTCTACAGGAAATTTAACAGAATGACTTTACTGCTTCAGATTACCGCATTGGAGTTCACAATGGCATAGCAGATGGCTAGTAAGATAAACTGTCTTATTTATTTCTCTTTTCTAGCAGTTTGAAGACTAACTGTAGGGGTGATAACTTTTCAGCATGTACTTAGTTACTGGCATTTCAGGGAATCTACTGGCAACTGAAAATTAGACACAGAACCAAACACAACGTAGAGGCTGTAGTCAAGCTACTGAAAAGCCCTCCTACCTCAACCAATACAGGAAAGGCTGTGCAGGGACTGACTCTTAGTGTTGCTGCTGGTACAATTAAATCTCTTTATGCATTTGTCTTGCATGCAAAATGAGCAATTAGCTCTAAGTGACATAGACATCTTTTAGAAGGTGAGTCATTCAGCCTCCCCTGCTTCAGCAAAGTGGAAAGCACCACTGTTTTTCTCAGAAGTAGCACAGCTACTAAGGAACAGCTTTTCAAAAGCAGCTTTTATATACTGAATTCTAAAAGAGTACACATAATCTTGGTTTGTCCACTTGACCTTGTCTTTTGAAAAGCTGTCATGCCTCTTGTAGAACAAGGGATACTCCATTCACTACTTTTAAAAACAGCAAGGGCAAGGGGAAATGCAGAGTTCCCAATACATGTCTGATTTTTAACCAACAGTGCAAAATCACCTATTCTTGCATATCTAGCAGCTTCTCTTTTACTGCTACCATTTGCACGTAAGGTTAAATAGAATTCTTGACAGCACAGTTTAATTTTAAAGATTTACAGAAGTGCACTATTCCTACAGAATATTTTTCAACTATTCCTGAGTACTTTTGGATGGATCTGTGGCAATAACCTCCCCTGAATTTTCTTATCCGCAGTCAGCTCTTAGTTTGCCAGTACAAGCTAACATGAGCTAGGAGGCCAACCCTAACAGTTCAATATCTAAAACTTTAGCATGGTTCCAGATTCTCATATGTTTGTCTTTAGCATTCTAAGACTTTTCAAAATACAGACAGAATCCAAGAACAATGGACTGTGCAAAGGCAGGGAAATAAATTCATCCGCCCTTTTATTTAATTGCAGAGGGTTCCTTTTGCCCTATATATCTATGACTTCTCAGACTGAAGATAACCCTGACAATAGGAACTACTGAAGCTAGAACCTACACAATCAAGTGAATTTGCAAAGTGAGGTGTGAAATACTGTGCTCTTCATTATTCAGTTGATCTGTTCTTATCCTGCATAATTATACATCTCTTCACATTCTGCCCTGCTTTACAAGTTGTAAGCAATAAGACAGTCTCACTCTCACAGTTAAGCTGTGCTGAAGTTAACTGTGGCAGTAATCCTATTTTCATTTGCACTTTTTACAGGCCTGGCTTCCTCTGCACTTTATATAGGTTAAAATGTTATTATATGAAGCCTAAACAGCATCCATTTTAAATAACAAGACCCAAATATAAATCTTAACCTGTGTATTTCTCTAAGTTTGGCTGTACTTGGAATTATCAGTCCAGAACATCTCTATTTCAGAGCCCAGTCCTTTTTGCCAAGAAAGATGTTCTTTTATCCTGATTATAGTGAAAAAAGCCAACTTGCTGGCCTGACTCAGGCTGTAATTATTCTGTGCCTTTATACAAGCTTTTTATAGTTCCTGGTAGAAAGGCTGAAGGGAATCCTACACATCCACGCAAGGTCTGAAATTTGTTGCCCTCTTGCAGAAAACCGTCCAAAAATGACTGAATGAGATTTGTCCCTTCCCTATGCTTATAGTTAAAATGATGCGTGCAGTGTTTTCCCTCATTTTGTGTTACCAGCTTTAATAACAGATCAAAGGTCTGACTGCAAATTGCTCTACAAAATAATACAACCAATTTCTCAAAAAAGCCCGATTACCTACTTAAATGAAATCATCAAAGAAGCTACTACACACTTTAAAAGGAAGTTTGTGACAATAATAAAATCTCCAGGTCAAAACACCTATGCCAAGAAGATTTAATATAGTCTCCGAATTTCAAAATAAACCAAAACTATTCATTCCTGCCACTTACAGATACAGAATCATTCCAAATTGCCTAAAAGGCCTAAGAATCCAAACCAATGACCAGCATTTCACAGATTAATCAAATGCCTTGTGCAGACTGGGAAAACGAAGGTCTGAGCTGCCCGTCTGTTTTTGCCCCTTCAGCATCAAGCCAAAACCTGATACCTATTTTAAATCAATGCGTTCCACACTACTGCTCTGGGGAGGCTGGGGGCTGAAGATACGTAGAAAACAGAGTACCTTTCTCCCAGTTCTCAATATATAAAAATTACATTAAAAGTTTCCAGTAATATAACAGGAAACCTTGCAAATAGAAAGACAGGCCACCCCACTTAAACATTCCACCTACTACTGCCACTATTTTTCTCCTCGCCTATATGAAAAATTGCCAATTTGTACTATTTTCAGAATAATATTCAAGGAACAAAGGAAGTTATATACAGCACACTTTAAACAAAGTCAAAATACAGAAACCAAATTCAACTTCAGTTGAGAAATCTTTTAAAGAAATTAAAGTTAATAGAATAAACCCTTCTCTGCAAATCTCTTCATATAATTTCCTTTAGTTAAAGATAACAACATACTGAATTTAAGTCCATATAAAACATATCAAATGCCTTTTTTCTTTACACAGGATGTATTCATAGCAGCTTGTATTTGCATCATATGCAGCAAATTAAACACTTAATCCTAATAAAGGTTAAATTTTACCCCTAACAATAATGCTTGCACAAATCTTGCTGTACTTGAAAGGAGATACCAGAAATGAGCAACAACAGTCGTGGGTATCTATCATGACAATTACTAATTGAACATTTGAGATGTAAATTCAGCTGTTTACATTGAAATGTTCTGACGAAATACCAAGGATAATTATGAATATTTTTTCAATGGCCTAAAGTTTACTCTTTTTTTCATTCAAAAGATACAGGAAAACTACAGATAGATGAGAGCCCTGTCAGTCAGCTTACATGTCTGAAAAGATGCGAGCTCTTACGTGCCCTCCATAGCAACCACAAACAGAGTGATCCCATGGAGAGGCCTTTGGAGCCGCAGTGCCTTGCAGGAGAGCTGAACATCGCACCAGCCCTCACGCAAATCCAGAGAGAGAAAAAGAACTACTGCAGCAGAGATCCTCTGGTACTAACAGCCCACATAAACAGCTCGGGCAGCCCCCTGAAAAGAGGATCGGACATAGATGAGCTACATTAGCACTTTAAAAGCTGAACAGAATTTACCAAGTATCAATGAACAAAACTTAACAAGTATCAACGCAAATACCTCCACTCTTTGTGTAGTAAGATCTTCTAGAAGCAAGATCCATTAGAATCAAGCACCTCCACACCAATCCAAATTTTTCAATTCAAGCACTCCTTATATAATGTATGACCTCTCCAGTGCTCATTATAGAGCTCTGAACAGGATTTTCTTCTAAGATACTTTATTAAAAGAGCCAACTTCAACACAAAAGATAGATCAGGCAAGCCAGCCCCCATTTTACAACACCAGTCATGCCACTGCAAGCCCCAGTTCGAGCAGGTAATTCAGTCTAGCAAGCTGCATCACCATTCAACATGAACCATCAATTCCTCCTTTTTCTTGACCCATGTTCTCATTTAGCTGCACAAAAAACCTTTCTCAACTAAAAATAACACCAAGGTAAATAACTGTGTATTGTTTTTTTTACAGCAGCCCTATAACTTACATGCAGAGAAGAGTGCATCAGGAACTATCAGCTAGATAACACTTAAATCAGAACAAAACTCCAAGAATTTGGGTCCTTCATCACAAGAACAGGTTAATGGAACTGGACCTACCTTTTATCACTTGAGGAATCACATTATTATAAAAATTAGTAAACTGCTTAAGTGCATGGAATAATTTCACGAAGGGGTTCAGAGTACTCTGATTTTGAGAAGAGCTGGGGAAGAACTAGCAGGTGCAAGGATGTTGTACCAGGAAACTCTTCTCTCAGGAGACCGGACAGAGTTGATGACATGGGAAACTTGGGTTGCCAACTTTCTACAGAGTATATAACCCTGAAACTCTGGGAAAACGAGTTGGATTACGAAGGCTGAATAGAGAGGCCAGCCCATTACTGAAAGATAATCTAATTGAATTTTGCCAATTTTATCTGGATGATTACTCTCTAGATGAAGGCTGGTGCCACTTTTTCATTGCAGATAGTCTGTTCACTTCTCAGCTCCCTTCTTTCACAGACCCATCTGGAGCTAAGAAAGCACATAAGTGAAAATTCCCCACACAGGATTGGTTTTGTGCAGCTAACTCTGCTTTCTCCACACTTAATACAGCTTTTCTTGAGGAGTTCCTCAGAACTCAGTAACCTCGCTCTCAGAGTAAGGCATTCTTGAACAGAGTAAGACAATGTTGAGTGCTAACAGTGGAACCTAGAGGTTGGCTTTGACTATTCTGATCCAGACATGCACATTACTGGTTAACATCTGCATAATTCATTCACATTTTGTGCCAGAGGAATCTCTTACTTCATGAGTTAAATTTTATTCATAGCTGAAGTCTACATTCAAAATAAGACTGGGCTATTATGTAGGCAACGACTTATAAAAATTGAAAACTCCCTTTGAAACACACACTTTCCAGTTAAAGCAGCTAGCAAAATGCAAAACACGGTCAACATTCCAACAACATGATGTCAATTTTCATATGCCCAGACAAAAAGCTACACGTAGAAATCAAGTCTCTATCTTCCTTATTTATGGTATGCTTGTGTTTCCCTCTATTTTCATTAGCAGAACTGCACTATGCAGCAGAGTGCAACCCCTTAGAAAGTTCAAAAGAATCTTCCGAATATAGTAAATCTGACACACAGTCACATTATTTTTTTAAAAAGTGAATTTCCATGTTCTGCTTCAGTTCTCCTGAAAAACAGTGTACATGGTCTAAGGACTGGTTTTGATGTTTCCCTCTGCAGTAGTTCAGAGAAATTCCTGCCAACAGGGATGGTCTGGAACACCTGATAAAATGGTCTTCAATGACACACAATGAAAAAGTGACTTGTAAAAAAAAATGGAAATCACTTCAAATTTTGCAAGGTTTATAAGCAACAGGAAAACTATCTTTTTATTATATCTGCCTCTTTTTTTTTTCCAGAGGGATAAGTACAATCAATTTGCAAGAAAACTAACAGCTGCAGATGCAGCTTTAAATGCCACCTCTCCTTAGCAGTTACATGAAGAGATGAAATGATTCACACCACACAACAGGGAATATGATAACCAACTAGTTAGCACTAACGAAATTAATGCTCAGTTTGCTTCCTATGGGCAGGTCTTACTCAGGAAAAGCTCCCACTGATGTCTCCGGCAAAGTGCCTGCAGACTTCACTGGCACTGTTAGGCAAGTGCAGAATGTTGTACTGTTGAAGCGGAAAGCCTGAATTTTACAAAATCAGGTCTCACTTGTGGCACAGTAACCTAATGAAGTCCACAGGGCTCCACAGTCTGGACCTTTTTCAGGACTGAGGTTTTATAGTGCCTAAGCTGGGAGTCCTCATACTACCACTGATTCAAGGGGAACTTTTGGCAGACAAGGAATGACGGGACACTCCTACAGTACAGTTGAAGAGGACAAGGTCTTTCCCCTTCAGTGTTCTCAAGGACTGGCCTTCACTTTTGAAATAACAAAAAAGTCTACAATTCCTACATTTTCCCCATTTCTAAGTAGTGGCTTCTATGTGACACATGACAGATGGCCCACAGAGGTCTAGATACAGCAAGAAAAATAAGCAATTATAAACAAATACATCATTGGTGTTTGCTAAGGACATAATTCAAGCAAGTTCAAAAGATCAGAACAAGACCCACATGTTCTGTTATCCCAGCTAAGGCCCTTCTCAAGATGGTTATCTACAGGAAGAAATGTTCTCCAAGAAAAGATTAGTGTTCCCAGTATATCTCAGTTGCCCTTAGAGAAACTGTGCAAGTTTTCAAAAAAATTAAGATTCAGCTCATAAATAAAAATTAAAAATGTACAGAAAGTTTCCCCTTTCAAAATAACTTTGCTATTTAAGACTAAGTAGAGATTTAAAAGGTTGCACTTTAAGAACAGGTGATGCTAACAGGATATTTGAAAGGCCCATGAGACTTGCAACATTAAGTAAAATGTATTTGCCTACTGATCTAATTGCTTACTAATTTTCAAATCTATTCCCACTGGATAAGTAATGGCATTTTAAGCCTAGCTCCTGGCATTAAAAATACATTTATAGTTTCCTCTTAGCAGAAGATAAACAGCTACATGGTAAAAATCCATATATTAAGATGGCATTCTGTAGGTTTTCCTATAGTTTTAACCAACCTATTGTGTTCTAAATTCAACTGAAAGAGGTAGGAAGAGGAAATGGGAAAAGCATTCGGGTGCACAGTCTCACACTGGGGTGAAGGCAAGTGCTCACTCATGCAGGGAAAATGTCTGGAATATTTGTGTCTTACAAAAAACTGGCCGCATAACGAAAGTGGAATTTAAGCCAAGCCTTATTTAGTAAAATATCGGAAGCCATTTCTCTATTTATCTTGCTCAGGGAAATACTAGTGTTTGTTTAAAAACAAGAAACTACTCAATTAAGTAATTAAGCAATTAAGCAAGATGACCCAAATTTCCTTGCATACATTAAAAAAACATTCCAAAACTTTAAAATTTGAAAATGCACCAGAAACACAATGGAAGTGTTTGTAAAGAAAAAAATTAATAACAATGATGTAAAAATAAAAAATATTCCAGGCAGACACAAAGCAGCTCAGAACGTAGGCACCAGCTGATCCCTGTCTAGCCTTTCCACCCCATTCATAAAGTGATCAGAACTGTGTACAGTACTCCAGTGTGGGCAAACCAGGAATTCACACAGTGAAAGGATGATACTCTTTGCTTTGTTTTAATCCTTCCCTTCATAGCATTTCCTACCCTTCCCTTCACAGCATTTCCTACCCTTTCCTTTGCACTGTTAACTGCTGCCTAGCTCTGAGCTGGCTGTTCCATGAAAAGACACACCTGAGAATCACCAGTCTAGAGGAAAAGTGTAATGGTTAGTCACATACAGCACCTTATACTCATATAAATAAAGTTATAAAATCGGGCTACAAAACCGGAGCCTGTTCAAGCATTCTGATCAGTTGGTGGCATTACCAGAATCCCTACATAGCACACAGCATACACAACACATTTCTCCAGTGACAGATGTATTCCCTCTTCTGCTTTCTAACAAAAGTGTTGATGAGATCAGCTGAAAGAATCAGTTATATGTTGGATGTTCCTGGCAGTTTCCAACAAGAACATCATCCACCAAGCAGGCAATACTCAAGACACTACTAAGCTATTGTTTTTTTCAGCCAACATCCATGTTAGTCAACCAGGGAACAGTTTAAAACTATTTGGAGACTCATGAAAACAAAACACCAAATGAGTAATGACACTTTGAAAGCATCTAATAAAAGCAGACTCAAGAGAGGAAGGCAAATCATATTTTAGGATATTTCATTTATTATCCACCCACAGAGAGCACTGGGCTTGTTTAGCCTTCTGCTCCCACACCACTGCTACACCGACAAGTAGCTGGGAGAGCAAGAAAAACTCCCGTCAGAAGAGGCGAACCTGAACGTATCAGAACCAGCACTTGCATTGTCCTCTCACATCTCTCCATGCCAGTAAACGGCCTGGAGCACTGACAAATACAAGCAGGGAAATGGCAACAAAAGGGGGGGAATTCTTTTGGAGCTAGTTAATTTCTTGCTGAATCAGACAGCTGGGAATAAAGCCAGTTTCTGCAGCCTTCTCAGAGCTTCTGCAAGGTGCAGGCCAGAAAACATTTAGTGGCAAACTGAGCTCGAGAGAACACAACCCCTTACTCTTCGCGTTCTGTGGCAGCGTAGGTGTGCCCACGTCATCTTATTTCTATGACACTAAAAGGCAATAGATCAGGCAGCTAAAACTCTCTTCTTTACCGCTTCATTTACTATAGTGAGCCTGTGTGGGTCCCTTCACATATACACACTACAAACGCTACCCTGTTCTGCTTGCACGCACTGACAAGACAGTGTCCTATAAATTTTAAGCAGCTTTGATTTTTGGCAGAGCACCTGATGACAGAAAAAGCATTACATAAATACAGAAATACATGTTTCCACACATAAACAAATGCTCCACTTATTTAATGCTGCAAAACAGCATCATTAACCAGTTGGAACCTCCCAGTGCGACACAAATGACAACAGTTAGCATACAACAACAATCTAGTAATTGCAATCATAAATGCAGTTTTAATATTGTTTCACAATTTAGTCGAGCTGACTTGCATTCACTGTGTTTCTAGTGGATCCAGAAGCATGACAAACTGACAATTCTTGGAAACCACATTTCTCAAAACAGACGGAGAATACTGTTCTCATTTTCTCTCCATAATGATGTTAAATCTAATAAATATAAAATTAGAAACAGAAATAACATTGTTCCTAAACAATTTATGTAATATGCTGTTTGGAAGGGATATATCAGGCCAAGTTTTCAAAAACTGCCCTCCCTTTATAAACACGTGATGCTTGTACCTGCACTTCTCAACTACTACCAAACATCTATACACCCAGGTACTAGAATTTAAACACCAGGAACCTATTCTTGCAAAAGAGTTTTAAGGGTGAAAGTTTTGGTTCAGTCAGCTAAATATGATGACAAATGCTTAGCCAGACTTTTGGAAATGCCTAAGGTACACCTAATGCCTGGTTCCACTGCATTAATTGAAATGTACCTTGTTACTTGTTTTTAAAAATCTAGCTAAGTACATACCAATACAGTTAAGTACTTAATCAGTATTTGCGTTTAACGTAAGTCTAAAGTCTCACTGAAAGTCATCCAAACAAAGGCTCCATGTAACACAGACCCTTCTGAAAACGCTGCCATATCTGCACGAAGTTTAGCACCCTTGCATAGCTGACAGTCACCAAAAAGGGAGTTTGTAGAACTGTGCTTCCACCTAGATGTTGGAGTAAGGCCATTTTGAAAATACGACCCTTAAATTCAAAAACGCTTGATAGTCTACATACTGCTCTTATGTGAAAAAAAGTTACGTACATGCTTTTGAAACCTAAAAGAATTATTTATCTATCAGTAACAATAAAGTGAGTGCAGAAGGCACGTCAGGACTGCAGTGCTATACAGCTCCTGTGTGGGTCTTGGCTGTCTGTCCAGAGTTGCCATGGCTATATCCAATGTCCTGCCTGGAATGTTGTGCTCACGAGCAAACTGTACTTCAAAAACAAACCCACTCTTTCACCATGCACAAAGTCTCTCTGTTTTACAGAGATTTTGCATAATAAGAATTACACTGGAATTGTTCAAGTCAGACTGTGTTGGCCTGTACGCAGCCACAAGACTTTATCATCAGTATTATCAACTACATAAAAACTTAACACCACGCTGACTTAAGAGGGAAGTACAGCATTTGCGCAGTATGATATAACTCATGCTCAGAGAGTTCTTGCATAGCCTTACAACACAAACAAGTATAGAGCCACAGTTATAAATCTGCTCCCACTATCACTGAAATGAATACATTTTACTGCTTCATTGCAAGCCTCATTATATTCAGTGTTTACTTAAACCCCAGCTCCTGGAGTCAGGTGAGCATGGAAAACTATTTTAAGAAAAGCTTCAAGACCAAAAATTGCAGATAAAGACATAAATATGTGAACCCTACAGGTGCTAGAAGTAAAAGCAAATAAGAGACTCAGATTTTAAAATATAAGTTCTTCTGAAGCAAAACTCATTATTTTGGCTGGCTAAATCATGATTTCTGAATGAATTGTAAATGGGCTTTAATATCAGTACAATCAATCATGCACATTTTCTGTGACACAAAGGCAGGAATGGAATTTGGTGCCCCGTGCGAAACTGCCACCTCAGTGCCATTTATGCCCCAATTTGGTAAGGAATATGAAGGATCCAGCTACACCAAGCAGACCTGAATGAGTAATTATCAATGACTGAGCTTTCAAGTATCTGCTAAAAACAAAGATTATCCTAGAGCTATTATTTCATCTCTTTGCTACTTCTTAATTCAAAGAGAAAACAGAAGTGACTGGCTGTTGTGAGAGATTATTTCTACACTGGAGGCTTCTGTAAAAGTGTTCAACTCTTGGATACCTTGTTTTAGAACCAGTAATTTGCAGCTCTACATGCAACTAATTTGAGAATCTCTGCCCAATTTTTAGGGTAAACTCAATAAAAATCATCATTGCAGTGAGCACTGATACCCACGTCTGAAGGTGTAGATACAGAATTTGAAAACTATCTTTGCTGCACTGGAACAAATGGGTTTGGGCGATGCTTGAGCTGATTTTCATGAGTTGTATCACTGCAAGCATCACTCATAAAAGCTATGATAAAAATATTTACTAAGAAAATGAGAACAAATAAATGAGGTAGTAAAAGAATCCCTTCAATGATATCATCTGTACTTTTGGTCATCTCCCATAGTTGAATTTAATTTTTTGAGTACCTTTTAAAAAATAAGTATTCGTACATAGTTTGTGTCTCAAGCCACAAGACAGATTCATCACAATTTGTCTGGCAATTCAACCCTTTTCAATTGTAAATTGGGGGTAACAGCAGTTCAGATCCTACGAGCACTGGCTGAGCAATCATTATTAGTCATAAATTCAAAGCAAGTTTAGAAACTTACATAAGTTTTCTGGTAATGCTGTCACTGAGTTACAACCTTGTCAATAACAATGAATATTTTAAGTCAGAACACTTCTACAGAGTCTCAAAAGTGTTATTTGTCTGTAGTAGAAGCATTTCAATCTTTAAACTGATTAAAATCACAGGCCTATGGAGGCTGATGCCAAAACTCCAGATGGGTGCAGAACTGCAACCTGCCTACAAAAAAGCTGAACTGCTTCAGATTTAACTCTGGACTTGCAAAGCTCATCCTGATATTTTTGATATTTTAAGAATCCTTACTATAGTATGGCACATAGATCATAATCTCTTTTCTGACTGTTGGTGCACAACATATTCAGTAACTGTAAAACAATATTCCAAAGGTTTTCCACAAAGATGATCTCCAAACCCGCTATGTCATATAATGGACATCAGATTTTTGGCCTTGCAAAACTCAACCTTAAAAGCGTTTACTATGTTGGTAGTTTTTGGCATATTGGTTATGGCAGAATCATTTTGAATAGATAATGTTTTCAGCATGTAGATGCTTTATATCCAAAATACCACAGATAGTTAGAAAAAAACCATAATGCAGGCAGGGATTGCAGAAACATAAATCATGGGAGCAACCAACAGTTTATTCAATGAAGATGTGACCTATGAAACTTTCCCTTCCACAGAAATCCAGAGCTAATACTTCTTAAATATCCAGGCATGGGGTCTTTGCTGTTGTTCCCTCCCCAGACATTAGCAGCCTCATGGTCTTTGGAGGCAAAGCGGACTGACAGGTAGAGGGTTTCATTTGGACTGCAGGAACCTAAGAAAATGTCAGCAGATACCCGATTTGTAAACAACATACCAGAAAATAAATCTAAAATGAATCCATGTGTAAAATCCTTGATGACATATTTGTCTGTATGAATCTGCTAGCCATCACTTCTTGCTCCCATTAATCCACTAGTAAGTACATGCAGATATACAGTTTTACACGTATTTCATAACAAAAATAAAAGCATCTACTTGAATGGTGTAATAAAAAGTAACCAGACGGTTAAGAAAGAGCTGATTACCAGGCTGAACATCCTGCCTTTTCAATTACCACTATGGATCCATCTGTACTTGAGGGATCACTTAAAAAAACAGCAAAATGAGACATGGATCGGTCTATTTTGTTTACTAGCTTAACCATCTCCGAAAATCTGTAGTATTGATAGCTCACCTGCTACCATGGGAGAAAAATTAAGAGCCTTTTACACCATATTTAGCAACAAATAAACATGAATGGTTACATTTGAGGCCAAGGATATAGTTAATCTTCACAAATACATATAGTCTGTGGAATACAGTAAAAATCTTTAGAAACAACAAATTATTCCTTGTTACTGCTCCCATTTGGTGGTGGTGGGTTTTTGTTTGTTTTTAAGAAAAAAAAAACATACAGACATTATTTGCTTGGATTAGCATTGTCTTAGGCTAATATCATTGCATTCATTTCATTTATATTGGCACAGATCAGAAAAAGTAGGGTCTATGTCTGCACAGTCAAGGCTGGCCTTTAAGTGATCTCCTCCTGAATCATTTATGCCACTGCTCTTGGGCACAGAAGAGATTTAAAGAACAGGCAGCTCAGCAATGCTCGATGGTAAACTATCCGTTGGGTTATCCTATGAAATCAAACTTCCCTACCTAGTTTAGCAACTAATCTGCCCCTGACAAAACGTCAAACTTGAGTTGCTGCACATCTGTAAGGGCAGAGCTGGGTTTGGAGCCCAGCTAAACACCCTGCTGTGCTTGTTACCATGCTGTGAAGAAACAGAAAGGGCTCCTCTAACCAAAGTTAACTTCCATTTCTTCTCAGTAACAGCTACCTCTTTTTCACAACTTCTCATGTTAAAGTTTTCTTTGCGTTACATTCATACCACATTTCCACCACATTCTTTTTACATGGTCATTATTTTTATCCTGTACCTGCCTCAAGCAGGATGAAATTAATCAATTGCACGTAAGTGACATGACATAGACTTGTGACCTTGCCCAGCATCCAATTGTTTCTAATTGATTAGCTCCAGACATAAGCACTTTAATAGCCAAAAACAACACAAGTGGAAGCTATGGTACAATATTCGGGTAAAATGACTGTGTGTGGTCCATATAGTATGGCCCCAAGCAACCAATTAAAGAATTAATGGTTATTGGATACCAAAAATGTTATGTTAAATAATATAAAATATCTTTAATGTGCCTAAAATTGTGATAAAACACCTAAAACTTAGGAGCAGAAGGGCCTCCTACAAGACTGGGGTTAAGTGCTAATGATTCAAATATGCCAAATAGATTAGAATATTTTAAAGCACAATCAAGACAAAAAAAATTTGACCTGGACTGAAATGTTCATAAAGCTACTCACAATAGCCTATTGATTACTACAGTGTGTTTGGGTTGTTTTTATTATAAAGAGACAAGTGAAGCTATGCCAAACCATTCGTGGAGAAGAGGAAACTATGCCACTACCGGTTCCAGTTCTACAATAAGAAAAATACAAAAGAAAAAAACACAAGAAAAATATTGGAAAAGAAAAATGGTCTCTTCATAACCAAAAAGGCCCAAACACGAAGTTGACATTTCCCTTCTCTGAACTTCTTCTCTCATCTTGAACAGAACTATTACGTGAACTTTACATACTACTTTCTGAGTGTTTTATAGGGCTGGTTTTTACAGCATCACTCAACTGCTTGCACACAAAAATACAAGCTGAACAGGCACAGCAAATCGGTAACATTTTTGGAAATATGCAAACAAAAAGCAGAAGATGCCACTGTTGCCCTGTCTACTTCGACATTCACTGAATGCACTGCATTTTACTGCACAATCAATACAAGTAATAATCTTTAATGGCGAGTCCTCTACTCAGGTAACCAGTGTCCTTTCATGACTAGCTGCAGCCATAACACAGATACAGGAGGTGCCCATCAACAGGTAGCTGCCAAATGGCTCACAGCACACGTGCGCACAGCAGGGCTACTGAGCGTGGGTTGGAGCCCCATTCCCACGGCCTTAAACCTCAAAGACCGGCCTGAGTCACTCATAGCTTACTCAGCTGCCTAGTCCAGTCTCCTCAGTTCGTCATGCTCCTTTTGAATTTGCTTTTGCCTGCTGTATTATCCTTTGATTCAAATTTCTTCAGGATGTACGTTAATATAATGCCCAGCACACCAGACTCCAGCACGAAACCACCGTTTCTCAGGATTGCAATAGTAGACTCATAGAATCGTCTAGGTTGGAAGGGACCTTTAAGACCATCGAGTTCAACCATCATTCTAACACTGGCAAAACCAGCACTAAACCATGTCCCTAAGCACCATGTCTAACCGACTTACAAAAGGTACTCAACAGTATTACTGTAAACAGCATCACTGGTTTTATTTAAAACCAAGACATTATTTTTTTGTCAAAACTACTACAATACTTCAAAAAATGATGCTATTTCTTTCAAGAAATATTCTTCAGTTTATTTAGCTGTGCTTTTGAAGGCTTTCTGAATTTGGGTGTATTTAAGACTGAAGAATCCTTGAAACATTCTGTGCTGTGGGAACTATCAGTACGGAGAATGACATACTATAACAACATCTCTGCTGCATGCCAGCACACCATATTTCTTGAAATACTCACTTCTTGGAACTGATTAGGCTCACATGTCAGGCAATAGGTCAGTTGGCAGCTACGGTTTTCCTCCATGGATCCTGTATTCATTGAACACCTGAAGCAAAGATCACTTTGGACCACCTTCCCCACTGACGCTGACTTCCAAATGCTGTAGATGTTCCTACCCAGGTATTTATATAGCCCTTGTCACTTACAGTATCTTAACATTTATCAGGTGCTAAACCTCCTGGGAGCAAAGAGCAGCTGTGCTGTCTAGAAAGGCTCATGGCATTGCACATCTGGCAGGATCTCCCTTTGGTCCCCATACAGTGAAGTCAGGTAGAATATTACTAGGAAGAGAGAGAATATTAATGTCCCCCATGGATGTCTTTGAAATTCAGTTCAGTGAAATGAAAATCTTCTCACTGGGAGCCTTTTATTTACAGTGCAGTTCCTTCAGCAGTTTTTTCTGGGGTTTTTTTTAAAAAAAAAAAAAAAGTAATTCAAAGCGTGCAGCAAGATCATCTGATAAGGGACCAGGCATGACAATAGCAACAAGTTCATTACCTACCTGGAGGTGAGCACAGATAGCAATGGCAAGCCAAGTGATCTCCCAGGAGAGCCTTGTGGCTTTAGGGCTGGCCATCCTCGCGCCTTGGGGCTCTGCTGAGAGAAATTGTTTCAAGTTACAAACAAAATCAAGTGGGCTCCGCCAGAATTTCAATGACTAAAGCAAACGGGGCAAAGGCATGGAACCAGCCTTTGGAAGAAACGCAAGGCAAACACCGGAGTTCTGTGCTGGCCAGAGCAGCAGAGGCGCAGTGCATGCCATGAGCACAGCCTGCAGGGTGAGGTCCTTCCAATTAAGGAACAGAAAGGGGGAGAAATGAAAGATCTGGGGAAGCTGGCAATGGCGAGCAAGTTTGATTATCTCTGGAAGACAGGTCAATTTCACAAACTGTGAGCCTCTCAAAAAGCACAGGATTTCTGATGTTCTGCTCCAGCACTTTCACCCAAAGCTGAGAGCCCAGCCCTGGGACAGTCATTCGCTTTGTCTTTGAAAGCTCTGATCGTAATAGCTCAGAGAACCTAAGTGATCAGGGCAGAGGGGGAAAAAAAATCCCATCAATTTAGCGATCATCACAGTTACAGGGCCAACGTGAAACTGTCAGTCACTTTCACTAAAAACCTAAATTTAAAATTGCCAACAGGAGAATCAATCACGCAATAAAGCTGCTAATTCTGTTAATTCTAGCGTCAATGCACCTTTTTGCCTCGGACTATTCCTTACCACAGTGACCTCAAAAGAGCACAAGCTCCACGCACCCCTCGTACACACAACGCAAACAGCCCTCCCCTCCCTCCCAGCCCCCTCCCCGCTATTTCGCAAAGCCCCACAGTGAATGCAAATCTCTCCTTCAGAAAAAAGCACTCCTTCCTCAAAAGTCAGATCTCCCAAAAGAAAACCACCTATCCAAAGGGTTCTTGCACCTGTCAACTAAACATAAGGCGGCTTACTTACAGAAATAAGTGGTTTATTCCCTCCCTCCAAGAAAAAGTAAGTTCCTCTCCCTCCCAAAACTTTTAGCACTTCTGGATGCTTTTGTGATTCGGGAGTTTCAATCAACTATG
>VXBO01014427.1:988122-998907 GCA_013400135.1 Rhinoptilus africanus | reverse complement strand
GGCGGAGCTGCGGCGTCGGCGGCCGAGACCCCGGCGGCCCGGGACGGAGCGGTTCGTCTGCCCCCGAGGGGCAAAAGCTACCGTGAAGTCAGCCCCCGAATCTGATGCAAAGCCGCTTCCAAAACCGCAACCATCCCGAGTCTCATCTCCAAGTGACACTCCCGATGCAGCTGCAAGTCTGCTCGCACACCGAGGAGGTCTTTAATCATGCTGCCCTCTACGATATTTTTAGGTTTCCTACTGTAAATCCGAGGAGCGCTTCCCGCAGGGCAGCTTTGCTCTCCGTCTCCCCCCCGGCTGAGCAGGAGCGCTAAAACCCTCTACCTTGGCGCCGCGGCTTCCACCGATGTCCCAAGCTCTCGTCGAGCCCGCTAAGAGCAGCGGGGAGAAGAAGGGCTATTATCCCTGCCACTGAAGTTAAAAATATGCTCCAGTGAACTAAACATAACCGATGAAGAGTTTGTTCAAATATGTTGCGCTGGAAACTTTTCCAATCTGTTTAGGTTTCTCACCAGCACGGGAAAGCGCCTCCTCCATCGCCGGGAGCAGAGCGCCCCCTGCCGAAAGCAGCCCGGCAGAGACCGGCCGAGGCGCGGCGGGGACCGGGAGCCGCCCGCCCGGGCCGGGGGGNGGGGGAGCCGCCGGCACAGAGACCCCCCCGCCGCCGCCGCCGGCAGCCACTGCTCTGTCTGCAGGTTCACCCCGGCAGCTGAGACGAGCTGTTCCCTCCAGCCTGCACGCTGCCACCGCCGCGGGCTGCCTGACAGCACCAGTCCGCTGCGAAGGACCCCATCTTTTTCTAATGCTGGTCAGATGAAAGCGTATCAACTTTCTGGGGAGCTTTGCTTTCCATTTCAGCCGCTACAGTTATTTAAACACCCACATAGCCCTTTAACTATGGCTTCAGTTATAGCCCAGAGATTTGTTATCTTCACTAAAGATACGCAGGTGCAGCCAGCACATTCTTCAGACTTGATCACAAGTGGATTTAAAGCCAGAATTTAGCCATTAGATCAACTGATGCAGAAAATCAATTTTCCTGTCCCAAAACTATGGCTGGTGGTACTACAAGAACAAAACCAAAGGATGTTCGCAGCTGCAGGATGAAGCTGTCCCTCAAGACCTGCCATCTAGTTAGGAACGAACACAGTTTGCACCATCCCTATTTAGAATATCATAGAATCGCTGAGGTTGGAAGGGACCTTTAAGATCATCAAGTCCAACCACTAACCTACCCTGGCAAAAACCCTTTCTAAACCATGTCTCTAAGCACCTCATCTACCCTTTTCTTAAACACCTCCAGGGATGGTGAATCCACCACCTCCCTGGGCAGCCTATTCCAATGTTTAATAACCCTTTCAGTGTAAAAATGTTTCCTGATATCTAATCTAAACCTGCCCTGACATAACTTGAACCTCTCTTAAAATTATTTACCACTCAACAGTGAAGCAGTCCCTCAAGTCCCTGAAGCAAAAGCTGCAGAACAGCCTATTAATTTGTCTGCCAGATGGGCAAATTTAAACAAAATAGCTCTGGCTATGTTCCTAGCACTGGTATTAACCATAGATTACATTGAAAGGTTTGGCCCTGACATTCTAGTAGCATTTTCCAAATTTGAGTGCTGGTCATTTTTCCCTTCTTCAGTGCTACTCATCTTTGCATTCCCTGCTTTCTCCTCTCAGCTTCCTCTCATCCTGTCCTTCAACGCTCCTCCTGGTCATTTGCTTCAGCTCACTTGTCTGTGTGCATCCCTAACCACAAAGAATGATCAAACATCATGTATGTGAGTAAGAAAAATGTGCTCATCTCCTGCAATAAATTTGAGAGTGGAAAGGAAGTGGTATAACAGGAGATAGCCTGGGTTAGACAGCTCACATCACATTCACTGACTTACGCGAGGCTGCTGCTGTGTCACACGCTTAACTCCTTGTGCGATGTGGATCTTAGATTATAGGCCCCATGTCTGCCTTTATACAGCAGGTAAGAAAGCAGAGGTAAGGACCTGCAAGCATTACACCCCAGGCAGATTTCACAACCAGCATTACATAAATAATGCAAATACCTTGTGGTACCTACCTAGTAAAATAGCAACTGGCAATATGCCTTGCCCGAGCTACTGAAATGACAGTGGTGTTGACCCCATGCTCCCCCACCGCCCATGGTCTGGTTTTCCTTTTATTGCATCCTTTTTGTGAAGAAGATGAGCACCCAGGAAATAAAAGTATTTGAAGCAACAAAATCACCTAGGCCTACTGCTGGAAACTACGCAGGGGGTTTGACAGCTTTTAACAGGGCATTTTCCTATATTAATCTCTTTCCCATCGCATCCTGTTTGTTGCCTTCCATATCCAACTTAATCTCTTCACCTCAGCCTCACTCCACACCAATGCCACTTTACTTTCTCTCCAGACTTCCCTTGAACCTGGAAGCTTTGAGATTTTCACTTCTGTTGGAGATCTCCGTACCCCCCTCTGCTGAGCCAAGCAAAAGCTGAAAGAAACTCAGGTGTCCAGGCAAGATCTGTTTGACAACAACCACTTCAAAACTCAGAGCACCTGCAGCTCCACATTAGACTCCTTGCGTATGCACCCTGAAGGTAAAGGCCACAAGCTTAGAGGTCCTGGAAGACTAATTTTCATCCCTGGAGGAGTCTGTCAGCAATTCTGCAAGAAATAATTGACTGCTCAAGCTTAAAAGAAATGGCCATTTGCTGAGGAAATATTTAACTTCCCTTCTGCTCACTCTCTTGTCTGCATGGATTGTAAACTCTTCAGGACAGGAATGATTATTCTTTGACTATTACACTATGTTTGCACAATTGCTGGTCCAGTGTCAAGTCCTTTAGGTATTACCTTATTAGCACTTTTACCGCACAATGTTCTAATTCTCCCTCCTCATGCCACGTTAGTTTGGCAGAGCTGGTATAGGATTTTGAATGGGAAAGAACAGTGATGCTCTTAACACTCAGAGTTCACACGTATAATTCCTGTATTTGTCTCTTGTTATTAGCAATGCTTTTTTATTACATGCACGCTTTTCTTTTGCTGCTCTCTGAAATACACCTCATTTAAATGACATTAAATGAGACAGCTGTAAAGCCCTTACTATTCATAAAATTGTGAAATATGGGCATTTGCACTTATTATTTCATTGAACACATAATCATGATCTCATCCATCTGTACAGCTGGCATGGTCTCTCACAAGGAAGCTGGTTGGAAATATGATGGGCTTATCCTTTGTTTTATACTGACTTAAGACCACGTGTCTTCACTACCAAACACAACCATGAAATATTTTGTCATTCATTGATTTACGTTCAAATGTAACAACAGAAAATTTCAATTTACACTCAACAGTGCAGGCAGAAAAGAGAGAAAAAAAGATCTTGCAAGATATAGCTAAGGGCAAAATTGAAAAAACTTAAATTTTTGGTCTGGTAAACAAAAACCTCTGTTCAATTACATGGTAACCACCAGCTTTCACTCTCTCAGTGAACACTAATATTGACATGTAAAAGAAGCACCACATTTCTCGGTTTTTGTCCTGAAATGCAGGTACACATAATTCCTCAGCAGCCTCCACTTATATAGAAATATTCTCTCAAAACAAGTTCAGCTAAGCAAATCTGATGATCATGAAGGCCATTCTTTCATCATAACAAAAGTCTATGCTACTCAGGAAAAAATACTCTTGGCTAAACTACAAATTTAAAATCCGTTGAAACAGTGCAGAACAACATTTGGCTCATAAATCAGGGTTATGTCTAATGAATACCAAAACTGGAAGTATCCTGCCAAGGCCCCATGCAGAAACAGAACCTTGGTTTGAGGTCTCAAAGTTATCAGTAATAGAGCTGCACCTGATTGACTATAATAAAAGGAAAAGGTTAGATTTCCTGTAACTAGAGTCATGAGGACCCTGACACGGTATAATCAGTTCTTTGGCCCTGCAATGCATTCGTACAGGGTGCTTGTGTACCCTGAAATAACAAGCTCTCTGGGGTAGAGAGCGATCACGCACTGTCACACTTCACAAATGTGTTATACCCTATAAAGAGTAAAGCCTCTATTAGTATAAAGGTACAAAGTTCAGCTACAGCACAGTGTCTTTGATTTCTTGGTGTAATGGAACCCATTGCGTTCCACATTGATCCTTGCCCTGGGCTTTGGAAACAGCTCTATCAATATAGAAAGTAGAAAAAAATTCTTGTGGCTTAAGAAAGAAAAACTACTTATATATAAAACTAAACTTTATAGAAGAAAACTACTGTCTTCCTCTCAGTTTGTGTTTAAATGAATCTAGCATTAACCAATACAGCGTATACAAACGGTCACTGTTTCAAGTATTTGAATAAATATTTGTCCTTTCTTGTCTCTCAAATTCCTTTTTATCCTCAAGCAAAGCAACTTGTGGCTCATTTGCATATTTATGATCCTGTACAGTAGTAGCAGATGCATTAAATTTCATGACTCTCCAGAACAAACACATCTTGATTCAGATGGCACACACTTACTTTCTGTTGTAGTTCAGTTTCACAGCCCTAACTAAAACATTAGAACCGACACTTTGAGATACATCTATAATAAGCTTACACGATCATGTTGTGGTTTTGCAGCAAATCTTTTCAAAAGGATTTAGGTGCTTATTGCAGGCATAATTGGAAAATAGGAACTTTTATAGATGAAGATTGAATGCAGATAAGTCAAAATGAAAAAAATCATTGCCCAAGTAAAACAGCTTCAGTTTATTTACACACGGCTATGTGTGCTTTAACAGAGCTCTTTCCCTAGATTGCAAAAAAATGCAACCCCACTGAGGACTGCAGATATGCCAGATTTGAATTCCTGAACTCGCCTGCCATATTCTTCTCATGCAACAGTGACAACGATCTGTTTTCCTCAGTCGGTGATGGCCCTTACTTCTGTGATTGTTAAAAACAAAATGTTATTGAGTGCTATGTGAAGGAGGCAACATTTGGTGAATAAACAGGGGCTCTAAGGCAATCAGTTCTGTCGCAAGTCACACACAACAGACAAAGGGCAGCAGGACAATCACTGCCCTCGCTGTAATGGTTCACGGGGAAAAGCAAGAAAAGTAAAGTAGGCGACCGGAGTCTCACAGGATGACCTGCGCGAGTCACTACGTGAGTGTCTAACGATGCACCAATGTGGAAACAGAAGAGAACATAAGCACGGAACAAGCAGTGAGAAGGAATGAAAAAAAGGACAAGGCTATAAGAAATACACAATGCATCATCGGAGGAATACTAGTGAAAAGGCAGTGTGGTTATGAAAGCAGAAGATGAATGATTAATGTAGGAAAAATCAGCAAAATCAGAGGAAAGAATTAGCACAGGTAACAGTTGAAACAGATTAAAAAATTCAGTTCCCAAAACAAAAGTGAGGTCCCCAGGAAATAGCTTCAGAAAAGCAACATTGTGTCAAGTGTTTGGCAGTAAGAGAAACAAAGTTTCCACTTTCTCACATACAGTTTGCCTGTCAACACAAACACAGAAAAAATACAACCAATCCCATAACATAAAATGGTCGCACAGTCCCATAACCTTGTGTGGGTAGGAACAAAGCAGCAAATAAAACTTGCAGCCCAAACCCAAGAAGGAGATAGCGTACCAACAGAGGATAGAACCCCCAGCTCCATCTATACAGTTGAAAGTAAACACGAGGACAGAAAGCAAGGCTGAAATTCATTTTTGATTCTTTTGTTCTCTTCCACTTGTCAACTTCTTTTGCTATGCTGGCAAAGGCTCTTGTTTCTTGAGTTGCACATGTACATCTTCACTAAGAGACTATTCACTATTGTGAATAATTACCAAGGAAAAGTATCCATTCTCCTCACAACAGCCAGGCTGCAGCTCACGTGCTCCATATCGAGCAAGGTATGGAGTCAAGTGCAATAATAGTGGGATAAACTATTTGCTCTCTATGAATTGATTGAGCTCATCTCAACTCAGCAATATTTCCTGGATATAAATGAAGACATTTTTGTAATTATATTCTACTAAAAGAGATGGAAGTGACTTCATTTTCACAAGGGAGTCAGATTTGACTTAGCTTTGGTGGATTAGAAGTGGTTCCTGGCTCCTCTAGGAGCCAGCAACCGCATTCGTTATTCTTATTACCAGTTGCTGATGACATAATTGAATACAACCTATTTGACAATGAGGATAAAGAAGGGTTAGTAGGATTTGGTGGATGGAGGGAAAGAAAGTTTGAAAAGCTCCAGTCTCACAGTTTTGAGCCACATAGTCACCAAAAAACCAGCTTATTTCCCACTTTCCTGCATATTTTCTTCTTTGCTTGCTTTGTTGCCTTATAATCTCTGACATCTCTTCAAAGTTTGATAATGGTATTAGTAAAGACTATCAAACAAAATTCTATTTTTGCAGACCCGTGCAGTACCTTAAGACTTCTTTTCTTCCCCGTTCTGTATAGACGTTCCTTACAGACCCTAAGGTGCACTCTACATAAAACTGGAAGAGAACATACATCTTCAGACACTGAGCCAGGTTCTAGTCAGAGCAGTGGCAACACAAACCATACATAGGAACAGCTTCTCCGCATTTGTACAAAAGAGTAGAATTTGATCACTGGCAAACTGGAAACTAGGACAGCCTAAGACAGAACCTTGTCATGTGTCACCTACAAAATGTCTCTGTCAGGTATGTTTTCTATATTTCATGTTTTACCAAACAAAATCTATTTTGTTTACTTTTGCATCTGGTAATGCCACAACTAATTTCATACCTTTAGTAATTACCAAGTTACAGAAAGCTGTTGTTCCAACACAGGCAATCACCACTGTAAACTGACTGACTTCTGCTAAATTTAATTAGGCAAGTAGGAACACATGTGGAAGTACTACGTAGGAGGATCATTTGTGCATTTACATGTTCTGGAAAAGTCTTCTCCACCTGTGTATACTACCACCGCCACCACAGAAACAGAAATTGCCCTTTAACCTTTCTGGTGGGTAATCTCTAGTTTTCTCATGGAACCTCCATACCTGCTCTAGTAGCATGACAACCCTTATCAGGCTAGTAGAACTCAATCTGCCTTCGTTAGCTCTGGATACATGAGCCACTGACATCTGTCTGTAGATAGACCTCTCAAGTATTTACTGCTTACTATAATACGTACAGATTTCTTAAACTGTTACAGAGGCTATATCCAGTGACACCTTGGGGTTTTTCCAACTTATGTTTAGGAAGGGACCCTCATGAATTAGAGACAATTACTATCAGAGAAAAACACTAAAATACTACAGAAGTTTCTGCTGTCTATGCTGACTCTGCATCCATGCCTGCCTTTCTAGCACAGTATCTGCACATTAGTCCAGCCTGTCTGCTTACTACGCATAGCCTCAAATGCATTTAACACTTGAGAAGTAAAAGCAAATTCATATATTTTGTATTAGGATACTACTATCAACAAATTTGGCCTTACCTAAGTATTTAGCAGTCATCGCTCTATCAATCTGTCATCCAATGAGTAGCAATATCCAGCTGCTTCCTTACAGACGGAGAACCAAGTCAGGTAGCCAGGCTGGCAGAGCAGCAGCCACAGCCCTGTCCCACTGCTCCTCAGCAAGATACACAGAGAGCGAGAGGCAAGAGCCAGGATTCACAAAGAGCTCAGGCAAATTTACAGGAACTAGGCAAGTACAAGGTCAAGCTAGAAAATCAGTCCACAGGCCTAGCTTACAGCTAGACACAACCATAACAGAGCTTAAAGAGGGACTGAGGGCCAGGCCAGAGCATAAATAGTGCCTGTGCCCATGGGCAGAGGCGTGGGTGCAGCCCCCAGCTGGGGCTGGTTAAGGTCCTTAAGGCATATTAGTGCACTCAGAGCCCTGACAGCATTTTGGAACCCATACTAACAGATTGCTCACACATGGCTGGGATCAGAGAGCAGGTACCCAAGGAAAGGGACAGCAAAATGTTCAGTTGACTTTTTCCTGGTTTTCATTGTACCACTGTGTGTTTTTTCACTTAATTTCACCAGCTCAAGATCAAAGCCTAATTAAGACACTTCCAAAAAAAGTCCACACATATTTTTCAAGTTTTGTTGGGTTTTTTAATTCCACCTTTGTGGAATCTGCTTAATACTTTCTACATCTCCCATATCTAAGTTTTCCTACAAAAGGTCTATTTGTAGAAAAGCTTTTACATTTTATATACTTTTCCCCACAATTTCTCCTGATGCATTTTCCTGAAAAGTGCCTGATATCTTTATACTTGAAACAGTAGGAAAAGATAGTACAGTCTTATCGCAGCATGAATTCCTAAGCTACATTTGTGGTCTAAACAGTACAGGCTANAAAAAAAAAAGAAAGAAAAGTCAGAAAAAAATGTCAGAAAGAAAAGAATCGGTAACAGATTTCATTACACTCTTCTTAAGTTGCCACCTTCTGTTCTCGCATAGGGAGAGTAGGTGAAGAACACAAAAGAAAACTAGCTCAGACTATTTTTGAACTATTTCTTTCAGCTGTTTTTGTTTGCATTATTACAAAGCCTTGGCAGGCAGGGAAAATATTCTCAGAATAGCAGATCTCTTGCTTTGTTCTATGTCTGTTCCAAAACCATACAATTGTGTTTGAACAGCTGGCCAGTAACACGCAACTATCAAACATGACAATGACATATGATCACAGTGTGCTTTGTAGAAGACTGAGGTTTCAAAGCTGAATTAAACTCTCAGACGTACACATCTTGGTCTTAGAGGTACATATTCAGGTTTAAATCGTACTTTTTATTTTTCTTGAATTGAGCTTTCTATTGGCAACGAAGAACAAACAAGTACTCATTGTATCAAAATAAAAAGCTGGAACTGCTCTGCAGAAAAGAATTTCCTGGTGCTATTGCTAGGACTAGGACCAGAGGAGCTCAGTCTGGCCATATGGCATTACCTTGCTACATGTAGTCTTAGAGTTTAGAAATTACATTTTGGTTTTTATACAAATGTGTAAAGAAGTTCAGGAAAAAACCTTAATGAGCATCCACACCTCCTTCTATGTCCTCATCTACTTTGTACCTTTGTATCCAGGGGGATACATAACACAATTCTAAAATCCCCATTACAGTCTTGGGGCCAACTGTGTTGTCCTCCTATTTTATGTGCCTGCTGCCCAATAAAGAGACGTTTGAATTAATACCTATAACCTTCATAAAATCTATCTTTACATTTAAAGTACTCTACGAGGATGTCAAGGCTATTTTTCTGGTTAAGAAATAACATTGATGTCGATACCGTAAGCTGGCAATTAAGGACTCTGAGATTCAATTTCAGAGTCCTAGAAAGCAGGCATCCCTTATTGCAGCGCTGGGCGCACAGAGGATCACTCCGCCTACTGTGTGCGCTGAGTTGCTCAACTACAAAGGTTATAAGCAATCAGAATATACATATTCATTACATTTCCCAGAAATGATTAACATATTCATATTATCACCTAGAATTCATTAATATATGTAAACATCCTTGACGTCCATGTCCATTGGTGGTCTTCCAGGGTCCTCTGGTGGTCATCGATAGTCTTCCTCACTGTGTCCGCTGATTGAGCTTGGTCTTTGTGCATACTCAGTTCATCTTTTGGCCTAGTTTACAACTCTGGTTTTCACAAAATTAGCTTATTCTAGCATCTCTCCCTATCTATTCTACTCAAGGATACAATGACTCAAGACTCTACTGTTATCAAACTAAACCTAGCAGATGTTTAATCCATCCGCTTACAAAGTAGTTCAAACTTAGCGACCTGATTACAGTAAGGAGGGAACCGTATGTTCTTTTTAACTCGGTATCAGTAAGGCCTGAGGAGCCTTCCACCCCGGCGTTTTGTGCTGTTCAAGGCTACTCTATCACCAGCCGCTGTATCAACATAAGCTAAGCTCTTCAGTGAAGTTTCTTGTTACTGCTGCAACAAACACCATAATGAAGAATTATATTAATGATCAGAGATTTTTATGCTCATACTGAATGAGATCTGTACAGCATCTGCTCTCCAAAATACATGTGAAAAAGAAAACTGCAAATTAATTAGCTACTGGAGAAAACTGATGACTGTCGCAGTACACATCACTACTAAAGAAGTACTGAAGAAATTTTCTTATTGAACAACGATTTTTATAATATGCAATTAGCATAAGGCTTTGCAGACTGCTTCTCATGTTTGTATTAGTGCAGGTTCCCTCTCCCTCTCCGTTCTTCCTTCTGCTCACACATCAGCTTTCAACCGGAACACTGTAGCACTGGGATGGCTGGCAGCCACCACAGCCTAACCGAAAAGCTGAAAATGCCCACAAACAGCGAAGCAAAAAAGAGCCAGAACTAGTTTATTTTCATTAGCAGCACAGATTGCAAAAAACCCCAGACAGGAGAGGCAGAGCACTGTCACGGCAGCGTGCCGGACTGTCAGCATCACTGCAGCTGTCACGCCTCTTCCTAAACCGGAGATGTTTTTGGTCACCCCGGCCCCTTCCAGCGGTTTGTGCAAACGCCGGGCTGCCGTAGGCTTCTCCCGACAGCTCCTTCCCCGCCCTCTCCGGGCAGCACCGCTGGACTGATGACATGCGGCAAGGCATGGGCGAAAAAATAAAGCAGAAAGAAAAAAAAAAAACCCCAAACAAACCCAAACCTACAACAATCCAGCAGAGGTGTATTTCGGACGCGGAGCCGGCGGGGCGGCCGTGGGGGAGCACCCCTACCCCTTTAAGCCGCGCACCCCCCCCCCCGCCAGGCCGCGGCGGCAGCTGCCGGCTATTTATACGGGG
>VXBO01014427.1:966568-988091 GCA_013400135.1 Rhinoptilus africanus | reverse complement strand
GGGCGGCGGCGGGCGCTGGGTGCCTTGCGCGGGGCGGTCCCGGCGGCGGCGGGGGGGGGCCCGGGCCGGCGGCCGAGCATGGCCACGTTTTTCTCCTCCACGCCGATGAGCGGGAGCCGCTCCTTTGTCCGCGCCGCCGCTGACGACGCCACCATCTCCTCGCTGAGCCCGACGGCCCTCAGCCGGCTGCGGGAGAAGGAGGAGCTGCAGCAGCTCAACGACCGCCTGGCCGCCTACATCCAGCGGGTGCGGGCGCTGGAGGCCGAGAGGTCGGGGCTGGAGCAGCTGCTGGCGCAGCAGGAGGCGGGCAGCGAGCGGGAGCGGCGAGCCCTGCGGCTGCGCTACGAGAAGGAGCTGGGCGATGCCCGCCGGGCGCTGGGCGAGGTGGCCGTGGAGCGGGCCGCGCTGCAGGTGGAGCTGAGCAAGGTCGGCGAGGAGCACCAGCGGCTGCGGAGCAGGTCGGTGGCCCGCTCCCTCCCTGCTGGGGACGGCCCCGGCGCCCCCGCTGCCCCGTGGGGGCTGTCGCGGGGTGAGGGGAAGGGGATGCGGCTCGCCGGCAGCCGCGTGTTGGGCAGGGAGAGCTCGGCGCTGTAGGGTGGCCGGGGCGCGGCGGTGCCCCGAAGGCATGGCCCTGCGAGGTTGGGGTGTGTTGGGTTTGGATAAATCCTGATGTCCGCTCTGAAGATGTGCTGCGGGGACACCGCTGTGGGTGCCTCCTGCTGCTGGGCCATTTCGGCACCTCCTGTGATGGGTATGGGGGCTCCCCTGGAACTTGAGGTGCCACCCAGGCCTTCTGGGGCCAGTATTGCGTGAACGCCGAGCTGACTGGGTTTGGCACCACACCTGTGTCTAAACACTCAAGAAGCTGCTGTGCTGAAAAGTGTCTAGAAAGTCATGGGGGCAGGGGAAAGAGTTGCTGTGTGGTGTCAGCTCACATCTTTTTTGGGGCTTTTTAGCTCAGGTGTTGCCTAGAGGGGGATACACAGTACGGCTTACCTGCTCCAGGCTGGTCCTGCACAGAAACTGTCCTAGTGGCTTGTAGGCCTTGATTTCCGTGCAGGGATGAACTGCCTGCTCTTGCGGGCTTGACCTTCTCACCAGCTGTGTATCCTGAGCCTGGAGTCATCTTGTCTAGTCTCACCAAGTCTGGAACAAAGGGGTGGCCCAATGTAAGTGCAATCAAAGCCTCTCGAAGGAGGAAAGAAGTTGGGTAGTGAAGGGGAAGGAACAAGTGTCCCATCCCAACAAGCTTCCTTTATGGATATACAGTGATAGCATTGCTAGTTACTTTGATGCCCCATTGTACTGCTAAATCAATTACAGACTTGCAATAATTTGGCCCTCTAAATCTTGTTATAAACTTATATCATAGCACCTTTGGGCACCAGCTTTTACTTTTGATGCTTGTACAGAGAAAATACTGCCTCTTCATAGGCTCAGTAAGACTGAAGTAGCTGTTCTACATGGGAATAAAACATGTTTTTACTCTAAGCTTCTGTTTTCAGCTGCTTAGAAGTTCTTGGGCTTGTCTCATTCATGCTGGGTTTTGGCTCATAGACCCATTTCATAAATCTAACCAGCAACTGGAGTGGACAGTGAGGAGAGGGGTAATGCCAGTTCTAAAACTTTTCTGCTGCTCTTTGTTTGTATAACTCTGTGTCTTTGTTTATAAAGCTTTAGGCTTGGCAGGTATGCAATCCTCTGGATGGATTATTTTTTTCTTTAGAGTAACTAGGTCTTAGAAGTGGTTAACTTTACAGCCTATGGGAAATGGTACATAGTACGCGCTGCTTTCTGAAAGGACTAGACTGAAGTCCTAATGAGTGTTTTGTATCCGAGCTGTCTAACTGCAAATGTCTCAGATGACTTGGAACAAACTACTTTGCGGGTATCGTGCCCTTTATATATACACCCTTTAAATAACCTGGAGCTCTCATAGGATGGAATGTTACCAGATAACTTCCATACAGCATTAACCATTGGCTCTTATTAACCACTGGTAAAGAGACTTAAAGCTTCAGCAACAATGAAGTGTGCTTGCACTTCAGCTTTTTTCTTGCTACCTAAACAGTGGTAACTGGAAGTAGGCCAAAGACATTTGGGGAGGAGGAGGAGGAGTTGTGGATACACATATCAGTTGATTGAATTTGGAGCCTGAGGAAGGTCAAAGCAGCTACAGTAGCACAGCAGAGAAAGACAAGACCAGTTTCTTTCTGCACCAGTGAGTATAGATGTGTGTTTTGCTGCTGAACCTGAAATAAGCGATGTAGCAAGATGAAGCTGTAAGAATGAATTCTCCAAGTGCTGTCTCCAGTCTTGACAAACTGGAGTCTTTTTCAAACATACTGAACTCTTCTGGTAAAATTATTTAAATACTCCAGGTCAGGCATATGTGGCACCCTGATTTACAAGGAATGTGATTGGCAGTGCCTCAAAGTTATTGCCTGCAATTGATAGTCAGTAAGCCCTGCTTAGTTCTGCAAGGGTTGGTATATGGAATGTCGTAGAGTACTGTAACTATCACTGCTTGCTGCATAATAATGTGAAGTGGTGTTCTGAATCCTAAACTTGGTTTGAAAGGGTAGTAAATGCTTCTGTCAAAGCCAGACTTATTAAATTGCTATTCTTAAAGATGAAATGACTCACTTCAGGGTTCTCTGAAAATAATATTTGTCAGGAAAGAATATAGGAAACCTGAACCTAGCTGTAAGAGGCCTGCATCAACAAAGTGGACTGTCAAACCACAGAGTCAAAACACAGATATTAATGGAATTTCAGTCTTGTGCACCCTTTGATTGCAGAATGAAATTTATATTATTGTAGGATGAAACAGTCAATATTACCTTTAAGTAATGTTATTGATGTACTTGTTAATATCATAACTAATACTCACAAAGTGGTAGTGGTAGCAGAGATCCCAAAAGGAAGGTGGCTAATTAATATCTAGAAAAGGAAAAAACCTGTTAATACATAAAAACCCCAACCAATCTACAGCACATTATCTTGTTTTTCATTGTTACCACAGACTCTGAGCTGAGTAAAGAATAAATAAACTCTGCTAGCAAAATATTTGGCTTTGCATCATGGTCATGAAGTATGAGACACAGTCAACAAATCTCTGAAGAGCAGGGCTAGAAAAGGCCTTGACCAAGAACCTGATGTAGCCACATGCCCCAGGCCTGTGTTGGCCCCAACCCTACCTGCATCCCTTCCAGCAGATGTTTGTGTAACTCTTTTTTAAAATTCTAGATGATGGAGATTCCAGAATATGCCCCCCAGGCAATGTGCTTCAGTGTTGAACTACTGTTAGTTTTCTCTCCCTAACATCTAAGGCAAATATTCCTCCCTGCAATTTAAGCCTGCAACTTCCTGTCTTTTCCACAACAGACATGGAAAACAGATTCCCTTCCTCTATGCAGCAGTCTTTTATGTATGTAAAGACTGTTATGTCTCCTGTCACTTTTCTCTTCTCTAGACTAAACAATCCTTACTTTTTTCCTAATCTTTCCTTGCAGCCCAAGCTTTCTAGAGCTGATCACTCCTGCAGAAAGGCTTTGGACCCTCTCCAACTGGTCTGCTCAGTTATCCACTGGAAAACTCATTGTGTGAATTATCAGAACTTAGCCACTTGGCAGGACAGATTTTGCTAAAATAAACGGAACACTTTTAGTCCTTGCAGTCTCAAATCTGAGTTTTGAGCAGGAAGTTAGACTCTGGATAGTGGTCAGGCAACTGCAAGGATTTTAGAAGTTAGAGCAGTTGGAGAAATTATCACCCCTTTCTCTGACAGGAACTTGCTGTGGGCCCAGTGCTTCTCTACTGTGGTGCCAAGTAAAACNCCTCCTCTGGACACGCTCCAACACCTCAGTGTCCTTCCTGTAGTGAGGAGCCCAAAACTGAACTGTGTTGGCCATCCAGGTGGTACCTGAGGGCTCTCTACCTGGGTTTTGTGTAAGGAAATGGCCATCTTATGAAGGCAAAGCCTCTCTCCCCCTGTAACTCTGCCATGGTGTGAAGGAGGGAAGAGCCTGTGGCCCTTCCTGAGGGGGAAGAGTCCCTTGCAAGGGTGCCGTGAGGGAAGGGTGGCCGCCGTGGGGCTCGCTGCCCTTGCTTCCTGGGGACAAATCTCCTCCTGTGCTGTGGGCAGGAAGGTCCTGGGGGGCTGTGGGTGGAGGAGGAATCCCACCCCCTGGCAGGCAGAGCTGCGTTCTGCCTCTGCCCACGGAGGAGGGGGTGCTTTGCCCCCATGTGTGCCCAGCATCGCCTGCCACCCTGCCCGAGGAAAGCTGGGCTGGCTGCCTGTAGGTGCTGGGGGGAGGCAGCCTCCATGGTGGCTCCCTCCTGGGGAGAGGGCTGCGCAGGGCTCCAGGGCCTCAGCAGCGGCGTGTTTTAATGGCCAGTAGGCGCTTTGCCAGGAAAGCTGGTGGCAACTTTTGCTGCTGAAAGGAGGTGTCTGTGAGCAGCTGGTTCAGTGGTGGCAGGTCACTGTGGTCTGGTGAACTTCGGCTTTGGGCACGACTAGTCCCTCCCTGAGGAGACGGCGGCCTGTGCCATCCCTTCCCTCTCCGATTGGTGATGCCATGGAAAATAGCTGGCTTCTGCGTAGGATTCACACAAAACAAGCTGGAAACTGGGTCAGAAATCTTTCTGGTTAAACAAATGATACTTGTCTAAGGGGCCTGTCTACTTTGTTTCTTAGAGCTTATACGGTGTTCCCTCAAATGTTAACCAACCTCTCTTGTTTCAGTTCTGCAACAGACCTCTATGAAGGTAAACGCATTAAAAATAAACTTTCTCACTCACCAGCTGCAACTCATGAGTGTAAAACTTTTCACTTGCAGGAATTCAAAAAAAGAAGAGGATTTAAACCTGGCACGGGCCCGTGTGAGAGACCTTGATACTCAGCTGCATTCAAAGGAAGCTGACTTAGCAACAGCTTTGAACGAGAACCGAACGTTGGAGAATAACCTTTGTGAATTAAAGGATCAAGTAGTCACTGTAAGACTTGTTCCTGAAATGTCAACTTTGCTTTCATTCCTGAAGCTTTTGCTTGTTTTTTTCACAACTAGTTATTGAGATTTAAAAGCAGGGAGAGACTGTTATCTATGGCAATGATAGATGGACAAAAAGGTTTCTGCAATCTTATGAGAGCAAACACTACTGGTAGTTTGTTAAAATTGCCACATGTTGTAGGTACCTTTAATTCTGTTCTATTGCCACAGTATGTAACACTTCTTGTTCTATTGAAAGGTATATAGCCCCTGTAGCATTCTCTAACATATCAGCAATGGGAGCATTTAATGGGTCCTTCTTCACTATGCTTAAATCTAGGTAGAATAAACAAGTTCTGACTATTCATTTCAGCCCCGAGGAGAAGGACTTGGGTGTGTTGGTTGATGAGAAGCTCAATATGACCCAGCAATGTGCACTTGCAGCCCAGAAAGCCAACAATGTCCTGGGCTGCATCAAAAGCAGTGTGGCCAGCAGGTCGAGGGAGTTGATTACTGCCTCCTACTACTCTGCTCTTGTGAGACCCCACCTGGAGTACTGCCTCCAGCTCTGGGGCCCCCAGCATAAGGACATAGATGTGTTGGCGTGAAGAAAAGGCTTTGGGGAGACCTTATTGTGGCTTTCCAGTACTTAAAGGGGGCCTAGAGGAAAGATGAGGAGGGTCTCTTTATCAGGGAGTATAGCAACAGGACAAGGGGTAACAGTTTTAAACTAGAAAAGGGTAGATTTAGATTAGATATCAGGAAGAAATTCTTTACTGTGAGGGTGGTGAGACACTGGCACAGGTCGCCCAGAGAATGTTGTGCCTGTCCCACCCCTGGAGGTGTTCAAGGCCAGGCTGGATGGGGCTTTGAGCAGCCTGGGCTGGTGGGAGGTGTCTCTGCTCATGGAAGGAAGGGGCATTAGAACTAGATGATCTTTAAGGTCCCTTCAACCCAAATCATTCTATGATGCCATGATTTTTTTTCTCAACTCTTACGCTACTAAAATGAATTCTGCTTGAGAACACATTCTATCAATGTGTTTCTAAGAGCATAGTTTTTGTGTCTTCATGCTTTAATGTGATCTTCAAATGAACTAATTTCACATCTTTAGGATGAAAATTTAAAGAAACAAACAATCAAACTTGTGTCATTGAAGCCGCACACTCCAACACTGCAAGTGTATAATAGTTTGTCAACTTAGTTAAGCTACATTTTAGGATTTCACTTGTTAAGCATCAAACAAATTATACTGGAAGTAGGGAGAAGGGGAGGAATGTAGACGGATGGTACAACTGATTGATAAGAAGTCTTTGAGGAGCCAGACTTTACTTGCCTTGTGGGAAATCTGGCCTACATAACAATTAATAGGGTTCTTCCTGTTGCCAATATGCTGTATCCCACTGAAATAAGAACTTAAACAGAGTAACCAACTTCACTGAAGCCGTGTGTTTTGATTGCTGTGAGAATGAAGCTGAATGACCTGTAATAAGTTGACTGTCTTAGTTTGGAAAAATTACCTCCTAATTTTGATTACCCTGATGTCTGTCTTTTCTAGCTGCAGCTGTCACTGGAAGATACCAAAGAGCATCTCCACAGTGAAATGTTGAGGAGGGCAGAGCTGGAAAATTGTATGAAAACTTTGCAGGAACAAGTGGTGTTCCAGAAGCGCCTTCATGAAGATGTATGTTTTAGCATATTACAAGTATTTTTTTATTAGGCGTCCATGATCCCTGGATGCTCTTAAAAGCAAAGTTAAGATGTGCTTTATCCTTAAAAATGTAATTAGCTGAGTCAACCTATCGCAGTCCACCAGCCAGTAAAATTCACCCAATTAGGAAAAAGCATACATCCTCATGTTAACTGGCATAGTAACAACAGGTATCTGGAATATGAGAATTTTCTTAGGCTGCACTTCTGAAAGTAACTACAATCCCAATATACTACTTTGTGTAACTGAAAGTGCATATATTACAATTAAAGCTAAATGATTCCACATGTTTGTTGGAAGCCTAAAATAATTGAAGAAGTTAAGTCCCCTTTAATAAGCAAGTTATGTTTCTTACTTCCTTAACACTTACCAAAGGTGTCTGGTAACCTTTGTGTGAGAAGTCAGTACATAGAACTAGGAAAGATGTGAATGTAAACTCACTTCCTTCTGACTGGAAGGAAAACAAATAGTGTGTGGCTTAAGTGACAGAATTCCAGTTTCTCTAACCATCTACGCAGTGTGGTTGAGTAAAACAAGAATAAAACAAGGTAAAGTAACAGTGCTTAAAGAAACTGAAGTGTATATGCATGTGTTCTAAGTAAAGAAAAGCAGAGAAATAAATCTAGTTCAAAGAAGTATTCTAAAAATGAAATTCAAACTACTCCATTTACTAGTTCAAGTGATGTTGGTAGTGAGGAAGCAGAACAACTCAGCACAAGGTGGAAGTACATGACCTAATGGATTAATATCTAAGATCTGAATAAAGATTAATTACCTTGCACTTGATAAGTCTGCTTCAATGTTGAATAAGTTGATAAGCTGGTACATTAAGTCCAGTCTCAAATGAAACTGTCTTGGCTTGCTTACTCTCTGTGGAATTTCTTCTCCTAGGAACTCAAGGAGACAAGAAAAGTCTATGAGAGCAGGATAGCAGAAATAGAATCTGGCTATCAGAGAGAATTTGAAAGTAAGCTCTTGGATGCTCTGCAGGGGATCAGAAAAGAACATGAAGAACAAATTCAAGGATACAAAGAGGAGCTGGAGCAAACCTTCAGTGCAAAAGTGAGTCTGTAAAAGATGTCAATAAAACAAAGTTTAAGTTCTCTGCACCTTGATATGATTAAAGTCACACTAGCATAAATGGCTGGACACCTTGCATTCAGTGCAGAGCTGCTTGGCATAAGTTGTTATGAAATCTTGTAGTGTTAAATTTGAAAATAGAACTTCTATGAACACTTGGTCCCCCACAAAACTGGTTCAAGCATCATACTGTTCCTTTGGGGTACAATTAGAAACGTCTAATGTAATAAAGTTGATCATAATTCAGACTTCTGACAAATTCAAGACTAAGGTGTGCTATGTTTGTATTAAGCAATTTCAGTATTATCGAATAAAACTTAATCTACTATTATAGTTTTACCAAAATGTGTGAAATAAGGTATTCTTACAGTTCTACAAGTGCACTTTTAAATGTAGGAGTGCAAATGTCCCTTTGCAGTTGCTCATACTGGATAAGGGGGAGAGGGTGGCTATGGAAGTAGCTTGATGGTTTGTCTTCCAGAACTGGTCTGTCACCTCTTTCCCAGCATTAGACACATAGTAGGAAAAAAGTAATACTTCAGGCTTATGCTTTTGGTAGGTAAGAGGCCAGAGGTTTCTGGGTTGGTTTCAGTGTGCAGTACTGGTATCTTAAGCCTTGTTTAATACTCGGTGCAGAATCACACGATCTGCTACTATTCTCAACAATTACATGTGTTCATTTCTTCCTGGTTCTTCTGGCTTTCTGTACAGAGACACTTGTATGCCTAATCAATTCCTTTGGATGCTTCTGTCCAGGTTTCCACTGGAAATTCTGTGAGTGCCTCTTGCAGTAGCATGGCTCTACATTGTCCTTTCTCAGAACATCTCAAGATTGAATTGCTCTAGAAATAGTTCAGTGCTGCTTATAGTGATGCAGGAATTGTTTAGTAATAGAACTTCTGGGGAAGAGCAATAGTTTGATAAGCACACCTAATATCCTGTTGCCCCGTGCTTTGACAAGCAGCTTCTAAACATATTCTCCATTGTTCTTCTGGAGAATCCATTTACTTTATATCTATACAAAGACTTCATGCATTTGTAGCTGAAATATCCTAATCCAGCAGTTTTCACTACCTGATTACTACTGACTTTTTCTGACGTGAATGTCAAACTTACATAAACCTCCCTGAAATGCAATGAAAAACTTTCTGACCTGGACTTTACTTAAATGTGCAGATGCCAATAAAATAGAAGTATTTCCAGATGTAACAGCTGGGAATCACTTGATTTTCTTTCGTTATTTAAAATACATGGTTATAAGCAGCTCACTACTAACAGTGACTTATCCATAGGTGGAGAATGCCCAGAAGTCTGCAGCAAAACATAGTGACTTAGCCATTGCTGCTCAGGAGGAGCTGACGGAAACAAAGCAGCGAGTTGATGTTCTGACCTCTCAAATTAATCAACATCAAAGCCAGGTACTATCTTTATTTGCATATCCTTAGAATTATTTTAATTTAGATACCCAGTTCAAAATACTGGCTTCTCCATAATCTTCAGTTATGGTTTAATAGATTTTTTCCCTCCTCTTAATTTTAGAACGTTGCTTTGGAAAGCAGAATAACGGAGCTACAGAGGATGCTGGATTATGATCGTGATCTCCATCAAAGGCGTATGTCTGAAAAAGAGAAAGAAATGGCACAAGCCCAGCAGAAAGCACAAGAACAGCTGGAAGAATATGAGAATCTCTTAGATGTGAAACTGGCTCTAGATCTGGAAATAAATGCCTACAGGAAGATGCTGGAAGGAGAGGAACAGAGGTAGGCTATAACAAGATCCTCATATGAGGATTTGCTTTGTCAAAAATATCTACGCTAATTAACTGTATATTCTTCAGAATGTGGAGGAGGCAAGAAATAAATATTAAGTATGTAATTAGTGACATAATTTAGTACTTGAAGCATAATTTTGCAGTTGTTATTTATATCCTACATCCACCACATGGTGTAGTAAGATGAAGTAACTTGATAAACCCAGCTGACCAACTTCAAAGGTACATTAGACATCCCTCCCTAGAATCAAACTTTCTCAAAGCTTTATGCCACATCCTAGAGGTATATCACAGACAGTGCTTAAGTTTTATGAATGAAACTGGGAAATTGTATCAGCTCCCAACTATGCAGATACTGCCTGGTGAGAACATGAATTCAATACATGCTAAGAAGGGTCAAAAAATGTAAATTATTCCACTAAAGATTTTGTCTGCAGAGACTTTAAAGGAATACTTATTGCAGTTAGGAGTCTCTTCTTATTGATGTAAGCTTGCTCTGAAGTCTAGGACTGGGGCTTCAGGGAAAGCTGGGATATAAGAAGCTGTTAGGCTTGGCTATAGTGGGAGGATAGGAGTGACAAGAAATAAGCATATCAGATATTCAAGCGAATGTTATCTGACTCCCTTCTAGGCTAAAGCTGTTACCCAGTCCCCCTTCACACAGCACTGCAACTCAAGCAACAAGTCAAGAGCGGCAGTTCCTGCACGGGAAGAGGAGAATGAAAGAAGCCAGAAAGAGAGGGCGTAGTGCTGGATTTAAGACTGTTCAGCGTGCTTCATCTTCTGGAAGTATATCCATTGAAGAAATCGATGAAGATGGGAGATTTGTCAGGCTTAAAAACAACTCCAATGAGGTATTTCTATTCATTCAAGTCTGTATGGCCTTCATTGCAAAGTACGGCTGCTTGTGAACTGACTTGTAGTGTAGTGAGAAATGACAATAGGGAAGGACTGAAGAGACAAGGGAAGAGTACTGCCAAACTAAATACAAAGCGGGACTTCTTGGCTAACCTGGCTGCTGTCAAGAGAAGACTAGAGGCTGATTTTTATTTTTGTACTTCAGGTGTTTTGTTCACATGGATGTCTGGGAGGTGCCTTTGAGGGGAGGTGCACTGGGTTCTATGATGCAGAAATTGAATACCTTCAATAGTTTCTCATCAGGTTCAGGCTAGCACTGTCAGAAGTACTACTTATTCTTGAACTAAATAAGGTACTTAGTAAATTGGATAATGACAGCTTCTTATTACTTAATAATAGCTTAAAACAGCTGTAAGGGTGAGTAGCGCTGACAGTATCTAATCCATGTAGAGGGTTTATCTGACAAATTAGATAATTCTTTGAGTAGTCTGCAAATCCAGAATTATTAGAATTAATCTGCAAAGCTCCAAAACTTGTGGCTGGTAATTTAGCCACTTCAGCCTGAGAAGCCTTAAATCTTCACAGGCCACTGTGCATGTGTTATAGACATGGCCCAAGTGGGCAGATGGGCATGACCAACTTCATTGATCAGAATCTCCCTACCCTACCACAGTCCCTCTTCAACAGAAGGCATGAATACATGTGCTTGAACTTAGTAGGACTAAGATTAATCCTATGGAAGTACCAGGAGAAATCACAGGGAGGCTTTAATGGAAACTTGAAAGCTTCCTCAAAATTGATCAGATTCTTGTGTGCTACAGGAGTTGAACTAAAACTGCCCCTGGAGTCCAGAAAGAACCTGGCGCCTGTATGATATGGTGTTCATCTGTCATGCTGAGAGAAGTTTCTTGTCCCACAGGATCAAATACTACATGGATGGGTGTTAAGACGACATCTTGGAAGTGTGCCAGATGTAACCTACAAATTTCCTCCACTGTTCACTCTTCAGGCGGGCCAAGTAGTTACAGTAGGTAGTGGTTTTGTGAAACTTAATCGGAGCTGTTCTTGCAATGTTAGACAGCAATAGAGATTCATGTAATAAGGAAAACTAAGTTGTTACCAGAAGAGCCTAAAAGAACTAAAATCATTATTTCATATGGAGAAGGGAGATGGGAAAAATCCTTGCAACAACTTGATCTGAAATGCTAATTAAATTTTCTTTAAAGCTAGATCTTGGATTGAACTTGGATTGTCCCATATTGGAATGTGCCATTACTATAAACAGAATCAATATATTCTAGTTTATTCTTAGGGTTCCCCATACTCCTGTGATTTGATACAAGTTGTGCAAAGACTTTCACTATTGCTAAAAGCTGTAGTCCACTGCAGTTCAGCAATGCTGAGCTTGTGGCTTATGGTACTAGGCTAAATATTAGCTCTGAAATGATACTTTAAGTACTTCTAGATAGTGATCAAAGAGCCTAATTCTACACTCTGCACTCCAAACTCTGTACAAGCTTGCTCAAGAGATCTGTGAGTGGCCCCAGGCTATCTTGTATACACAAATTGCTGCCATGAGTGTGTCTGGAACCATAACTTGGTTCTGTGACTCGAATGATATGCAAGCAAGGATACCTCTACATGAGGTAGAAGCTGTTAACAGCCTTTTCTACATTAACTGTTTTACAGTCTTCAGTTAAAAAAATTTAAAAATTCCACCACTCTTGGTAGTCCTGAGAAGAACTAACCTGCTAGGGATCACAGTACTTCAGTTTCTGTTACCAGACCTCTTTGGTATTGGAGTACTTCAGAGCTGCATGTTAGACTGAATCCTGATCTAGCTCCAAACAAGATTCTTCAGAAGCTCCCTCTAAATCTGTTGCAGATCTGGGGTGCAGCTGCTGGCGTAAGCCCTGGTCCTAGTGATCTGGTCTGGAAGTCTGAGAAGTTTTGGGGAAGCAGGGATAATATTGATGTTAAACTTATCACAGATGCTGGTGAGGTAAGTGAGAGCTTCTACTGTCCTAGTATTAAACTTGTTTGTACTTGATCCTTGAGGGTTCTTGGTGGCAATTCAACTGTATTCTAGGAACTCGCAGAGAGACAGATAATGCGTGTACCCAGAGGAGAAGAAAGCAGTGAGCAAGATGATGATTATGAAGAAATAACTGGAAGTGAAATGGAGCTTCCATCTCGGGTAAGCTGCTTGAATTTTAAACACGTGCTATCAACAGAACCATTCAGTGGCCATTTCTTTTCATTACTGTATGAAACTACTTCTCCAAGTCCTATCCGTACCCTACAACTCTTTATATTTTTCTTGATGTCAGACCAAAAGGAGAAGAAAAAAGAAATGTTGTTTGGTTTCATGATAGTGGTTCCTGTGGGCCTCCTTAAGCAGGTGAGATGGTGATAATCACGCTTGTCATCTCATAGAAACGTTGCTTCACTGATAGTGCTCTTGTCCTATGGGGGCTTGCAAGGGATGTAGCTTGCATGGCTTTGCATCAGAAGTTGAATTGATGCTTTGCTTATTCTCTGGCTGAATATGATCAAATAGTAGCATTAATTGTTTGGTCTCTTATTACTGACACACTGAAAAAATACTACCTTTAATGTCTGTTCCATCTAAACATCTGACTATGAATGAACTTAAAAGCTGTTACCCTAAAAAGAGAACACAAATACCAACTAGAAATATCTTATTTCTGTGGGATGAAGCAACTTATCTGAAGCTCCAAGCATTGTCCCTGAATTGCTTTTAAGATAACTTAAGTTCACACAGAAGAAATGTAATATTTCTGTTCAGAAGTATTAAAAGGCTGAAATCAAAGTTCTTAGTGTACTGATTGCCTAAGTCTCTCAAACTCAAGCATGAGTTTAAATGAATATTTAAGCATGAGTTTGAGAGCCTTTTGTTCTAGCTCATTTCCAGGAACTACTCTTATTTTGCTCTGCAAAATATCTCAGCCTTACTTCAGTCATAAATACTCTGATACTTTCCAAGTGGAACTTCATTAGCATGACCTGCACCTGTACTGGAATTAAGAGTCAAATAGAAAAAGCATGTTTTGCCTTCAATATACTTACAGTGCTTTGGCTACAATTTGCATGTTGTAATGCATAATGTAATGAAAGACTCTGTAGTCTCTCCAAATGGCTTTTGACTGACGATATTATGAGTCTGAATGTCTGCATATCGGATGCTCCTATGTACTTTGGTGTGCTAGTAGTCGGGTATCTTTACCTGCTGTAGTAGTCGGGAACAGAACTAACACGAGGGCTTTATTGGTCATAACTGAACAATTATGGACTGTACCACAGCCTTGAGTTGATTTGTTTCTTGACTTGAAATAGCACCTTTGCTAATGCAAAACCAAGGCCTTAAGGACAAGGGATTGCCTAGCTAAAAATTCACTCGTGCCCTCCTGCTGACTGGTAGCATTTTGAGCTACCACAACTCTTGCTAAAACTGATTCTACACAGTTACGAGGAGTACTTCCATCTTACTGCACCAGGTCTTAAAGCTACCACCACTTCCTGTCTGAAAATTGAGAAGTACCTTAGCATTCTCTTTCTGAAGAAAATGTACCTAAGAACCGGCAGTTACTGCCTGCTACTTGGTTCTTTCCTTGTCCTTCTTTCAAACAGAAAATCTGGGTAAAATATCTACTAATATAATACTATCTGGCTTAAAAGCTGTTTATCAAAGTCTCCTGACTTAGGTGCGCATTCTTGTAATATTTTCAGTCTCTCACTGAAGGAGGGCAAGACCCTGTTAAATGGGCTATTGAGAAAGGTTCAATTATGCTGTTCTGGCCTTTGGGCTCTTGATGCACAGCATACACCAAAACGATGGAAGTAACACTAGTGGAAGCTTTAGGCTCATAAAGAGACTTGATAGAAGCTGCTCTTCATGTTTGGACTAGGGCTTCTCCTCAAGATTATGTGTTGTGTTGGTTTTTATTTAAAAGCTCTTTATTTGAATTGACTAACAGTATGGCTTGTTTGGCAATCAGTGATGGAAAGCAAAAGTAACTCTTTTCTTTACACCTAACCTGTTTTATCAGCAACTTTACAATACAGTAGTGTGCCACTTACGGTAAGAATCAATTTACTCTAATGTTAATGTCATTCCTGTCTGCTGAATTCCTATGAAACTCTTGCCATTAGTACCTCTACGCTTCTGCTGCATTGGTAGTACTGAAATAATGGCAGCTTAGTGAAAAACAGTTCACTTCCTGCATGCAGTAAAATGACGCAAAGAAAGCATGCTGTGCTTTAAAGGAAGGCAGGGTTACCATGGCTCTTGCTTCTATTGTTGCCATCCTAGCTAGAGTAGCATGAATCTGCATGCCAGTTAAGTTGTGATGCTTCAGAACTGAGGTACTGATTAGATAGCTTGATGGTCTTTCATTAACGAAGGCATCGGCTTGTGTATTGCATGGACTGAAATTCTTAAAAGCTTGTTTTCTTTTTCCCCTGCCCCCAAACCATCTAGTATAGTAAAGGTACTGCCTCTCTTGAAAACCTGCTTTGCTTTATTAATAAGTAATAAAATCTACAAAACACTAAAACCCCCCCACACCTATATGAGGATCAGGTAGGTAACAAGCAATACATACTGTTTGTATACATGATAATTAGCCTAATGTCTTGATGTTTTATTTCTGCAGCAAAATGAGGATCCTAGCTGTTCTGTCATGTAATGTGGACAAAGAGATGATCATCTGAAAAGTCCTCAGTCCCAGGTGACACAGACTACTTGTGTGTTGGTATCTTCTGCAATATCTGAAACTTGGAATTCGCATCTCCCATCTGACCGCTTTGTAAGGAACATTGTCCATAACGTGATGAACTTTCCTACCTTCTGATACTGGACCCTGTTCTTGGATTCACTGTTATAAAGATCGGTAGGATGTAAGCTCCATGGGAAGTTATTTTTACTTTAACACAAGGATCTGATGTCCACGACCTGCTGAAACAAAGGATAGTACACAGTTTACAAAACTTCTAAACCTATACCCTAAAAGGATGCTAAAACCTGGTAGTTCTGATGTGGTGTTTCTCCAAAGGTAATTTCTGTTTCAAGCCTGAGTGGGAAACTACATGGGCCAGATCACACCCCAGCTTGCTGAAGTAAAACACTATATTGAAGAGTGCTGAGTCTCTCAAGTGTTTCCTGCTCAGATCTTGATCTGAAATATATGAAACTGGTCTAGATGACTTGCTAGAGAACTTCCTAGAGTGAAACTTTTTAAAATTAAAGGCCAGTTGTACAAATACTCATGTCTTATTAAATGTACTGTTTCTGTATTCTAGCACCTGGAAATCTACCAGTTCCAGTATTGTATATTCCTAGGTAAGTCTGACACAGCTCTACTGTGATATACTGTATCTTGGACAGATGTACCCTGTAAATGTGAAAAAGCATCTCATTCCAACAGAGAAGGTACTGTAACTAGCAATATGAGTACTCTGTTTGAATGCTCCCAATAAGTCAGCTTTCTAAGGGGCTAGGAAAAAAACCCATGCTGAAACAAAAACCAAAACTAGAAAGCACCAACTGCAGTAAAAGATGCATCAAAAAGACCTGCTCTTTGAATGCTTATGTACTAAATCTCCATGCAGCCTGCAGTACTGCTTTGTGTATGTCTCATGGGGCTGTTGGGGAGCAATGTCTATTGGCCAGTATGTAATTTACTGCAACTTTAATAGCTCTGTAGTCCATGTAAAGCTTGACCTGTAACCCTCAGAAACCAGGCGCTCAGCCTCTGGGGCCACTGCATTCAATTATTTTTAGGCTCCTTTTACCAGAATGCTCACCTGCCCTGGCTCTAGGGTAAAGAAAGGGCCTTGATGAGCCACTTCCCTTTAAGAGCAGGGGGAGAGTAGCTGAAGGGAGAGGAGCAGCTGAGATTGCAGAGCTCTCTAAATGCTGGAATAGTTTTTTGACTGCCTCTTGCCTTCCCTGTTCTGTGTTAGGATGCAGTCGTCAAGGTGAGGCTTTCCCTATACTAGTTTAAACTCTCTTAAATAATTTAAAAATTCTAATGTTGAGACATCAAGGCTAGATGCTGGCTTGATACTTGCATTTAGCAGATCTGAATTCTTGTTGTACCTTATGGCCCACATAGAAACAGATGCTGCTATATTTATCTTTATTTACCTTGCTATATTTATCTTGATTTCTTAAACTTTTTAAACTAAAAGATATTTTTCATGTGTATATAAAAGTAATCTTGGAGTTTAATACTTGCAGGTTAAATAATAAAGTTCTGTTTGTTCACTGAGTTACTTGAGTGTCTCAAAAGACTTTGAAGCAATAAAACTGGGTATTTAGAGAAGAGTCCCTGTAGAGTGAAGAAACCTTTGAAATACTGTGCTGCCTTGTCTATATTTATTACTCAGTTTTTCAAATAAAGCAGAACTGTTAAGAACTTGATTTAAGAGGAATCTTCAGTATTTCAAATGAAACCTTTTCATAGCACGAGGGAGGGATGGTTTTAAGCAACAACTGTGAAAGATCTGAACTAGTGTATGTGTCTTGGTAGGAAACAGCAGTGGTACAGCATGTTGTTTGGTAACACCATCATTGGTCTAGGGCCCAAAACTACTCTATACAACACACTAGACACTTTGTATGCCAAGAACAAGTTTCATAGTCTTAAAAGGATATATATATGTAAACAATCACTTACCTGATGTGCAATTGATCCTACTGTGCAAATTGTCTTCCTCATAGCAAACTCTTTTATATACTTTATTATAATCAATAGCAGTAGAGCACGCTCTTGACCTGCTTCCAGCTTACTACTTCTACATCTATACTAAAGGATGAGCTGCAAAGTGTATTGAGAATTTAAACATGTAACTCTTTCCTCTAGGGAATTCTGGTGAGGTAGATACCAGAGATTTCAATGCCTCTTTTCTTGCCTGCTATGGAAAGGTATGACGGGGGAGACCTCTCTGATAAAGAGGGAAAGAGCAAAGGAAGCTGTGGATCCCAAACATTTAAGCCTCTGAAAATTGTCCTGTACACTTTGTATTCAGACCATCTTAGCTACTTCAATTCAAAAAAGAACCATATTGCTGCTCTCTTAGTTAGGGGCTATTTATGCTGCTCAGATGGAGAATTTCCTCCCCCTGTGATACACATTAAATTCTTTCCTTTCTGGGGAATGCTGTTTCTACTGGACCACAGAACCAAGTAGAGCTTGAAGCACTGAAGCTGGATTCACACCAGTTTGCCCATAAAGAGTTCAGCTCTCTGTTATACAGAGACAAACTGGCAAAAGATTACATGTTCCTCTGGGGTTGCTGAATTTTTTGGTCATTATTACATCTGTACTTAGTAAGCAGAGCAGAAGATGGATAACAGAAAAACAAATTAGTGTTGTCTTCATTTTGATGCAGACTCTGAATCACACAATAGTTTGTGTTGGAAGGGACCCTTAAAGGCCATCTAGTCCAACCCTCCTGCCGTGAGCAGGGACATCTTCAACTACATCAGGTTGCTCAGAGCCCCCTCTAACCTGACCTTGAATGTCTCCAGGGATGGGGCATCTACCATCTCTCTGGGCAACCGGGGCCAGCGTTTCACCCCTATGTCTAGTCTGAGTTTTGCCTCTCAGTTTAAACCCCTTTTCCTATCACAACAGGCCCTTCTTATAAGCCCCCTCTAAGTGCAGTAAGGTCTCCCTGGAGCCTCCTCCTCTCCAGGCTGAACAACCCCAACTCTCTCAGCCTCTCCTCACAGCAGAGGGGCTCCAGCCCTCGGATCATCTTTGTGGCCTTCTCTGGACCCACTCCGACAGGTCTGTGTCGTTCCTGTGCTGTACTCAAGATACCCGAGCCTGTCTGTCCTTCCCTTTGAGGCTTTTTTTTTTTTTTGCATGTACTTAAGTTATAGCATGCCTTTCCCTCTCTACCTCACCTTCTCTTTCTCCTTGTTTTCTATCCCCTCCAAATAAATAAAAAAAAAGTGGAAGTGCATTGACTTTTCCTCTGTTTGCAGCGGTCACCAGTGATACTCACCTATGGGATACTCAATGGAGGTCTATACAAGCCCTGTGGAGCTACAACGGGTTTGTACTTACTTCAAAGGAATATTTCTCTTATCCTCCTGCTAGAAGAAAATTTTAAACAGACGTTATAAATGCTACACAGTCAGTAGGGAAGGAGCAAGATTTTTAAAATTCCAGTGGCTGCAGTTTCATAAAGCTAATACTCTGGCTTTATTTATGCATTTTTAACGTAGCATTGTTTTCTTCACTGAAAGCTGATATATTTAGCAAAAGTGACCTCCAGCTCAAAAACAAATGCCAGAACTATAGGAATAGAAGCAGCAACCACTCTTCTTATCCCACAGAAATATTTATTCAGTTTGGTCAGTAAATTATAGGAATTTTCAATGCTGAGAACTTGTACTTAGTACAACATCATAATATTGACAACAACCACTTTGCCTTTTGTCAACATACAATGTGAAACATAGGTTAACTTGCTCACAATAAATTACAGTGTGATAGATGGAGAGAGCTCAATGACATCAGTAATGTAGGAACTGGTTACAGTTAGCTTCACTTACAGTATTTTTAAAAATGGTTTTCAATAGTAAAATCATTGCAGCCAAAGATAAAAAAAATCCACGTACAATAACAGCAAGGAAATGCATTGTTGGAGCAACAGTGAGCTACCAGTAAACACTTCGTACAGTGATCTTCAAGGCACAAAGCAAAAAAACTGGGTATGGGTTTTTTTGCAGGTTGATGGACTCAGGAAAGGTAAAGTTTTTTTGAATATAAAATAAATACATTTTAAAAAGACGCATACAAAAGTCAGTAAGTCAGTCAAATAGCAAGGCTTTCACAGAATGCCACACTGACAGAACATTTGTGAATCCGTTTCAGTCACAAAATCATGTTCACAGCTTGAATGACACAATCACTGAGGCAAGGGAACCATCACTTCAACATAATTAATGGGGAAGAACCCAGACTCTCCATTTAACATCCCCTCATACCAATTCTCATCAATCTGATTGGTCAAAGTTATGATGTCCCCTTCCTTAAACCCAAGCTCGCCTTCATTTTCTGGCTCAAAGTCATAGAGAGCTTGGCAGCAAGGCTGATCCATGTGCATCGAAGAACCTGCCCAGCGACAGAAAAAAACACATATTAATAGAGCTTCACAGCATCCCACAGCCACCAAGCATAAAACAACGGGTCAAAAAATGTAGTCCTACTGGCATGAATTTCTTCTTTCACCCCCCCAAACAGCTTTTCCATTGCTTTCTCCCGTTAACACCTGGTCCTAGCTATAAAAAGTAACAGCAGTGATAATTAGTTTAAAGCATAATTCTGTTCCTCCCTTCAGCTCAGACGCTACTCCATTTTCATTCCTAGCTGCCTTCCCTTTCAAAAGGATATTGATCTCAAACAGACAGCCTGAGTAATCACTGTTGCCAAAAATCCATGCAGTCTCTTTGGAGCGGCAGCTGGAGGAACTGGAAGGGTAGGAGCTGAGGAAGCAGAAGAGTCAACGGGAGAAGTGACAAGTAACCATTTAAAACAAGCGGCCTGGCGGCACACCGCCGCCGCGGGAATAGCTACCGTCCTGCAAGCACAGCTGGATTTCCACGCGCCTCAGCAGCAGCGAGGCTTCACCCCCGCCTGCCCGCGGCGGTGATGCTCAGCTCCGGGGGACTGCTCCCCAGGCTCGCGCGCTCAAATGCTTTGTCGTACGCATCCTTCATCTGAACCAAAGCCAAGGTTATGCTGGGAACAATGGGGCCTGCCAAAACCTTTTACAGACAAAAACAGTTTTCCGATACACTATCTGTCTGTTCTTGTGACTTACGCTGTTTGCCCTGCTATAAAGACCTTCATTCCAAATTGCTCTTTTAAAATAGTAACCGTACCATATGCAAATACACTACCAAGTACATCTATTTTCAGGAAAACAAGTAAATATAACTTACAGCACAAACCAGAATCAGCATTAGCAAAAGAAGTTAACCTTGTAAATGCAATCACCTTTTTTATAGATATTCTCATGAAGGGGTGTTAACTGGCTTGGATTTGTAATATTGATACGCGTGTAATATGTTCATCCATTCATATTTATGAATGATAACTTATTGTAATGAAAGGTAATCTAATACTCAAATTGGAAAGCTTAGCTCTGTGGCCAAGGACGAGCCAGAAGTTCAACTGAAGTTCAGACATAGCAGATTTTCAAAAATATATACAGCATATGCAAGTAAGAGTCTGGTAATTTGAAATACATTTATAAATGAAGAATAGGAGAAAAGATTTCACGCTGCTGCCATGTAAACACCAGAAAAACACATTAGCAGGTGACAGCTCTAGAAAACTCTAGTACTTGCATTTAAGCAATTAAACATCTGAAATACCAAGTTATTCGTGTTGTCTTATTTGCAACCACGCAACAATGCTCAAACATTCCAGTCTTGACTCTCCCAGCTATCACACTTGCTAATGACACAATCACCTTGAAGAGTAACTTTTCTCTGGGTGAATCTGCACACAATGCAATACAAACAGAATAGCTAAAATGTTAAAGATGCATTTTAATGTGGTAATCATGGTAATATGTAGGAAACTATTGAAAAGTAACTGTTCAGGTATTCAGTAAAAGGAACGAGGAGATTTCTCTTACGGAAACCAGCTGACAACTGTTCTGGTGACCAGTAAATGAGAACAGGGGAAAGCATCTTTTGAACTGACAGTAATACAATCGGGGGTGATGTTTAGTATTAAAATTGGGAAGTAGGAATTACTTTTCTATTTTGTGGGTATGTTTTATCCTTCATACCAACAGAAGAGAGCTATTATTTATATGTCCTGGTTTGAGAGCACAGAGATCCCCCTCAGCCAGCCTCCCCCGAACACTGTTGTGACAGCGCTGCACGAGCCTCCGCCTCTGGAAGGCACAAAGTTTTACAAGAACAAACTAAATAATGGCTAGTCTAATANATCTCTTTCTCTCTTCCTCTCCTCGGCCATCTGTCATTATGCTTGGCCAATGCGGCCAAAACCATGACAGTGACACAGGAGTTCTGCACATATTTTTGCTGAAACAGTCAAA
>VXBO01014427.1:945001-965746 GCA_013400135.1 Rhinoptilus africanus | reverse complement strand
CCCCCCCCCCCGCCCCTGCAAACAGGGTTTATGTTCATTTATAACACCCCACATGCCTCCTTAATTTCTCCAGTTGTGGAGCTAAACTACCACACTTCACTGTCACATTCAAAGATAACTTGTCATTGATCTCCTGACCCCTCAAAACCTGGGCAGCACAAATGGAAAAAAACTCCACAAAAACAGGTTAAGCAAAAAGCCGTCTGTGATTTCTGGAGTGTCGCAGGACGAAACCAGAATGCCATTCAGTGCTGGTTTGGTTTTGTTTTTTTGGCTGGTTTTCTTCCCCAAAGGGAGTTGCTTCCTGTACCTGCATCTAACTCTGTCTTCTATACCATGTTGTACACATATGGTAACAAAATTACACATTCCTAATCACAAATTGGAAGCTTGCTAAAATAATTAATCCAAGTCTCTCTCACAGCTGAAGTAAGTAAACATTTAGATGCTTATGTTAAATTCCAGCACGTGGTAACCAGACCCATTTATTTCATATCATAGTCAAACCTGACAGACAGAGAGAGGGAAAGGCATGATGTAACACAGCTTTTAAAGAGAGTTCTGAAGTGAGCCAGATGAAGCTCGTACCCTCAGCTGATTAATGAGGATAACAATGAATCAGAATAAGAGCACAGATTTGTTATCATTGCTTAATCAAAGCAGCTAAATAATTTACAACATTAAAATGATGTTTCTGTGAATCTAGCCCTGCAAATGTGTGCAAGTCATTAGTAGTAAGTAATCCCCATGTGTTAGGGACCGTATAAAGGAACTATTTCTGCTCCAAGGAGCTGATACTTAGCTTGAAAAGCCATGGTGAAACACAGGAAAAGCCATTTCAACAATCAGAACTGGACTGTGGCTGTTGCGCTGAACGTATCAGAGCTTACTCTGAACTGTCCTGTTGTTTCCCATGAGTTCGCTGAACACTAAGATGCTGCTTACCTTAAGTGACAGTATCAAAGAAATTCAAGGTCTGCGTTTTGTTAGCGTCAATGTGTAAAGAGGGGAAATTAAGCATGAAAGTGCTTGTTTGTGTAGGATGAAGAGGTCATTTTTCTAAACAAAAAAAAAAGAGGGTGATCCCGATGCTATCCCCCCTATCACATGGAGACCTTAAACCATTTAGAAGTTTTGCCGAGAGCCACCTCATTCAGATTTCTAAATCGCAGACCATAAATCTAACCTGTTTCATTATTCTGATTTTAAACAAGAACAGAAAGGTTTCCCTATTTACAAGCAGGGCATAATGACCCCACCGCAGCTCCACAGAAATCTAGATGTATAACTTTTGAGTATGGAACAGGGAGAGAAAGAAAAGAATGAACAATGATTTCGTAGCTTCTTCAGGAGGAAAACAACATGATAGATGGTCTTTCTGACTGATATTATTAGTAAAGCTAAGCAGAACAATAATTATTAAATATATCCCATTTCTCCTTTTCATCTTTCATGGATTGTTTTATTTCTCTTCCACTCTGACAGCACTGAGTGAGGCAAGCAGTAAGTGAAAGCCCCTCATTTCGTGATATGTGAACAGTTGATGCAATATTCCATTAATGGAATCAATAAACGGAAGTGGCTCACGCCTTCCTGATCTTAGTGATCAGTGGTCGTTTATTTTTCAGTTCATTCACTGAATTTTAACTCGTTAAAACTGGCATTTTTCTTTCACTAAATGGGCTGGAAGCAACCTCAAGAAGTCATCTAGTCTGTCTTTCTCCCAAAGGCAGGAGCGATTACCCTTAAAGGACATCTTGGATCAATTGCTTCATGGCAATGATAAACCACCATAATAACTGCTGGTTTATCTCTGGTTTGACACACTAGTTTATATCCAAATGCTTTCTCCACACTCTCCTCCCTCCACTGCACATGCAAAGAAGAAAAAATAAAGCCTATATAACTTGACAAGTCAGTGATAGGGGCCTATAAATTTTATGCTGAATTTTCATTAAAGCTTGCTATGCTTTTTGCTACTTTCATCTAGATGTGCTGTGAAAATAACTAGAAAGTTATTGATTGCTGCAAACCTTCCTGGTGCTTTGAGCAAAATGCATCCTTGAATCACAGGCCTTTGGAACCAGAGGTCTGAATTGAGAGGAGTGGGCAAAGAGAAGGGTTGTCTCCCTCAGCCCCAGGTTTGACAGCGTTCAGACAGCACGGGGAGCTTCACTAACACCCTCAAGCACCTTGAGGCACAAAAGTAACAAATCGAGGAATAAAATCTTGCCGGGTGGATTTATGCTGCCAAAGAGCTGCAAATCCCCTTCAGTATGGATTGTACGAGAGCTTCATCTTGTAGCAGAGAGCAAGAAAATTAAAGAGACATTAGAAGGAGCATGAAGTCACAGCTCCAAGCTTTGTTCTCTCACTTTTAGTTCTCTCATTTCTCTCCCAACAACCTTTAAAAAGGAACAAGACTGGAGGAAAGAGGAAATTGGAGAGTGAGAAAAAAAATAAAAATGCTTCAGAAAAAGATCCTAGACAACCATGCCAAGTAGAGAAGGAAACCTTTGGCTCACTGCTTCCCCTCTATTTTCCTTGCAAATAATGTTCATGGGGAAAAAACCCAGCTTTTTCATTCTCTTTGCTTTGAAAATTTTTGTCGTTTGGTTTTTTTTATTTTATTTTTTATTGGATTTCTCTCATCACACTCTGTAGCCGTTAAGGAGGAAGGGCAAAATAACTTTATTCATGAGATGAGGAAAAGCTATTTCAGTGAGTAGAGTAGCCTTACTAGTTACTATAATTCAGACAACTTTCAAGGGCTTTCAACAGTTGATCTCTTGTGGAATCCGGGCCTAATCAAAAGGAGGGATCCGACTCCCACACCAATGGGTACCCAGGTACTTCACTTCATAAACGCAACACATTTGGTGCATGCTTTAGGGGACAGCAAAGTAAAATATGTCAGTAAAATCAGTAAGGGTGGAAGTCACCTCTCTGAATTTTACATGGCTAAGAATTAAGACCCTGTACTGATCATTTACGGTCCTCAGACTGTGGAGAGAAATTAGCATCTGGAGAGATTCCAGAGGGTGATCGAACACACCCACCTCAGGCATCTGTCTTTGCAAGAAATTAACTGTTTTCTGCAAGTGCCTCTCCCTCTCTCTCCTCCCACCCTCAGTGGCAATACAGAGAACCTAAAAGACCAAGCAGAACGCCACAACGAAATTTAGGATGGGTGAGGGACTGTTGAGAGGAATACTGCTTCTCAATTCCATTTCCAAATCTGGGAAACAAACTGGAGTGAGGTGCATGGACACTGATGCCTCATGGATCCCTTGTTCTCACAGTACAAGCAATCACCTGGCAAAACGTCTACTGACATGTTAATTCCATGGCCCCAGACTTACCTGATGATTTTATGGAAGAACTATAAGCAATCCCATTGTGCTGCTGATTATCACCGATTTCCAGAGTTGTAGTTATTACAGGCTTTGGCTTAAATTCACGTTTAGGCCGACTAGATGCTACATTTATTCTGGAACACAGAGAAGAGTGGCAAGAGTTTTACAAGAAATACAGAGCTTCCACTCAGGNGAGTGGGTAAGAGAGCAGATTTATTCACTAAAAGCTGCTCACTTCTCATGCAGTATTTGAATTGCAACCAGTCCCTATTTTATTTAATGCTTTGGTCCTGCTGACAGAGGCATAAAGCTTAACAGCCGGAGTTTGAGAAGTGCTGAGCATCCACAGCTGCCACTGAGTTCAGCAGAAGTTCCAGGAATGAGCTCCCTGGAAAGCTCAACTGCAAATGACACATGCAGAAACGCAGCCAGGACAGAGGCCCAGGGGCTGCATCTCGCACATTGACTTTTTATTAGAGAAAATGGGAAACAACCATTCGGTCAGCGCAACTCTCACTACCTCTTCCTGCACAAGCATGTGGCCCAGCTGAGACCTCCTTTCCTCACCGTCCCCTCCAGCTGGGACGGTGCAGGGTGTCTACAGACACGGCTACCCCTGTGCTAATACTCACAGCCACCACGTCCACTCTGATCTCAGGAAAGCCCTGAAGAGTTATCTCAACCCCACAACTGTAACATTAGCCTGTGCTATGGCGACACTCAAGTCATCTAGGTCTCCTCTTCTCTGCTGGTTCTCCAAGTGATGTAGAACAAATTAATGACAGCAGCATTTTTTTCTTCTGTTAGGGGGACACGAAGAATCTGGGCCTTTCGTAAGTACATTACACCTCAGCTGAGTTCCTGGCCAGATGGCTATTTCCTTACTCTGCTGCAGAATTTTGTTATACCCCTTAATCTCAATAAAAACAGACCAACTTCTCAGCAAAGCCTCCAAAACACAACTAAAAGTATGCAAGTTTAAATAAACCTACAAACAAATGGAGGCTGTCTGGATGATCCTCCACAGATGTGGGCAAGAGATACCGCACACGCTCAAAGCTTTCTGGGCACGTCCTGCATTACATCAAAGGCTCGCAGCACCAGCAAGGAGTTGCCAGGTGGCAACAGTTTAAAGCAATGAAGCCCAGTGAGGCACAGAACACAGCAAATGTGCATCGGTGAGATGGTGCTACAAGATCTGTTGCTTCAGTGCCTTTTCACATTCAGGAGCCTCAGCTGCAAAAGAGGTTCAAAATTTTCAGATGGGTTCAGTCTTACCGGTTTTGTAGCTTGCTCTGCAGATCCTCCAAAATTTCTGTGGATTGTTTATGGTAATCTAGCGCTGCTTCTACGAACACAGCCAGCTGGCTAACTTGTTCTACCTGAAATAGAGAGAAAAATAGTTGTAAGGAGCCTACAGTACATTCAGCTGAAGGATAAACAGATCATTCAAAACAGACCCCCTATCTCAAAAGACCATGATACCTTGTGGGGGCTATTGAAAAAAAGCGTATGTGATTCTATCAAAGAAATTGCCAGTTGGAAACTCAACAAAACTGAGGTGTAACTTCTAGTTCACTAACTCAGGGCTGCATCCTTGAGTCATTTCCTTTCACAATGTGCAAATCCCTTCTGCTTTCAACTTCCAAGCCAGCTGTCTGTCAACACCCAAGCCTGAAACAGTTAAGAGGACATGACCCCTTTGCAGGTGAAAGAGAGGCTTTTCTGATCAGCAACCTTGGAAGAATTACACTGTGACAGGTCTTATGACTCAGACCCATTAGTGTTTATTAGCAATGTTTACAAACTACAGTTCTGAAATGATCTGGACTTACCTCACTAGATGGCAGCATTTATAAACCAATACATGAAACATGATTTATCTACTTGGATTTAAAAAGTATCAGCCAATCATTCAAAAATGTGAATGCTGAGGAAAGGGAGAACGTGAAAGAGAAAGAAAAATCAAAATATTTTTATTCATGAGGTAACAAATAATCTCATTCCCTTAACACAAACTGAAAAGTTCAAGCTGTAATGGGGATGGAGCAGTAACAGATATTTATTTGTGCTCTTCCTTTAAGACAACATTAAGAAGACAGACCCCAAGAAGTCTGACACATTTCCATTCCATTACGATGTCTTCAGACACTGGATCACAAGACGACATCTGAGTAAACTTTCTGCAAATGTTTTATGGACCCATGGCAATTCTGTGCTGTATTTTGTCTGTTTTTACGCGGTTAAAAAGATTATTAGAAATTCTGTCGGGACTCCAAGAGAGCCAAACATTGTCACACAGCATACAGAAATGAAATGCACAGAACCAAACGAACAGCGGATACAGTTCCATCACAGTCAGAAGAGAGTAATGTAAACCAGCTGAGGACAACGCACCAAGGACCTGGGGTTTGGATGGGGTGGCCAGAGAAAATGGATAAAGAAGGACTGTCCAAACAAGACCACTAAGAGCCCGGAGGGATATGGAATTGTGGATTAGGAGAAGAGCGAGAGAGACTGGGAAAGAGCCAGAGAAGCTTGAGGGACTAGAAGCCACTTAAGCAAGAGGAGCCTGGGACTGGCTGAGTGGGAAAGGCAGGAAGATGGATCTGATAAGAAGCGCATGCAATAGTGTCTATGTGGGAGGTCTGGAACTAGATATGCAAAAACCTGAGAAAGAGATGTGGATCAGGACTGAGTCTGGGAAAGGCACCTGGCAAGATGGCTGGGAACCAGAGAACAGAGATTGCAGGGCAAGGAGACCAAGAAAGGGAGACATGTGGGGAATGGGAAAGGATGGGACGGAACGAATTGCAGTTAAGATCTCTGCAAACCCAGTGAGACAGTCAGGGGTTAGACAATAAGGCTGCAATGAGAAGCCTAAGGAGGACACAGACTGGGTCAGCATGGAAAATGGAAGGGAAGCAGCTCAGAGTTTTCTTTAAACAGAAATAATAGAAAGTGGGTATGGAAAAAACCTTAAAGGGACATCCAGTTCAGCCCCTCCCAAAGGCAGAGTTAGTTATACTAGAAAGTGTAACTCACCAGTTCTCTAATGGCTCAGATAAACCACTTTAATCCATGCAGTTTTATCCCCAGTTTGGTGCTTTGACTAATGACAAACACTATCTGAAATATTTCTCAGCTGCTTATGCAAGGCAGAATTACAGAACGCATGCACTGCAACCAGGCAATTGGTAGAGCCCACAGCGGAACAGTGGGCCAAAATTGTTCATGAGGACATCACGTACTTTTCTGCCCTCATATAACTTGTACTGGTAAAACAGCAAGAGGCTTACCAACTTACACACCGCTGTAACAAATGTGTCCTGCTCACAGTTCAGGAGCTACAGGCTAGTTTATAACTGGCCATTAAATGGCTAGGCAGAGAGGGAGAAGCTGGTTGCAGTTAAATGTTCCCACTTAACAGCTCCCCCTTGTTGCATTTTACTCACAGAAGACAGCACACTTCTTATTTTCTAAGAGTGTTTTCTGTGATGCTGCATCTATAGAAGAAGAGGAAGTTTTGGAATAGGCCCAAATAGGTCCAGCTCTCTTTTCCTACAGTTCCACAATTACATGGGAGAAAACACTCCGCGCTGTTCCTCTGTGTGTGGACAGGAGAGAGGACTATCCTGAATGACCACAGCTGCTCCTTGTTTAGGTATCATTTCATGATGGATTTGGACTCTGAGCCAAAGTCCAGGTACTCGAGCCCAAGCCACAACCTCACTCTGTGGAGTAATTTTCAGAGCCAGATAGTGACAATAATGACTTTCAGAGGTAAAAATAATTCAGAGACTTCAAGTCAGCAGCAAAGTTTTGACTATAAGTGAGCTACAAATCAGAAACCGTTGGGTACATACCCTCTGCTGATAGTTTCAGCAGCAGGTCTGTGACTACGTTAATCTCCCAACCTTCTCCGTACCACTGGTCAAACTGCTTCTGTGACAGTCTTGTCTGAGACACTGTATCTCCAGAAGAAATGCCTGAATTCTTGGGTTCTCCCATTTACTGCTGAGCATTGTGTTCCTCCCTGACAGGAGGTTAGAAGAGGAAAGAGGCACTCTTCCTGCTTTCAGACCTTACCTCCTGTGAAGGATGGGACAGGCTTTATCCAATCCCACACACATTGCCCTCCTGGATGTACTGCAGCAAACAGAAACCCAGGACAGACTTACATCATTTTCTAAGAAATTGAACATGCTTCTTTCAGCCAGTTCCTTTGACTCTTCAAATTTTTCTACTGCTTGTCTGACTTCTTCATCTGGTATCTTTCCAAGGCGCTTCTTTTTATAATCATAATCCAAACGGCGTCCTTCTAGTTTTTTCAAATGATGCTGAATAAAACAGAACATTTATGAGAAGGTCCAAACAGGACATGCCCAAATACATTGTGATTTAAGGAAATTTCAGTTATGGATGCAAATATATGCAGAATCAAAGGAATATAAGGCTCAGAGATTATCTGTTCTATTCGTTTGATCGAAGGCAGCATCAGGTAAGTCTAAGACTATATACATGAATGAAATTTTAAACTGTATAGACTTTAAATAAACAGACATTTGTTAACACTTGGGAAACTGGCTATCTTTATTGGCTGAACTTAGGCATCCAACTCATGGACTTCACTAACAGTGCAGCACCTCAGATTGTCTAAATGAGAAGCAGGATCCAATTTAAACATGTGTCCCCATATTCTATATTTATTTCAATTTTACCTCCTGAATTCTTTGCAATACTACAGCTAAAATTTAAAGGGTTATTTTGCCCTTTCATTCCGTAAGCAGTGCTCCAACAAATCTTGTATTCTCACTTTCTTTGTTAGGTGTCAACTTGACGCTTCTATCTGGTATAATTACACAAGCTTTTCTGTTGCCAAAAATCGTGGGACTGACAGACCTACAGAGCGGACTCAAAGTGACAGTACAAAATGCTCATTAAAGCTAACGTCAAATGATTTCTTTTCATCAACTCAGGAGAACTACAACTGAAAATAGTTATGTATCATAGGAGACAGCTACAGACATCAAGATATTATTACTATATTTTTGCTCTGCTTTCCGCATCCATTTATGTGTAAACAAATAACTTTCATTTCTGTGTTTCATCAGGGTTTTAACTTGCTTATTACCCAAGTCTATTGGAATCAACAGACTGAGACTGCCTGGCTTTCTGGCTTTCTTTGAATTGTCACATTGTAAACAAAAGCATTGAAAAACTCAACTCTAAAGGTTAAAAACGTGTTCCTCAGCTTCCTCCGTTTTTCCTATATAGGCATATGGCACTTCAACATTTTATGGCACTTTTCAGATCATCCTGTGATTGCCCTGAATAGCCTTTTTCAACAGTTTTATTTGTCCTCCATTATAAACAGCTTTAGGCTGGCAGAGATGGCAAGACAGGATAATTGGTCACAGTAAATCAAAGCCCACTCACATCTTCATAAAAATTAATAAAAATGTCAGTTAAAATAAAATAGCAGAAGAATAAATAATTTTCTTCACTATCCTTCTTGTACTAAATGTACAAGCGATACAGCAAATTGAGTAAGTTAAACAAGTGAGAAATAGCCAGGCATTGATTTTAAGCAAATTTCATCACTGTTTCGCTAGACAGACAAATGCAGTGCAATTTAGTTACCTTATTGCTTTCTAGAAAAATATCTCAAGGAACTAGAGTTTGATTGATTCTGATTATTGATAAGTGAAGCTTTACGCTGGGAAACTTACCCCAATCTCTTTTAAATCTTTGTCCTGCAATAACTGTAGAGGATCAATAAAATTTTGTTTGACATTAATATCAAGTGAGTCCTTCACCTCTGCCATTTGCTTCATGCTCTCACCAGCATCCAGTAGCGCAAGGCCTACGGTAAAGAACAGGCTACTTACACCTCAATATATGTAAAACCAGGAAAAATACTATGAAACAGCTATTTCAAATAGGTATCACTGTATCTGCTGCAGGCCCTTGAAGAGTAAAAAAAAAAAAGTAACTCAAGCTACACAGTTGCTTGTCCCCTACAGAAAACTAGAACTGGGAAGTTTTTGTTCTGAGGTATACTTTTTTTTTCTGAAGGGCATTGGGAAAAAAAAAAATACTACCTTCCTTACTGTATTTGCAGAGGTTACTAACCTCCTCCACTTCAAGAACTGCAAACAAGGCTGATTGATTTGTACAACTTTAGTGATACTAGTAAATACACAAAAAGCAAGTAACTTTTTAATCACAAAATCACGTTTTACAGCTTCCTCACATACAGCATACATTTCTTTCAAACCTCCTTTTGGTCAAAACTGTTGCTGCTTCTTTAAAACCACCTATTTAACAGAGCCGTACACTTTATTAAGCGTTAAGTATCAGCAGGCAGAACAGTGTTTGAAATGCTCTTTCCCCTTTCCTAGTTTTATTTAGTATCTCCCTTGCTTTTGCAAACACACCAATACATCCAGGCTCACAGATGAGTTGTGCCACTTCGCTCTTCATGAGGAGAATAAATGGGTCCTTGGCCACCAGCAGCATCTTTCCCTATGCAGCACCAACTTGGACTCCAGTGCAAGGCCCCTACCCCTACACAGCTGTTACTATTTCAAGACAACCACTGTGTGTAAAATCACACATATTAACAGGACATAACAAAGCCAGCCAGTTCTGTACTGGCTCCTGTATGCAGTCCCAGGCCATTCCCCAAACTAGGATTCTCCTTTTGTTCCATGTATTTCTTCTTGGTTTTTTCCTTAATCCCAGCCATATGAAAAAGCACCCACTGTGTAGCTCTGTGACAATGCTTCAAGTTCATTCCAGTCAAGCCCACACACTATGCATGCTCTCAAGCAAGGCCTCTACTCAGATTTTGCCTGTGAAGTACCAGAGTATCTTGAGAGGAAATAGGTAAAACTTGATTTACCAAAGAATTGTAGCATGGCCAAGGCAGAGTTTCTTTTCATGAAAACAAGAAAATGCATATTTAAGATGCGTTGCTCAAAAGCACAGAAATATCAGATCATTATTTTAATTTAAACAAAAAACAAAAAAAATCCCACACTTCCTAAGGTTACCATTTATTTTTTCATATGAGAAATTTTTCCCTTAGTTTACTTCTCAAATACAGGGTAACTATTTTCATTTAAAAGACTGAAAGTAATAAAGTGAATCTAAGAACTACCCTAAACAATTTAGGTTTGGCAACTTAGAAACTAAAATTATTATGGTAATAATATGAATCATCAGACAGCACCAGTAATAGTGTTATCAAAGCTACCTGCAATACAGGTGGACAAATATGCATCAGCATCGTGTTTTGTAATTATATCAATCACCCCCTGACCACCGCACTTAGCTTTCCCTCTTACCTGCAGTAGCTATTTACACAGGTTATGTCACTGAGTAATATTCTGCAAAGAGCTTTATGCTGAAATATTCGCAGAGGAGATACACAAACTCACCAAACATAGAATCATCGCCAAGCTCTCTGCCATACCGTATCATGCAGTCTCCCAGGAGTCCCTCTGTCTGGGGATAGCCTGTGGTTTTAACTTGTCCTCTGATCTTTGACATAGTGTTCAGCATTCCCAGCCTGGCTCTGTATGCTAAGAAGGACGTTAGAAAAAAAAAGAACAAGATTTATTAAAAAAACACTTTTAAAACTAATACGTTTAAAGCAATAAATCATTTAATAAGCAATGTCACAAAGCAAGTCACTAAGCTGGTCTGTAGATTGATAAGTTTATTGTTGTCCGTACTTCACAGACAAAGTTCAAATAAGTGTCCATTCAACCACATGGGTCATATGAAACTGTTTTTTATTCACAGTTGAATAAGCATAATTTCTCCAGGCAGAGACACAGTGGGAGTGCTTGTCACCTCTCTGCATGTTCATCAATACTCACATTCATTTGAACATTCCTGCTTGTGAACCCCCTGATTAGAAGTACTGCAGAAAGCAAACGCAGAATAGATACAAGCACAGCCAAAGCCAGTTTCATACTTGCCCGCTCTCTCTCCCCCGTCTCTTGCTTGTGAGAACTTTGTAGAACTTCCCCCCCAACCGCACCCCCCCCTCCTTTTTTTTTTTTCATTCCAATAATCAAGACAGTAGGAATTCATGCTGTGGGATGGGCTGGTACATACAAATTAATTTATTGTTATCTCACACATATCATGACAAAAACATGCATTTATTCTTGGAGAGTTTTTCTAATTTACTCTTTACTATTACCACTCAACAGCTTCTTCAACACAGTTGCAGCCATGGACAGGGCATTCCTGAGGGATGTGGATGATGGTGACCAGCTTCATCTTGAACATGCCGGCTGGGCCTTGGTAAAGGACTGAATCCTACCATCCTCATGTAGACATTAAACTTCTTCAGGGACACGCATCTCATAAGATGGCTATCTCTGAAGTCACTAGTATAGCTGACTAAACAGGAATTCAGTCAAACAGTTCTCAAAAAATGAAGGTTCTTCCAACAGCTCGTTTGGACAGTGAACCGAGGTCATAACAGATAAACTTTGTGACTGTCTGCAAATGTAAACCTATCTCCTTTCTTGTTTCTTAAAATAAGATTTGAAAAACCTCTATTAACTGATGATCCAAAAATCCACTGAGACCTAGCAGCGTCCAGAAAATCCAAAACCTCATTCAAATATCAGGTAAGCAAATAGCAGGGCAAGGCAGGGCAAGTAGCCCTCTTCCCCATGGCTACATAACCACCAGTACCTCTGATGGCAGTGGCCTATGAGCTAAATTCAATGTTTTTTATATCTCTGCTAAAAAAAGATGTTGGCGTTGTCTTCACTTTAGGGATCCATATCCCCCTCCATGAAATCCAGCAGAGACGTGGACACAGGTGCTGTACCAGAAGCCCCAGCTGTGCAAGACACGTCATGCCTGCACGACCTGCACATGCCCAGAAAACCAGATGCACCATGTGCTGTAAGCTGAACATATCCCAGATCAGACTTACCGCATATAAACTTTACAGCTGTTCACTGCTCACACCGGTAAAGTTCTCTAGGACACCCAGAAGCCTCACCATGATGACCTAACTAGCTTTTATTTACCTAGGATGAATTTCCAAGTAAGACGACAACGTTCAGCAAAATCCAACAGCTATTGTTCCCGTCCTACCTGGATTTGGCTGAAGATACTCTGTGGATTTGGACAGAAGCTCCGCTACAGCTTTATTAGTAACATCGATTTTCTGAAAAAGAAAAGTAACACAGCTGACAAAAAGCAAATTGATTACTAGCAAGTTTATCAGCTGTTCTAGCTGATTATGAAATTTTATTTAAAATAAAGCAAATATTGTAGCTTGAAATAAATAGCCTTGTCATAGTTATGACAGGATTTTATCAAAAACATACTAACTGGCAGGTAGTACTAAGAAAGAGAGAAGGTTTATGTCAAAATGTGGGCTTGCCCTTCCATCCCATCGGTCTTAACTACTGCTTACACATTCTGGACTACCATTTTCCTGCCAGCCCAACAGCTGTTACAAAGACTGCTTTTCTCCACAGGTGAAAAAGACTGAACATATCCCTCACAGTCTTAGGGTCAGGGCCATTTAAAGCAGTAGTTTGCCCTGTCTTCTCATTTAATAGTTTTTAAAATGCTATTAAAAAAGAAAAATCACATTTCTGGTTTGTTCCCCTTTTCCTCCCTTCAGGCTTGTACATTATTTTTCCCCTTATAGTGCAGAGAAAGGAAATAATTATTCTGTAGCCAAAGAAACCAAAACCTAGAAACCTGTTTAGATCATAAATTCGAAAATGCCTGTTCAGAAAAAACAATTCACGTAAGACTTTTTTCCTCAATCTGCCAACAATAAAAGCTATGACCTAGGTCTACTATGAACATTAAAAAACGCACAGGAAGATAAGAGCAATAAAAAAAAAAGGCACATAAAAGCTGAAAAAGCAGAAACTGGCAGTAACATCATTTAGTTTGCAACACAACTAATAAGTGGATAGCAAACACCTCAATTTCCACAACAATTCATGTAAATTTCTGAACACGGATTTAAACTAAGAAATATAATTCTGTATCAAGAGAAAATTTGACCCTGGTAGTTAGACTTCTATCGTGAATAATATCAGACGGGCAGGCTTTGTGACGTTGACAAAGACTCGCTGAAGACTGAAGACTGTTCTATCTAATCTCCCCCCCAGACAGAGGCGAAAGGCCCCTCCTGATGCTCTGAACCATTCCTGGAGGAGTTTCCCCTCTCGAGAGGTGTCAGTGGAACCTGCTTCCTCTGCTCAGACAGCCTTTGTCGATGTCTCTTTGCCCTTGGCTGAGCTGACACGGCTCAGGGATAAATTAGCACTTATCCTTATATATTTCAATTTGGAAGCACATGGTAGGGTTTCCCCCCAGGTAAATCTACAATACCATTCTATCACTTGAAACATGAAGCATTTTTGATCCTACAATAGCTTAATATTGAAAAACATGTTATATTCCTTACCCTTTCCATCTCTTGAAATTCTTCATCTAACTTTGTTCCTTCTGCTCCACTTATTTTTTCACTGAACAACTGTAAAAAGATAAATTTAACAAAAAAAAAACCATGATTATTTAATTACAGAACAAATATCTCAGAGTCACAGGAATTCACTGCAGATTAGAAAATATGCAGCAACCGTTTGAGGCAACTGTGCAAGAGAAAAGCAGCATTAGTCTTGGAAGCGAGCACTCATTTGAAAAGAGACAAAGATACCTGATATGAATTTACAACAGGCAAACAAAAAAATGATTTCTCATGCTGAAAGAGCTTGCACCCTAAAGGCATGACCTACACTGCAGACTTCAGGCAGAGGGAAAGCCTGACTGCAGGTAAATCCAGAGTAACCCTTCAAGTTGTGCCTTTCCAGCTCTGTACTTCCAAGTACCGTCTGATCATGTATGCCATTAGGGATAGGGATACAACTCCCATTCCTGATGCTGGGAGTTGTGAGTAGTTCTGTGGAAGGAACAGATTCACAAAAAATGCTGCACTGCGGCCCACTTGCATGACTGAGCATCTTTATGACACTGAAAACAAAAATGCCACACATTCTTCAAAGACTTCAAAGCACCAGTTTTACCTAGAGGATTTCAGTAAACCTTCTTAAGATGGCTTAAACGTTATCCCACTTTTGTGCAAAAACTCTGGGCTGTCAGACCTGAGTTTGGTCCTCATCAAGTAAATCATGGCTAGGAATAAGCACGGGTACCTGCACCGCAACAGCTTGAAAAGCAATCCAGATCCTCACCCAGTGCAAAACAGCCTTTGAAAGCATCACTCCACTACCACAGAAGTGGTTTAACACATGCAACAAACATTAAACATTAATCCTTGGGACAACTCCTGCAAAAATATTATGCAATTCTCTGTTTTAATTGACTTTTATCACTGAATATAATGTAAAACCCAGGGACAGCTCACTGACTGCTGGCAGTCCCCAAACCTGCCCCCAATAAAGCGTTTTGTTCGTCCTCAGCACCTCCTAGAAGAGAATTCGCCTCGCTGAACTGAAAGGGCCTTGGAGACTTGTGTAATGTGAAAATGGGTCACGGTTCCTGGCAGTGCAATGGTTCCCTCTCCTCAGCATCAGCCTGCGCCGCACAGGTGGGGAGGGGACGCGCTGCCCAGCCAAAAACCCGCCATCAGCTGATGAAGCAGAGCCGGGAGCTCAGCGGCGGCTGACCCCGCATCACCACACAGCCAAAGAACAGGCTCGCGAAAGGGAAAGGGGGAGCTCAGGGAGAGCCGTACTGCTAATTATTTACATTGGCTTTACAGTAGGACTCGCAACCTTTCTGCTTAGCACGTTGAGCAGCCCACAAAGTCGGCAACATTATTTCTCTTCCAGAGCACTGGCAGAACCAGCACAAAAGGAGGTAAAACAGAGATGGAGGAGCCCGAGTACCAGCGAGTTCCCGTGGGTTGTCACCTTGCTGCTGCAAGACACCACAGCAGAGGAGCCGCCTGAGGCCACGCAGGGAGGGGGACACTGCCAGGTCTCTGCGGTGACATCCCAGGAGCCCTTCAGCACGGATGGAGAAAGGAGCATCAAAAGGCTGCGTGAAAATCAGCCTATCGGAAACCCTGCAGCCTCTTTACACTGGCAGTCTCTGTCTCCTTTCCGTGCGATGTTAATTCCTAAAATAATCAATGCCATTTTCCACAGCCTCACATATGTTTTCCTTCTCTAGCAGGCAATAAACAGATCTGTGGTTTCCCGAAACCTCTCATGGTGATCCCTTTCCAAAGGCTGAGTGCAGTAGGGGAATTATCCTTCTCAGGCTGAAGTTGCAAAATCCACATTCAGTAGCAACCCATAGCTGTCTCCTTAAAAATAATACATTTATGTCTTGGCAAAGGATAAATGCAATGTAGTAACATGATTGCTCAACTCTGAAAGTATAATTAATAATAAATTACTGCACCAAATGACTAAAATAACAAAATGTCCCACGCTTGGAGGGACTAGATCTGAACGTTTTAACAAGAAGCACAAGCGGATGAGTAGAAAGTTCACACACTAACAGTAATTCCAGAAATTAAATAAACTCCACTGCCTCACTGAAAGGCTGACAAAGACAGTTTGAGAAATGCCATTTCTCATCAGATATACTGGGAGTTGATATATTTTCAGTAAATGCCTTGAGGCATAAGCTATTTACCCACTAGCATCCCTTAGGTTTCCTTGGCTTACTGATGGCTGTACAGGGTCGCACACACCTCCCTGGAATAACAGTCTGAAACTCAGGCTCACCATGTTGCTACTGGTTTTGCCAGGATCGTGGTCTCTGACCCAGGCGCTGGCACTTGGCTGGTGAGGTTGGCTCCCAGCACCAACAGACGGGTGCCCGGGCTCCAGCCTGCTGGCCCTCCTTGCACATCTGCTCATACGCTGCCACCCGCCTTTAGTTTTGGTTTCTCTTCTGCAGCTTTGCAAAACTCTTCACCGTGTTTTGAATGGATAAAATTTGATGCTGCTCACAGAGGGAGAATCTACCTGCATTAACACTGGGTCACTCCTTGCGACGGGATCACCGGGACATGCTGAAGCAACCGGGAGTAAGGAAAGCATCTTGGTTAGATCCAGAAGGTCACAGAACAACTGAGACTTCTACACACCAACTTTCAGAGAGCAAGATAGAGAGATTCTACATCTACAATTTGCAGAGAATAATGAAGTAATTTAACTTACAGCCTGGGTGGTGGGATAGAGTACACTCCCAGAGAGTCTGGAAGACACCAGCTTGGGAGCAGCAGTCCATACACTGGATGGTGGGGCTGCTCCTCATAAGAGCCTTGACAGGCTGGAAAAAATGGGCTGACAGGAATGCCATGAAGTTCTAACACAAATGCAGAGTCCTGCACCTGCAGTGGAATACCCTCCTGCAACAGCACAGGCTGGAAGCCAGCTGGCCATGAAACAGCTCTGCAGAATAACACCTCTGGCACTGGTGGAAAACAAGTAGAACAGAAGTCATAAGTGTGCCCTTGAAGGGAAGAAAGCCAACCCCATACTGGGCTTTATTAACAACTTCATAGACAGCAGGTCCAGGGAAGTGACAATTTCCCCTCTGTTCAGCACTTGTAAGACCCCACCTGCAGTACTGTGTCCAGTTTTGGGTCCTCAGTACGAGGCACTGAGAACCTGGGTGAGTCTGGTGGAGGGGTACTGATACGAGCTGGGGACTGGAGCACAGGGCATACAGACCTGAGTGTGTTCAGCCTTTAGAAGAGGTTAAGCGGGTGTCTACCTAGTGGGAGCACATGAAAAGATGGAGCCTGAATCTTGCGGGAGCGCAAGAAGAAACAGTCGCAAGCTGCAAAACAAGAAATTCAGACCTGTTAAAAAGGAGAGAAGAAAGAAGGAAAAAAGAAACCACAAAAACACAACACCAAGAGGGTGGTCAAACACTGGAACTGGTTGTCCAGGGAAGCTGTGGAGCTCCCATACTTGGAGATGTTCAAGCCTTGCCTGCCCAAGGCCCTGAGCAACCTGCTCTTACAGGACCTGCTTCAAGTGGGAGGCTGGAGCAGATGCTCCCTGGGAAACCTTCTGACCTACCTGAGTCCCAGTTCTAACTCTGCATTCACAGCGACACGCGAATGCAACTGCATAGAGCCATCCACAGGATCTGCAGACACGGTTTCACACAGACACTGAAAAACAACCTAACGTACACCTATATCAAGGAGGAAAAGCACTGACCAGAAGAAAAAGTTCATTCACATGCTTTCCTATTTCTATGCAAACATTCACGACACTGCAATTTCTAGCCCAAGGAGACACTTTTTCAGTTGTATTTACTCTCAGCTCTAATTTCCTTTGAAAAGGAGACTACCTTGATGCTCAGAAAGACACAGTAAAGAAAGATTCCTTAAAGTCTATAAGCCATCAGCTCTCCCTGACAGTATAAACTAGTATAAAGTTCTAATAGTTATCATAACTTTTTACACCACTACAGTTTATTTCATATCGGTATATCAGGATCGGGTTTACTGTTTCTCACATTTAGGAACACAAAAGCTTTTGTTGTGATCATACTGAATATAGGAGTTGAAAACTAGCATCACTACTCTCCCAATTAAAAGTCACAGGATACCTAATTAATTATTGAAAATGGATACACAAAGGAGACAGCTGCTGAGTTTTAGTTCTCTGACTATTTGCTGAGCATCATTTACATGCATTATACCAAGCTGCAAAATGCTTTGAACTTAAATAGAAGCATGCCCAACTGTGGGGCTGTGTAATTATGTGGCAAGACCTATCAGTTTTTATGAGTCAGCTAATCAAAGGCGAAAGCGCTACCATCACACAAGGCATGTACTCCAGGGGAGCTTGGAATTACTTGTACAGGAAGAATCCTTCATCTCCAAATTCGGAAGGTGGGTGCTATGGATTCAGCACCTTCTCACCAGACAGGGACAGAGCCGGAATTTAGGGCTCTGAAAAAAAACAGTTCCCACCATGGGGGCCATCACTATCTTATTATGACACTACCAGGTCAGAACCTAAAGCAAATTAGTCATATTTCTGGTGGAGCTAAATAGGTTTCCTCTGGATCAAGATTTGCACACAGAGAACAGCTGCAAAATTATAAAGATTTCTTCCTCTTGGGTGTCTGTGCAACTCCCTCCATCACACTTGATCTATCAGACTTAGTAGGGGGAAAGAAAAACAACCCTAAATACAAACATGAAATCACTTTCAAAACCAGCCATTGTATTATCACCTCTCATCCGTAGTTACACCCAATAGCAAACTACCTTTTATTGTAAAACTTGCATGCTCTATATAAAAGATTATCTTTACAAAAGCCTGAAGAAATACTGCAGTTTGTACACAAACACTCCTTGCTTGTAAATTCTTCCTCATATTGAAAAACTAAATATGATTTTGTATTACAGACAATCCAAACGTCTCTGGTGGGCTTATGTGCGATCTTCTGGGAAGACAAACCTGCAAAAAAAACAGGTTTTGAAAGAAACCCCTTCAGATATTGTAATTTCTATTTAAGTTCTGTATATCCAGCTAGTGTCCAAAATGCAAATTGCAATTTTGTTATATATTCTTAAAGACTAAATATTTATCTGCTAAGAAATTTATAAGCCAAGAAATTCTCTGAGAAAACATTCTTCCAGAAACCTAATATTGAGATTTTGTTCCACACTAGTTTTTTGTTACTCTTAATTTCTTTGAGTTAATGTAGTTTTCTTTTGATTTGTTCTGTTGTAATGAAGCATGAACACAGCACATGAACTCTCTAGAGTTTAAACTAAAATCTATGTCTCACGAAAACTCTAAACTAAAAAAAAGCCTCAAGACTTCATGTAATTTTTCAGTATTTTTGTTTTAAGTATCTTAAGATTTATCCTTCTTATTGCACAGAAATAGTATATTTCTCCATTCTCATACGGATTATAAAATTGAGCTTGAGAAAAATGTTGTCTCTTACTAATGTTTTGTACATCATATCCACTAAATTATAATATTTTTTCATACTTCACTAAGGAAGGTTACCGAACGTGAGAAACTGACGAAAATACCCCACATCAACAGAGAGCTGATAAAACTCTCAAAACAATTAACCTATTTTTTTTTTTAATATATCCACTGGGTATTTTATAATACAAGTCAATACAATTCTTGCCAGCCAATATTTCCACACATGCCCTGACCCTGTGTTTCACTTGGTTTGCCTTTCTTTTGCAACAGCCATTAACTGGGATTGAACCACCACAGTATTTTGTTGTTATTCAGCTACTGTTGAAACAAGCGGGGCTGATGAAGTCCTTAACTGGCCAGCAAAACTCTCCTGTACATAACTGGTCAAGAAGTCATCAAATCCTATTTAATGACTAAATGAAAGGTATCAAATTCTATTAAAGAGTTAAGAGCTTTTAATGACTTCACCAAGTAACAGCATTTATTTTATTCTGAAGGAGTATCTGCTGAAATTATCTGTTGAAATTTTAATGGGATGGAAAATTCCTACATTTGTCATAAACATGCACACTGTCAAACCCATGAGGCAAAACCTAGATTTTAGGAAAAATCTTTTAACAAAAAAAAAGCCAAAGCTATGAAAATAATTCCCTCTCTCTAAAAAGGAAGTAAGCAATCAACCGGGGAAATGAATAGATTCATCCCAAATTTAACACATAGAAAGACGGGAAATAGTATAACTATGTGACTACATTTCCCACAGAAACATATAACTGGGCCAAACTGCACAAATACATTCAGATAGATCTTAGAAAATATGACATTCCAGTATGGTTAACGCATAATAGTTACACTTTTCTTAATAAATCATTAAAAGTTCCAGTTACTGCCCTGCAGCCGTGTAATTGTTTTGCTTGGTGTTACATTATTATGCATAGAGGACTTAATGCAAAGTGACAACACTAATAGCTTTATGAAGACTCTTATCAAAGCCCATGGTAAACAATGGAAAGAATAAGGTGGCTGGCAAGATGTCTTGTGGCTGAAGTAGAATTCCCTTCTTGCAGTGTTCAACCTCCTGAGGGGAGAAAGAGAGTTTCTGGTTTGTCCTTTTCCAGAATGTTTTGTGTTTCTAAGTGCTGCTACAATGCTATGTATATTGCCTCTTTCTCCTCTTTCCTGATTGCTGTATTTCATATACATTGCCTAATTCCCCGCACTCAAACCAGTTACCACTAGCACCTACAACACAGCTCACTTAATGCCTTGCATCTTAGCACATCTTTAATACCTTGAAGGAGTACACACTGGCAGAGAGTCATCTGCACAAAGTTTGCCACTGTGATAGAAAAATATTCTCTAAAAAAATGTGGGGTGCTTTTTTGACCAGCTGAGCACCCAAAATGAATGGGTAGCTCATACACCTACCCCCC
>VXBO01014427.1:921389-944988 GCA_013400135.1 Rhinoptilus africanus | reverse complement strand
CCCCCCCCCCCCCACCAACTGACTTCTAGAGATCTACTGAAGGTCTGAGTGCTGAGAAGAAAAAGAAGTGCCCCCCACTAAGAAACTAAACCAAGAGGCACATTTTCAAACGCAGATCTACACAAAAGGAACACAGCACTTGGAAACAGCTGGAACAGCTGCAGAGGATGCTGGGACCAACCAGGTATGAGAATGGGAGCCTCCTCACGTCTCTCCTCCTGCACCAAGAACATCCCAAGGCATGGCCATGCAGAGACAAGGATATAAGGGCCACTAGATGTGGAAAATCAATTGCAAATGAAAATAGGTAATATATACCTAAAACCAGATTTTTCTCAGGATCCTTAAAAAAAATACAACAACGAGGGAAAAAGTCAAATTATAAAAGTGTACCCGTACTTACCTGAAGCTGTTCTTTTAGTCACATTGACACAGCTCACAGTATCCTAATGCTTTGGAGAAAACCCCAATCTCTTAGTCTAGAGATTAAGCACTGAACGATGGCAAGAACCCTCTGGTTGCCTCAGTACATCATTTTTTCAAAGAAAACAAAAATATTCTTGCTCTGATGTACTTGAAAGAAAAAAAGATTTATTTTGCCTCCCAAAATAAGTAAGGGGTCTACTGCAAAGTGCTTATGTTTCAGTCTTGCAAACACTGAACACTTTGGCTTACCTCCAGCAAACCATTTAAGTTCCTACTTCAGAAGGTGCTTAAGTGTTTTGCTGGATCAAGAATAGAGCACTCAGCACCTCGCAGTATCAAGCTCAAAGCATCATCAACTTTACGTGGAATATTTTATAACTTTTTCTTCTACAAAACTTTCAGCTAGCAGTAGCATGGATTTCTCCAAAGCACTCAGGGAAACAGTAAAAAAGATTTCTGACAGCAGCAGAGAGAAACAGGGTTTTTTTGAAAAAATTAATCAAGCAGCTGAATTGTGTCCTACTGCTATTTAATCAAAATTATGGAGTGCAAGAAGCTGTGCCCTAAAAAATCAAATACTTGCTATTGCTCTCATGGTTACAAGTGGTATAAAATATCGCTGAATTCAACAACACTTGTACATGGGTATTTAAGAAAGAGAAGCTTTCTCTTCTGCTAAGAGTTTATGCATAATTCTAAACCATAATATAATATTTTTAATTTATGTGAGACATTAACACTGACTAAGAATTACAATCACACTGCAGATGCAAAAATGAAAACAGCAATCTGGCAGTACCTATGGCAGACACATTTTTATATCAATGCAGGGAGACAAAGTAGTACTATATACAATTGGATGATTCTGCTGTAATTCATTACCCATCAAACAGCTGAGCCATAACTCCAGAACGCCACATCCATGCCCATAGGAATTTACGTCCTAGTGCTTCACCAAAGATCTCTATTCCCCGATATTTAAAGTATGAACTGTAGGATGTGCCTGTACGTCAAAGACAGCTCGTGACTATGTTGACACTATCTTGAGCAAAGAAAGAGCATGCCCTGCATCTAAACTTCCTTTAGGGATTTCTGATGGACCCAATAGCAAATCTTGTCCCAACAGTCAACAAAATCAAAATACCAAAAAGGATTGTATTTTTTTTTAAATAGGACTAATTTAAAAATACAGAGAAGGAAATGTGTCGCACATAACGTCACACTAAGATAAGTATCATTAAACTATTTGGCAAGTATTTTCTAATTTTACAGATTTCATACAACTTATAAACATGAAAAATAAAACCAGCCCCACTTCAGATTTTCAGAGCACAGATTTAAGTAGCAAATTCCATTTGCATAACAAAAAAAACCCCCCAGGTCATATAAAGGACACCAGGAATCTCAAGGGCCTGTTTCCCAAGAAGCAAAACATACTACTTCTATGAAGAGATCTCCAAATCACACGAAATTGAAGAAATGCACAAAAGTACTGCCAGAGTACTTTTATAGTCACAAACATTCTTATCCTGCTAGTATTTATGAACCCTTTATTTCATTACTTGTAACTTCTTAGACAAACAGGAGCAACAAGATCACAGTAGATTATTTTTAGGAAGACAGATGAACTGAGTTATAAAAGGATCCACCAGATAAATAGGAATAGAAGAGAAATATGTTTGCAATGTGACTTGCCTGGGAGGTAGGAATCTGAGCATGTTCCCATATGCGTTCTTCCTGCATGGTGATGTTCTGGGAGTTGCTGCTGTAACATTAACTCAGCTTCAAGCGTTTCACCGTTAATGGGTCACATGCTGACCTACGTAAAGTATTATTATTAAGCCTACCTTCTAACATGGAGCAAGTCCTTCAGAGCTGAACATGACCCAAAGCGTAGAGAAGTTCAGGCAGGCAATGAGCTGAGACCACTACAGTCAACTCCACAGCTGCTGGTATCAACAAGAATGGACCCACTCCATCAAAACTCCCCATAGGCTCATGAAGTGAAAAAATACCCATTCACATCATGGAACGCAAGGTCTGCAGCTACCACACTGAATCAATGAACAGTCACAGCTGTTGAGCTGCAACAGCACAGCCCTGGCCAAGGCTCAGAAGTGGCAGCTTAGTTTCATTCAGAAAGGAAGCTCAAGTTGTGCAAGCCACGTATTCTGGGATCAAGAGAACCCTTACAAACACCGGTACATACAAGAACATTGGAGCAATGACAGAACTCCCTGCTGATGTCGGAGTTTCAGCAGGCATTCTAGACAGGCCTCACAGAGACAATCCAAGACGTCTGTCTTTCTGCAGAAAAACCTCACCAACTGACCAACCAGGGGTTCTGCTTTCACTCTAATGGCGTTAGAGACTCTGAACTATGCAGTCAAGAATTTCCACTGACTCCAACACTTTTATGTACAGTTCTTATCTACCACTTAGTGTGATCTCCCCTAACTTAAATCAATTTGCATGAGTAAGGACAGCTGAAGACATCTAGGTATATGTCAAAAATCAATCTGACTGGTTTTGCCTGGGAAACCACATAGAAGAAAAAAGGAAAAGGCACAGAATCCAAGAACATGACATAAACAAGGTTACTGGTTGATGAGTACCACCTTTTCTTCAGGAAGTACTCACACAATCAAAAAAGATGGAAGAAAAAAAAAATAATGTTAAGAGTGTGATTAGTGATTAGTTGAACAACCTATATGATTTTGCTTAGTCTAAACAAAAGATTCTGCCAGTTGGGAGTATTATCACAACAGAAATGTTTCAGGACCAAAGGGCATGCCATTTAGAGAAATTTAACGAGTCTTTACATAAAGACCTGCCATACAATGTATACGATGTGGGGGTTTGATCATTTCTATAAGTTCCTAGCATCCTTGCAATTCTTTCTGCTGATATAACTCTGGGATGCTGGTGGTTTTTTACTTCTGTTTATCAAGAAGGAAAAAAAAAAGGAAACAGAGACAAGTACATCAAAGGTCTTGACAGACCTGTAGATTCTACGTATATGCCTTAGAAACTCATAATCTCTAAAGTAAGCAGCAAACAATGTAGTAACGCCTCACGCTCTGAGAAAAGGTCTGCAGTTGATAAGGTGAGATGAAGTGTCTGGCATTAAACAACCAAGTCATCTGTAAAAACAGGACAATGTGCCAGTCATGGTCCTACAGTTTATGAAAGTCAACAATAACATCTAGGGAAATATTATTTATGATTCAATTTTTTATTTGCTGTATCTGTGGAAAAAAAAATAAAATCTCCTTTCTTTGAGAGTAACAGACAGAACTTACAGCATAAGATTCCTATGCTCTTTCTAATATATTTCTCATATGTAATTTTTTACAGAATTTAGGGTTTGGTTATGTTTTTAATTAATTTAGTAATGGGAACATCAGCCATTACGTTATAGCTCAGATACTTCTTAAAGCTGTTCTGCAGAAAACTACATGCAAGAAGTCTGTGCCAGAAAGTGAATTCTAAGTAGGGTCAGGAATGCCAGGCACTTGCTGTTGGTCAACACTCAAAATCCTGTACCCAGCCGATCCAGTAAGTGCACAATCAGGCAGCCTTTTAAATTAACCTTATTAACAAAATACAGCCAAAGTATGTGTAAATATAGACTGTGCAATCTAGACTTACAAAGAGGTCTGCACGCTGAGGCGGCTGCTGTCTCTTCCTCTAAGACAGCATGCTCTTTTGTAGTTCTTAACATATTTCGGGATATTTTATCTTCACTACGCAACGGACAGTTTGACTCTTTCTGTGACACTCCAGAGGTCTTGAGTCTCTCATTAAGAGAAAGCCCGTGCTACTTGTGCTGCCGATACTGCTTGTTTACAGGTCTGGATTCCAGACTTTCTGCTCTCAGCAAGAGCTACTCGTTAGCCACTGCTATAGCTTTTGATGTTACAGGAAAAACGAGGAACAAATCGGTACAGACTGAACCACGCATCTAAGCTCCTAACACACCAGGAATTTAGGGAGGTGAACTGGAAGCCTAAACACTTGGCTGAATTTGGGTTAAGCTGACTTGTCCTCAGCCGCACAGTAAATAAGTGTTAACCCTGTAATTATACTGCGAGAGTCCCAGATCTCTACTCTTTGCCCTGAAGAATGCTGTCTTACATAAAATACTCTAAACAGACAAAGCAAGGCAAAGTTATGTTTACGGGATACAAACTGTGAGTTGTCCATTACTGCACAACCATTAAACTTTATTATAAGAATGCAATTCCAGATTTTCTGTGCAAGAAAGATATTTTAATTGCAGACTGTTAGAAAAGTGAAATGACAAGTGTTTAGACCTGTTTTCCATGTTCCAACTGATAGGACTAGGTGTTTCAAATTTTCAACCTTTGAATGGTAACACTGTGCAGTCATGGATTGTTCTAGCTCCTAAATAACTGCAACCTTACAAAAGGGAAAATACATACAAAAAATCTGCATTTGGTCCAAATACGTAAACATTTGGTTAGCAGAAAGTTGAAGAGTTTGCTCAAGATTATATGAGACAGTTCTGACTCCAATTAGGAAGTGAGTAAACTCCGTGCTGTCCAGCTGACTGCCTTTGCCTCAAAAACAAAGTTCAGAAAACAGAATAAACCAGAAAATGATAGGAAAGGAAGATGCAAGTAAAACAGTACTGGCAAAATAACTCAGTGGCTCAGCAGACTGGGATAGAATGCATATTCCTATTAAATTAAATAGGCTTTTGCTTCAAAGAATAGAGTTAATCAACAGCTTTTATATGCACATGTGTGCGTACACATGCATGCGTACAACTCCCCCATATCCTCCTCAAGAAATGCAAGAGGTATTAGGGACCTGGATGCTTTTGAAAACCCCACCAAGTGTGTATCTAAATCTCTAGGCATGTAAATACTTCTTAAGAGCCTAGCCCAAGAGACTCATCAAACAAGCACACGGCCTCAACTGTGCCAAAACACGAGCTCTGTTTAATTTCAGATTCTAGTCATAAACAGCAGACAGCAGCTAAACTAACTACTACTATTTTATTATTACTTAGTGCTTTCTTTCAAGCAACATTTTGTCCTTGTGTTTCTTCTAGCGCAGCATAGCAAAGGCTTCTCTTACCTATATCCATAAACAACGCCTGGATAAATGGTGGGTATTCTCTTAAACAATCTGTGCATCCGCAACGTAGAACCGTCAGTATGCCTTAGAGTGTACATACAGTTCAGGACACCTACAATCTACATCTACAATTATCGCATACGAAACATTTCAGAAATTACTAATATTTAAATGTTGCTTTAATATAGAGTTACCTGTGCACGTCTGGATCCAATACTGATTTGCAAACTACCATGTACATATAAAGATCCATAGCACTGTGGCCTAATACATTTCAAACGGCATTAAGAATTCTGAAAATCAGTAAATACTATTCCACAAAAATAATCTGTGTGTTTAAAAATCATACAAAATGTTGAATACTCTAGAGAGAAGGCAGACTCACAAAACAAAGCTCACTTCAATGGCTCCTGGCTTGGAAGCACTCTGCCAGTGCAAATGAACACACGCACTTTTGAAAAGAAACACTTTCTGGTTATTTGTAAAGCAACTGCAATCCTACCTACACAAAAGGCACATGTAACGCTATTAAATTACAAACAGAAGTCTCACTTTCCAAAGCATTCTTTTTCTGCAATGCTTTCAGTAATTTCTTACAGGAGTCCCCTACACCCCTCCTTTTGTTACCTGTCAAATCCCAGTCCTTTCTGCTAGTAAAATTAGCTGAAGTTGGCACTTCTCACCTGTACCACTAGTGCCAGAGTTTGCAAAAACAAAGTTTTAAAGAAAACCATGGCAGAAATTATTGCTTTTGAAAGGGTAGCACATTCAATGCTTCATAATAATTTCATTTGAAATCCTATTTAAAACCTTAGCACTTTAAATTTACATATTCCATTTGTGAATCTGTGAGAATTTAGCTCTACTTTCAGCAGAGGTTTGCTGCAATTTCTCCTTCCAGCCTGACGATCCCAGTTTTAGAACCTTTGGCGAGAGGTGGCTGTAGCTGTATCAATTATCCTCTGATACTAGAAGAGGCGCAGGAATGAACTGTGTCCCTAGGAAGAAGGGATATAGCAATTCAGTGTATTCCCTAAGCAGCCACTACCAGCCAGGTTCTCGAGCCCTAGTGACAATTAAAAGCTTGCTGAAGCTCTCAGGGCAAGGCTGAAGTATAAACACTGCTCGTCTTCCTGGGAAGGAGACAGCTAAATTGATATTCTTCCTTACCATGAAGGTTAAATCAATGCCATAAGTTCAAATACCAGGGACAAAGCCTGGTCTTTGTTAGAGTAGCATTGTCTTAGTGAAATCGAGAAATATAAGAGTTTGGCTCAGTGCTCAGAAATGGAAATAAGACACAGGGAAGGGGAGAGCAAAAAAATCACTTTACCGCTGACAACCGCTGTATTACACACAGCTCTGTGCCAGGGGCCGTCAGCTCTATTAAGGCACCAAAATCCTGTGTCAGGTTTTCCTGGCAGTCCTGTTTGCGCGCTTGCCTTGTGTCACACTACAGGGGTGCAGAGCTTTCCCCCACCTCTTGAGTACTTCTACTAAGCTTTGTAGATTTTTCTCTCTCACAAACATTAAGCCAGCCATGCATCCCGAGACACAATTTCTCCTCATGCACTAGTCACTGGTACCTCCGCACTTCTTTTCAATTCAATCAATTCAATTTAGTCTCTTTTCACCACCACTGCTTCCATTTGGTTTGTTTTCCTCCCAGCTGCCTCACCTCTCCTTATCACTTATCTCTCTTTGCCTTATGATTCTTTCCGTTTCCTTTATTTTCTTCTGACACATACTTCTCTCCATCTGTGCTACGTGTAAAACCCAAGCAAGTCACACACAGAAAGAAAAAAAGAAAAAGAAAAGAAAGAGAGCAGCATCTGACTTGGCTGTCTCCAGCAGCTGCCAGCAAGTAGCTCAGAGCTCCTCAGAGAGAGAGAAAAGAGGGCAATTTCTTCCATTTTCTTCCATCAAATTTTGCTATTAGTTTTCTTCCATGAACAGCTCTTCAAATAGGTGGTTTCATGAGACAGATTCCAGAATATTGTGGGTTTAGATTTAAATCCATCTAGAGTCCATTTTCCATTGATGCTAAAGAACCCCTCACACGCAAAATATTGACACTGCCGAACCACAGAAATTTCAAAAGAAAAAAGTTTTTTCTAATAAAGTCAGTGGGACAGGGATGGAATAAAGAGGCTGTGGTGTAAAACGTAAATGCTGGCTCCGATCACAGCAAGGCATTTGGTGTTACTACCACACATTTATCATCTCCATCTTATATAGTGCAAAAATAAAATTATCAGCATAGCTAAGGCCAAACTACCCATCGCGGCACTCAAGCAACACACTGTGCTACCCGGCCCGAGGCTTCAGATGTCAGACAGAAGCAGTTCTCTGGTGCACGAGTCTGGATGCGAGGTAAAGTACTCCACTGCAGCTCCAGACCAAGACTCAAAACCAAGCCTAAATAAACAAAGCTGGTTTTCCCCCTTGTAGACGAATGAGGAAAGCCTACTTGCAGCCTCTACACAGTATTGATGTTTTTGTATGGTTTATATTTTCCATTAATCTTCCAAAACCAACTAGAGAGTAAAAAAATACCTCGCTGCGCTGGTTTTACTCTTTCGAACTGGTTCCATTTTGGGATGCACATGCATTGACAGTGAACTGAAATCCAACCAAATATTGCTCAGCTACGGGAGTCTGTAAGTAAAACAGGTCAATTACTGTTTCTAAAATTCTTTTAAAGTTCCTTTTTCTCTATCTTCTTCCTACACAGTGTACTGACACTGCAAATCCAGCAACAGCATCGCCTGTGGCTGCACAAAGGCCACAGTCAGTAACACTAACGAAGGCGATACAGGAAGGGCAGGAAGGTAGGTGCCTTGCTCTTATGCTGTCACTATTATATGCTTTTTAATATTTCCTAATTGTGTCTTGTCTGGGATAGCAGATTGCCCATTGTTCATTTGTACCTTAGAGATGTGTTCCAGTTTAGTCAGACATGCCTTTGTAACGCTTGAAATCCTGCACATTCTGCAGCAGCATCTTTGCCATAGAAAATATTGCTCTTACTATAATTTCCTTGACATACTGTAACTAGAGATGAACGGAACTAACTCTTCACAGCCTGTTATTACCGACCATATGGATATTGGTTTGCACCTACACAGGCATGGGAATGAGAGAGAAGTCCTGGACAGGATGTTCATTTACCAGCTGGCAAAAATAGTAATTTAACTACCACCTCAACTAGCCTGGAAGGGAGGGGTTGACTCCATTTAAAAGAAAAGTAACAACTAAAGTAAGTGTTATTATTTCAATTATTGTATATGGGTTTTTTCCTATGATTAGGAAATAATCTCCTAAAAAGATTTAAAAGTGAAATAGGGAATAGACAGGAAAAGAAGTCTTTTCTTCTTCAGTGTGTTTATTTTCTGCACTTGACAGTACCTTCAAGTAGTCCGACTGTTTTCCCACTAGCACAATGCAAAAGTTCCATTGCTAACCTGAATATAAACAGAGAGGGTTTGGCTTGTTTTCTTTTTAAAACTACAATGAGTGGACATAAATCAGCAAAGGAACCTGGGGAATCTGTAATCATAGAATCCTAGAATGGTTTGGGTTGGAAGGGACCTCTAAAGGTCATCTAGTCCAATCTCCCGATATACAGATTATTATTTTTTTTAATAGCTGTCTTATATTTATGTACACTGACCCAAACAAAACTCCTTCAGAGCATACTTCATTGCATTTAAGTCTATTTTTAATGCGAGTTCAATCTATTTGAGTTAGTCAACTCAAGATCAAGCAGCAGAGAAGATAAAGTAACTTTGCTTTTCTCTCTAAGCTCTCTCCCACCTTGGAATTTGATATAGATTGATATAGCCTTGTCAGCGAAGGCGCCTTGTCCCTGAAATAAGGGCACCCATTGATGCAATGCCATGTCCATCGGACAGGTTAGCTCTAGAGTTTGTTTGACAGTTTGTAAATTGTTTATTTACTTAAGTCACCAGTTTCATAATTTCAGATTTACAGTCACACAGTGAAAGCCTGTTGTGCTTTGCATTGAGGAACAGTTTCCTTACCATTTAAAGACAAACTGATTGCTCATGAAAGGAAAGCCTATTGACAGGGCTATTGCCACGGTTCTCATCTAGATACTTTTATGGATGGAGGCCTCATGGAGTTCTTCCACATGAACATGTGTCCCCTCTGGCCCTGTCATCAGTACATATTGGTCCTATGAAACAATTCATAATTACATCACTTAAATATAAAATTTAGCAGTAAAAGCTCTAATCATCCCATAAATTCTGATGTTAAGCCCAACTCTGAGGGCCAAAGAACGGCCCAGCGACGGTTCCAGTTTGCCGCTTCAGTGTCAAGAAAGAAAAAATAAAAATCCCACAGCTATGAGCAGTGATTTGATAAATTGCTCAGAGAATTTATACTGAGGCAGCAAGAGACACATTTTAGAACTAACAGCTACTTTGTGCATCTGCAGATGATAACTCATCCAGCCTTCCATCCTAAACACTCTCTCACAAGCCAGCCTTCCCCCCACCTTTTTTTTTTTTTCCCCCTGCTAGTCTCTGTTTTCTGTCCCCAGGAAGAGCTGCACATACTTTTGTTCTCTCTCTGCTCAGGAGTCATTTATTGGTACACTCTCATGTTCTTTTATCAAAGTACCAGGCTGGTTTATACTGTTAATTTATATAGTCTCTAACTCAAGGCTGAAAGAATGAAGAGTCCTGGGACAGAAATACTGTAGCGAGCATCCCAGGGAAGATCATGTACTTGCTGTTATTTTGAGAAACAGATAATAAAGAAAGGAGAGGGGGAGAAAACAGCAAGAAAAATATAACTACCTTTGCTTTCAAGGAGAGTTGCAATAAACCTGTGTTTGAGAAGCTGCTTCCTATCAGCTTTGCTTTCTATCACAAAGATATGCACTGCTTATGACCCTATTTCATTAAATTTGACCTTCTGCCTTTAAATTGCAGAAGCACTTTCCGACAGATGTATGGACACTTGAAGGCAAGAACACAACAGATAAGTGTCACCAGTTCTATTAACCGTGAACAGCTACTTGCCAAATGGCTTATAAAGTACTGCACTGCCAGGTTCCAAAAATGCAATATACTGTGAGCTCCGTAATCAAGAACATGAGTTCTAAATCAGCCTTCTCCGATTAGAAGGCTGTCACTCAGACAAAATGCCATCGGTGTGTATTAAATCCTTCAATTTTTAAACGGGACTTGAGTCTCCTCCTGCTTTCTGATCTGTCAGCAGCAAAACACGTTTTGGTTTAAGGTCCAGGTGAGACCCCACAGCTCTATGAGGTAAGATTACCAGATAAATACAAGAGCTAAAAGCGTACAGAACATTTAATATTATTCTAGCACAAGATGTTTAAAGGAATGCATTCCACCACTTCTAAACCTAAAAGGCTAAATCCTTTCTCATATAACGCATAGGCTACTTGCTTAAGATAATGTTCTTTACTAAGCATCTTTGACAGAAAATATTAAGCAATCAGTAACCTTATGCAGACAATTTTGGCAAGACCCTCAACTGTAGTTGTAAAAGCGCCATCTTTTATTTCTTTCCCAGAATATACAGCAGCTTTCTCAGCTTCCTAATTACACACATTCATTATTCTTTTAAACCACAAGCACAGAGCTTAAAAACTAGCTGCTGAATAACGTGAAAAGAAATGTGTGTTGTACATTTAAAGGAAAAAGAGGAGTTGTCACAAAGCAGAAGGTGGATTCCAGCAACAGAGAGCTAGCACAACATCTCAATTGCGGAAAGGCCTGGTGTTTGCTATTCCAAGCCATTCTGGCCAAAGGAGCCAACTCCAATAAAGAACAATTCAAACACAATTCTTCTCCTCCTGCTCCCTCACAGCCTCACACAAATGAGCTGGATCACCCATCAATTAATGGAGCTTGTTATTAACTCACCCAGACAATCTGCTGTAGGAATACCGTTACTCTGAATATAGACTACCTTTGGGTCCTACATTCTCTTAAACCAGCTAAATTTGAGCACAGCCATTGCTTCTAGAGCTACAATTCAAGACACGTTGTGATCTTAAGTCTTTCCTTTGGACACAGTGATCCACCATCTCAAATGCTTTAAAGCTTGAAATCCATACCAGACTTGACATCCTTTCCAGGTACTTAGCTTAGCTTTCTCAGTACACCCCACTAACACTGCAATTTTCACTTTAACTGTTTGACCACACCAGTGGTATGAAAAAGCAAGCAACACAGGCTTCACACAGGCATTTCTAAACCACAGTGCTTTTATTCTTGATGCCCTTGGCAGCTACTGAACTTTGGAGGCAGCAAAATCACTGAGTAGATTCCAGAAACGGAGTCTATCCCATCGCAGACTCATAGTTTTTCAAGATTTCTACATGCCTTCTGCTACTCTTTGCCAATAAATCCAACTCACTTGTGGCAAAATCCAGCCCGCTCCCAGACAGCAAAATCCTGTTCCTCAATAAAGCCTTCATTCCCATGCTGTTGTATAAATCACAGAGCTCCAGTAACTATCACTCATGCTTTCTCCAAACTTGTTCCAGATCTCTGCACAGAAAGGTTTCAGACTGCCCTTTGATGACTTCTAAATAAGGTCCTTCCAAGTAGCACTAAATGACCTTTCCTACTCATTGCAACTGTTCAGACAGTACATAAGCAATTGTGCTGGACAAGCCCAAATAAATACAGCTCTGAGGCCAGTATTTCTACATATCACAAAATAGCCATTTCAGTTTGACAACCATACCTCATCTTCAACCACATCTAAAAGAGCAGTGCAAAAGGAGAATGAGATACTGAACCCATAGGGAAAAAAAGAAAAAAAAAAAAAAAAAAGGCAAACGATACCAACCAAACAGATCATAGAATCAGTGAGGTTGGAAGGGACCTTTAAGATCATCAAGTCCAACCATTAACCTGCCCTGACAAAAACCCCTTCTAAACCATGTCCCTAAGCACCTCATCTACCCTTTTCTTAAACCCCTCCAGGGATGGAGAATCCACCCCCTCCCTGGGCAGCCTATTCCAAAGTTTAATAACCCTTTCAGTGAAAAAATGTTTCCCAATATCCAATCTAAACCTCCCCTGATATAACTTGAACCCGTTTCTCCTTGTCCCNGGGTTGTTGTGACCCAAGTGCAGATCGTTAGCATGCGCTGGTGTGTACACCAATACTCAGCATGGTGCCCATGAGCTTAAATTAAGTGCATACAGATATTGAAGAAAAACAGTATCACAGACAAAGAACATTCTTGTCCACATAGGAATAAAGTACAAGCCTCTGGACTCTATAATGCGATTTGCAGTTCTGTAGAGTGACTCACTTCGCACCAGGCAGTGACACGTCACAGTATTACTGAGCATTTTACTCAAACTTGTCTGCTAAAGCTATTCTTTAGCACATGCATTGCACAACAAGAACTACTTTGTATGGCAAAACCTTGAACATTTTCCTGACAAACCTCCACTGTTTCCCAGAGAACTCAACACTGATGCCTACACATGCATTTATAAATTAGTAAATTGAAAGTAATCATTCTTGTACGCAACTCAGAAGGAAAACATCTTTGTAAGAATTTGAATATAATAAACTAACCTATCTAAATTTTTAGATGCAGACATATTATTTGCTCTGCAAGCCTACTTCAATGACTACGTAATAAAGTGTGAGACTCACGACTGTCCACTTTTCATAAAAAATAAAAGTGCTTTTAAAGAGAAAACCTGATTACACTGAAGTCTCTGACAAAAATTCAATCAAATTCATTGATCTGAGATTTCATGTAGCCAAGAACAATGACATACCTGAAACCACACAGACAGAATCACTCTTTTACATCAGTATTTCATTCTGCAACTCTAAAATACTGTTTAAAAGTCTTGCTGCTTGTGGAAGTGAGCATGTTCAAAAAACGGAAGTATAAAGCCATCAAAGGGCCATTAAAAAAAAAAATCGTCTTTGGTTAGTATCCTTCCTCATTTCTCCAATTTCCCCAACTCCTCATTCAGTTCCAAAATTTCATTACAGAAAACATTCTGAATTTCTTTGAAAAGTAGTATTTGGTGATTTTTATTCCAAACTATGAAGTGTTTGGCGCTTGCTTATCCAGCCAGAATACACTGCGACAGCACATGGATGAGCGCTGCAGACGCTGGTGGCACTGGGTGCATCCCACAGAGGCGGTCCTGCCGCAGGGTGACAAACGACGAGCAGCAAGACTCCGCGCTGGGGACGTACCCTGCTAGCCGCATTTCCTGCCGCTGTTTAAGCATCTTGTTTCAGGCAGTATTTCGTCCGCTTTCCTCTGCACGGAGAGGAGCTAGAGCTGAGAACGACAAGTTCCACTGGCTGTTATCACATTAACACTTCTGCCTCCCTCCACGAGCTCCTGGTGCAAAAATTCACTTGGCAGCAATACAATCCCAAATTGGCCTTAAAACAATCCCTCTTTCTAAAGTTGTTCTCTGTGCTTGGAAGGAAGGTGTGGCTTCCTTTTGACATACTCATATACGCCCACTGCAAAGATGAGAAAGGATGATTATGCTATAAAACAAGACCCTTAAAATTAGAGATTTAAATAACCCCCTTTACACGCTCCCGTTCCAAGTAACATGAGGACGTTTCTTATTACCTTCTTTCTTACTCCAACTCCTGTGTGATTTAAGATGTTTCTACATTAGATGTTTCTCGTGACTGAATTTAAATATTGCTTTTACAGATGCAGATGCTAAGAAGTAATTGTCAGAGTGGTCCCTTATGACATTCTGTTTTGCCCAAAGAGTATTGGGAGAACATGAGAAGTTATATATACCACATTTATTTTCTTCCTGGTTAGCTTAAAGAATCATAGAATAGTTTGGGTTGGAAGGGACCTTTATAGGTCATCTACTCCAACCCCCCTGCCAGGAGCTGGGACATCTTCAACTACATCAGGTTGCTCAGAGCCCCATCCAACCTGACCTTGAAAGTTTCCAGGGATGGGGCACCTACCACCTCTCTGGGCAACCTGGGCCAGTGTTTCACCTTACAGCTAGTCTAAATCTGCCCTCTTTTAATTAAAACCCATTACCCCTTGTCCTATTGCAACAGGCCCTGCTAAAAAGTCTGTCTCCATCTTTCTTACAAGCCCCTTTTGAGTACTGAAAGGCTGCAGTAAGGTCTCTCCCGAGCCTTCTCTTCTCCAGGCTGAACCCCAACTCTCTCAGCCTGTTCACATAGGAGAGGTGCTCCATCCCTCTGGTGACTTTTGTGGCCCTCCCCTGGACTCGCTCCAACAGATCCATGTCTTTCCTGGTCTGAGGGCTCCAGAGCTGGATGCAGCACTCCCAGTGGGGACCCAACAAGCCGAGCAGAGGCACAGAATCACCTCCCTTGACCTGCTGGCCACGCTGCTTTTGATAAGACCCAGGATACGGCTGGCATTCTGGAATGCAAGCGCACATTGCCAGCTCATGTCTAGATTTTCATCCATCAGTGCCCCAAATCCTTCTCGGCAGGGCTGCTCTCAATCCCTTCACCCCCCAGCCTGTATTGATACCGAGGGTTGTCCCATCCCAAGTGACCCTGCACTTGGCCTTGTTGAATCTCGTGAGTTTCACACAGGGCCACTTCTCAAGTCTGTCCAGGGCCCTCTGGATGGCATCCCATCCGCACCACTCAGCTTGGTGTCATCTGTAAACCTGCTGAGGGTGTACTCAATCACACTGTCTATTTCCCTGATGAAAATATTGAACAATACTGGTCCCAATATGGACCTCTAAGGGACACTACTTGTCACCAGTCTCCCTTTGGACATTAAGCCATTGACCACTTCCCACTGGATGTGACCATCCAACCAATTCCTCATCCACTGAACAGTCCATCCGTAAAATCCACGTGTCTCCAATTTAGAGAGAAGGACGTTGCAGGGGACCTTACAGAAATCCAGACAGACGACATCCGTAGCTCTTCCCTTGTCCACTGATGTAGTCACTCCATAATAGAAGGCCACTAGGCTGTTCAGGCAGGACTTGCCCTTGGTGAAGCCATGCTGGCTGTCTTGAATCACCTTCCTGCCCTCCATGTGCCTTAGCATAGCTTCTAGGAAAATCTGTTCCATGATCTTCCCAGGCACACAGGTGAGATTGACAGGTCAGTAGTTCCCAGGGTCCTTCCTTTTTAAAAATAGGTACGATGTTTCCTTTTTTCCAGTCACCGGGGACTTCACCTGACTGCCGTGACTTTTCAAATACCTTGGAAAGTGGCTTGGCAACCACACCAGCTAATTCCCTCAGGACTCTGGAATGCATCGCATCAGGTTCCATAGACTTGTGTATATTCAGGTCCCTCAGGTGGTCTCTTACAGTGGGAGGGACTTTGCTTCCCCAGTCCCCGCCTTGAGGTCCATCCACTCCGGAGGTGTTGGGAGAGAGGTTGCCAGTGAAGACAGCCTTCTCCTCATACACTGTTATCAGTTTGCCAGTCTTGCTCATTGGGGGGATACGCTTTCTTTGACCTTTTGTGTTGACTGACATACCTGTTGAAGCCCTTATTATTATTCTTTGTGTCCAAGTTCAGCTCCAGCTGGACCTTGGACTTCCTGACCCCATCCCTACACAACCAGGCAGTGTCCCTATACTCTTCCCAGGATACCTGTCCCTGCTTCTACTACCTGTGTATCTCTTTCTTGCCCTTTAGTCTGACCAGCAGGTCTCAACTTGCCTCATTACCTCTAACATCCCTTTATCCTCTGTTGGAAAAGATCTGTTCTACATCATTTGTCACACTAGACCTTACTCTAATTGTGCAGAATTTCCTTCCTCTGATATTCCTCACAGTTCAAATAAACGCACTCTTTCCTGCGCATAGAAAACGTATGTTTCCCCCCCTCCTTCAACAGTGTTCTCAATTTTCCACTGAACTTAGACTGAAGACTCAGATCTCATTGTGTAAGCCCTATAACTCAAAGGATCTGTAAGTTACGTGGCCTGAGGTGCTGCTTTCACCAAGAACATTCCTTTTACCTACATCCAGGTTGACCACTATTTTACTTAAACAACTCACTTGCCCTGTTTGGACTACGGCTTGCTGGAATATGGATAGATCTTTTTGTCTCCTTTGCTTGCCCTCACATGATTATTATCATAATCATGATAGTCACTACTAAACCCCAGGGGAACTAGTAGCAGAGATCTCTTGTTGGCTAATGAATCACAGCGTCAATGAGATAGAAACCTCTTACAAAGCACAGTTTATTCTACTCTGAATGTGAACAAGACATTCTAATATTCATTAAGGTAATTTCCACAGTTGCTTAGTCTTCTCTAAATCCTTTTCATCCCTGTGAAGATATTCCCATCGCTTTCCTTGCACTGGTAACAGCTCTTGTGCTACTACACCATGAGCTTAAGGTGTTAATCCACCTGAAAACTAATCACACATTTGAGCTGGGTTAATTTTCAGCTGGATAAGCTGCCTCTATCAGCTCAGTTTGTGATCACACAAGCACTCAGAGCTGACTCAAGGAAGTGGGCAGGACCTTACTCTAGGGGTAGAGCGAGGCTACAATAGCCTAGATTTAGGGTGATGCAAGTTTCCATGCAACTGCATCCTCAGTCTGATGGCATCCAGCTGTTTATTCCATAAACATAGTATTTGCACATGCAGAGGAAAGGTATGCATACACAAAGCAATCTAACCATCCCCTGAGGTAGTCGGACTTCTTCAGCGAGCTCTCTATACTAAGCACCAAGTGAGCTTTACATTACCTTGTCCATTCAATACGTCTTCATTTCTGTCCTCTTCACATGACACCTAGCAATAGTCACTCAGTCTAGTGAAAATCTATGCTTTGCCTTATTCTAGAAAACATTGGCATATTGTCAGTCTCAGTTCTGGAAGAGTGCAATACACGGATTCATAGCTTCTAAGAGGAATCTATCGCACTTCGAGTTCTCAGAACATTATTTGACCAGTCTCAGCATAATGCTGTGGAATTAACCCTAGAAAATGCATCCTTCACTCTTTTCTCAGGTTAAACCACCCTATCTTATTCAGGAAAGATGGCTTCCACTGGCTCTCCCAAAAGCTAACATTAAATAGTCACAAATTACCGCACAGGCCTGAACTCAGGAGAGTCTTGCCAGCGATCAGCAGATGAACAGTCCCAGAGCCATCCATGGATGTAAAGCTGTGCAAATACTTCAAGGCTTCATGGAACCAAAGCCCAGCCTATAACCCCGTAGCTGGGTCCCATAAGAAGTCTAACTTGGTTAGAGTTGCTATCAAATAGCCAATCGCAACATTTTTCTGTTACAATAACATATGCTAGTGTTGCTATTTCTTTTACATCATTTGAAACAAAAAAATAAATCCTAGTTCTTCAAATAAAAGAGATTAATCCCATGTAAATCATAGCTTGCATGTGCAGAATAGGCAATTAAAATCCTTAGAACACTTAAATAATTTTTTTGTCTTGAAAACACTTAACTGCACTGCATAATTCATGCCTATCCAGTTGCACACCTGCATTTTCCACAACCAGAGACTTTTGCTTATTACCTGGCTTTACTGAAAATGCATGTAAAGAAAAAATCAGCTGTGGTCTAAAACTGTAGTTCAATTATTTTTTATTTTTTTTTTAAGGCTGAGTACATTAGCTTAACTTAGTTTACCAACCACCTACCGCTTCTTCCTGACTTTATGCCTTAAACACAACCTCAAGGCCCACATGCAAAACTAACATCACTCACTCACAACTGATATGGGAGCGCCCTGCCAAAGTGAGGGCTAGGAAAAAGATGGGGATACTCAGGTTTTGGGCTAACCTAATTCTGAGTTCTATAAAGGCTGAATATACTTACATCATCTTCACTGAAGTCAGCCCTATCTTGTTACACGTTCAACACCACAAGCAGTAAATTTGAGTCTTAGAAATTACCTGGCAAATACTTTTAAGCACCAACACAGAACAACCAAAGGAGAAATATCGTAGACAAGATGTGGGCAGTTTTGATAGGGAATCACAGCTTTAGCTCAAATATTAAATATTAATGGATTAAATATTCTTAAAATTGTCTAAGCTCTAGAGCTGCTAACACTAAGAGATATGCTGTGAATAGTCAGGAGTACCATTTTAGTTTTTAAAAGTTACTACACAACTACACATTTATCTAAAGTAAGAAGTTCCTTGGCAGTGCCATAGTTTAGAGTGACAGTTTTAGTGACTCCATTATCAGTAAAAAATGTGGTCAAAATCATCCACTATGGAGCCCCAAGTGAGCTGTACAGAGGAAGCAGAACAGCAAAACTGTCTACAGAGGTTGCAGATAGCCAGACACGCTGACGGCCAAAAGCAAAATTTTTGATTGATTTGGTTTAGAATTAACTTCTGACATTAGCATACATACATTGCTCATCGCCACTTCAGCATAATGTTTATCAGCAAGGCTACTTTGTATGCATGAAAAGTGACAAGTAATCTCTGTCTATTGCTCTTTCATAAATTACTCTCCATCAAGCAGTAATTCTTACAGAATTCTATTCTCACATAACCAAGTCAGAGATTTGTCCTTCAATATTAAATTAGTGCTTCCACTTTCTAGCATTTACACTAGCCTCGTGGATTTTATTAGGTCACTATAAAATGGATTGACAACTCCTTCTCTTACCCTTACTTTTTGCTGCACATTATTTTGATTTAAGTGGCACCCCTCCTACTGTTTTGAGCAGTCCTGTAGTTTCCACAGCTTTTAGTACATTGCGAAACACCCACATTCTTCTGCCACACAGTCAGTCCCTGTCAACCCACCTGTTCCTGTTGTACATGGATTGCACACTTTCCTTTTGAATCAGCAAGTTGGGGTTTTTTGTCTCCTCTGCTTGAGAGGTTTCTTGTTTGTTTGTTTGTTTGTTTGTTTTGTTAAGCCATTTTAGTTGACAGTTTTCACAAGCCTTTAAATTCATGTCCAGCATGAGAGCACAGTGAAGTAATGTGCTTCCTGTTCCTGTTCACTGCAAACGCAATCGAGTTTCTAATGGTGTTACAGTCTCATTACTCAAATATTTTGAAAAATCCAACAAGGTGCTCCCAGCAGCTCTGCAGCACTGCTGACTTCGGTGGGATTCATGTGAGGCCCTCAGCAACAATACCCATGGGAAAAACACAAGGACTTCGGATATCTTACTCTCTCTGCTAATGCAACCCATGCTCATCGTGAGTCGTAAACCCTAAATGGAACAAAAAAGTCTAAAACACTCTTATGTATCTCAAAGGTTTCAATAACCCATGCTCCTTTCAATCACTAGGAAAGAAAAAAGTATCATAGTAAAAAGGTGGGGAGGGGGAAGGATTATTTTCATCACTGTTCACTGTGACTAGTCTGGAGAGGAAGTCACTACACATTTTTGCCTTATTTTTATAACTCCATTTCAAAACATACTAATGGTTTTAGGCAGCAACACATTGTTACATGCAATACCACAAACTAAAATGCAGTTGGAGATAACAGGGCTTCCCAGCCACACTTTTAAGACAGGTACGCACTGTCCTGCATCTCCAGGAGGCAGAATTCATTCCAGTGGGAACAGCAGCACCGCAGATACGCACCACTGACTTCATCCATGGGGACAGAAAAGAACTTCCCTCAGCAAGCACACAGAATTGTTGGTATTTCATTGTTATCAAATTCCATCTTCCAACACATGACAGAGAAAATTGGAGAAATTTTCAGGGCGTAATTTACACACAGACCAAGAAGCTCTGAAGCACAGAGGCCAAAAGCGCAAATGAGGTCAAAAGGCACCATCCTCCTCTACTGGCACATGGTTTTGGAGCAAGAGAAGTCCTACAAAAAAGGCAGTATATCCATCAGTAGCAAATCAAGCCAATTCCCATGAAACAGGAACCTTTAACCACAGCTGAAGAGATCACTGAAGGGCCAATCTCAATCTCCAACAAACTCATTTGCAATGAAAATGTCACGATTCTTGCATTCTTCATTCAAAACAAAGCAGGAGATATGGCCCTTTAAATCTTGATCAAACTTATATGATATTGAAGATTATAGAGAGAGAGAAATGTGTTCATTATTAATAATACAACTCTAAGTTGGATAGTATGCAGAACCACAGAGTTTTCAAAATTTGAAACTGCTAGTTGAAAAAGTAAATGAAAAAAAAAAGCAAGATTTGCTATTTTTCAACTCCTTTAAGATGTGCCACATAGAATGACGTACATAAATTACAGCCCTAACTGAAAGGAGTTACAACAATGTCTGCAGGACTTATATAATTTTAGTTACTTTTTGGATTATGGAAATAAAGGAATTTAATATTTTTTTAATAACATTTGACCACTATTTTGAGCAATCCTTGTGAGTGCACTGAATGCATCTCAATAACTGCATCAAACACACAGAAAGATGTAAGATTCCAGGAATACTAGCAGAGGCAAACAATCACAGACAGGCTTTTGCAGAGCAGTATTTTCTGAGTAGTAATTACAACTGGCATACCAACACTTGCAATTTCTGTACATGTAAGTCATTTGAATTTAGAAAATAACTGGCAAGTCAACAAAAACTGAATTTTCCTTTGCAGCAATCTAGAACAGTAATTTTGGCCAGACCATGTATTTATTTCAGTCACCTGCTAGAATAATAATATGCATTACTAGAATTAGTGTCAAGGCTTCATATATGCCAAAGTGATGATGCAAAGACAGTTCATTTGGTGTATTTTATATGTTCCAAGTGAAGAACAAAACATAAAATTTACTCAGTCTCACATAAATTGGCAAAAACTGAACATCTGCTGAAGGAATAAATTCGATGATACACTATGAAAAGTAATTAACAAGGCAAGTGGTTACTATTTTGGATCATAAAATAAGTAATGTTCCAAAAGAATACATACAACCTTCACAAACTTCTTCCACCTGAAACAAGGCTTTTCAAAACCTATAATTTTTCCAGTTTTGTATAATTTTGAATAAAAGTATCACAGAAATTGACAACACTTGGCAAGATGACTTTAGCCTTCACCTTTTTTTTTCAAAATAATTTCCTCATGTTTTTAATAAACGTAATTTTGATATAATCCAAAAAAAGGCAATGCCCAGAAGTATTACTATTTGTGTGCAAGATTAGCTATATTTTTGTGCACATTGTCCCCTTCTATAAACAACCTTTTTGTTCATCAGATAAGAGTGAGCCCTGCTAGCCTTCTGGCTTCTTCCCAAATGTGCTGACAGACAAAGAGGTGCCAAGTGAACGCTACGAATGCCTTGTACGAGCTAGCAATAGCACAGGACTTCTGGGTCTGAACTTGTTCTTCCTTGGCAGCAGCAGGGTGCAGTCCCGCACAGAAACGCCTCATTTCTGCAACCCCACACTAATCTGACTAGAACTCACAAGTACGACAGTAACTAACAAAGATGGTCTAAAAGAGCGTTTCCAGAAATGTTATGTCAAAAAAGCAGCATAAGAAGCAATGAATATCTCTGATAAAGAATCCATGTAATTCACCCTAGAGCCTGACTGTGCCATGGACCCAGGGCAGCGCTGCTCAGGCAAGTGTCATTCCACACTGGGAATTCTCAGTTCTCATCTATAAGCAATGTTTGCTCAAGCTTATACGTCTGGAAACCGAAGGGCAGATTTTTTTGCCTTCGAAGAATGTCTTGCAAATATATTTTGGGCAGAGGCTATCTATGAGGAGTTTTTTCTGTCCAAAGGCTTAAAGATGGGTGGGGAGGAAATACAGGTTATATATAAACGTTATATTTATATGCAGTCATGGAAGTACTATCATCAATTTCCATTTACCCACAGTAAAACTGGGCAAACTTTCAGTGGCAGAGAGCGCTGAGTCAGTTCACACCTATGAGCTTTAGGGATTTTTAAATCTCAATGTGTTTCAAGATTTTACTGATATTATCTGTAAAAATATATCTATACATACTTCAAACTGTTGAACTGATTTTGTGTAAAACTAAAAACACCTTGAAAAAAGTCCTTTGTTTCACCATTAGAAAGAAGCTGGAAACAAGAAAAATATTCCTCTACCCCAAACAAGTCACATCCAAAAAGCCTGCACTTAACAAGAAATGGCACTAGAACATTCCCAACACCTGCTTCATGTGACCTGCACCGACCACAGCTCATAGGCCCGGTGGACACAGCTGTAATTTCATGACTCTACAGTAGACAATTCCATCAGTAACTTCATGACTCTATAGCAGATAAATTCTGACTTTTAGATCACAGATTTCATCACACTCATAAACAAGAACACATTGTCTTTGGGAAGTGTGATCACCTTACACTAACACAGATATTCAGGTTGGGCCAAATCTGTCAGTACTGCACAAACCCACAGGGGCAACCATCCACTGTGCTCCAGCATCAACCATTTCCACGTCTGGCAGTTGAGCAGCTTCTGGGTTTATCGGTGCCTGCAGTCCCTTGGCAAGTCAGAATCGCAGAATGGCAGGGGTTGGAAGGGCCCTCTGGAGATCATCTAGTCCAACCCCCTGCCAGAGCAGGGTCACCCAGAGCAGGGGGCACAGGAACGCCTCCAGGGGGGTTTGAATGTCTCCAGAGACGGAGACTCCACCACCTCCCTGGGCAGCCTGTGTTGAGCTCCTGTACCCGGCCTACTCAGAATAAATGAAAGCAGTAACCAAGTGTACAGTTTCAGAAAAACCTATGGGGCATAACTACTGATGACAGAAAGTATTTATCTTGGAGTCTCTTTTGCAACACGCTTCCTCAAATATAAAGCTATTTCCGCAAGTAACTCCCTTCCTGCCTAAGCTTACCGTTCACCTGTGTTTGCATGGGTCTCTTTCCTACTGTTCACCGCACAAGTTTTCCTTCCCAATAAATTAAACTGCTGTGACAGGCACCAGCACAAACTTAGGTTCAACAGTACAAGGCAGGGAAAGTTCCACTGAGGAACAAGGTCAGTGGTCTCTCAGCACGTGGAGAGCTGTAGGACAGACCAGGGGAGCGAAGAAGTTTTGCTTGCTTTCCCCAACCCTCAGCAAAGGCAAATAAAAGAAAAAAAAAAAAAACCAAAC
>VXBO01014427.1:878918-921301 GCA_013400135.1 Rhinoptilus africanus | reverse complement strand
AAAAAAAAAGAAAAACCAGCTAGGGAATATTCAGATGCTAAAGCCGTAAAACAATAAACAGTTAATCTTAAAGGTAAGTAACAGTTGATGTGTTCCAGTGCCTCCAGGCAGACATCCAAGCAGCTTACACCAAAAGCAGAATTCATCCCAATGTCCTTAAGAATCTTACTATTTTCTTTGGAAGGAATTTCTAGGCAGCGAACTGGAACTGCTGGTTCTGAACTGATTAAGAGCTACAGTCTTTGATTAATAATTTACTTTAACGGGGTTTCATCCCCTCCCACCACGCACACACCTCCTGTGACCCAGATGCCAAGCTGACAGGTGCTACATTCTCTGAGGGAAAGGGAAAGCGTTCCCATGTCTGCGGCATTCCCTGACCACGCAGATGGTGCAGGCACCGAATTCGACTCCCTAGCTCTCCCAACAGGACTGCGAAAGGGAAAGTCATAATTCTGAATCAAAACAATGACTTTCTGAGCTCTGATCCCACATTTTATTTACGGCACTAAGTAAATTTTTTCCCCCCACTAATTCTCTGCAGGCGGGATATCATTACCCGAATCCTAGTTTCTAAAACATTGCCTGCCTGTTCCAGACAGGTATCAAAAACAGTTAAGTGAAAATACCATGTTCAGCCCTGCTGAACTTTGAGTCAGTGGAATTATACCACATTTATACGGAAGCCTTCATCCAAAACCATATCTACATTCCTATTTATGCATACATTTTATGCAAAATAAAAGAGAATTTTTTAAAAATCCCAGTGAATGGGACATGGTTCTACACACCTTTTCAAACCCCAACAAAGTTTGCAAGCAGAATTTCTAATGACTGGACACTGTATCTTTAGTCTGGAAACACGTAATCTACTTTTGGTTCTGCCACTGACAAGCTCCTTAACCTTGAAGTCTCATCACCTTCAAGTACCTTATTTATTTGCATCTGTAAAAAAAGAATGGGAACAGAGAGGCCTACCTGCATTTGCAAACCACTCACAAGGGAATAAAGGGGCTCTTACTACTTAGGGCCACTTATACTTGGCTTTAATATTTTATGTCTTTTCTTGCTTGGTTAAAATAAAAAATTAAAAAATCTTTTCCCCACTTTTTCACCTTAGATCTGTAACCTGACTGCAGAAACAGTGCCAATCATAGAAAATGGAATTTTAGAACCCCTTGATTTCCTTTGAGTCCTGGATTCTTACAATCAGGTTCAGTTCCTAACCCGGCTAATTTCACTGCAGTTACTGAAGTTCATTAAACACAGGTACAGTATCAAAAAATGTAATTTAATTAGGGTAGTACAGAAACAGAATTAATTCTCATCAGAGGCTTGGCATTGTCCTTTGAATAGAAAGCATGTAAGGCCAAGTTATTTTTGTGTTTCTCATACACAGCTGCTGATATTTGAGATGTTGCAGGAAATTAACTGATATATTCTCCCATCAACGCCTATAATGATAACTTTAATAACAGGAACACATACACAGTGATAGGACATTAGGGCTCTAGAAAATATAACTCAAAGTGTAATCTAACATTTGATTAGCACTTTTCTAACTGGACTTGTTAAAAGCATTGTTAAAACCTGCATCTTCAACTCTCAACTAGTCATGAAACTCCAGCAGTGGCTGCCTTTCCATGAACAGGAAAGAGACTAACAATGAGAGCACAGTATAGAGTTAGAGTGCTGCAATATACTGAGGGGAAAGAGGTTTTAACATAAATAGAAGCATTTTGGTTTTACAATACCATTACAAAGTTTGGGGTTTATAGGGTTCTTACAGAAGGTATGAAGAATGGGACATATTTTACAACTTGAATTACACATCTGCTTACAGAAACTGTTTCTGTTTGGATGGCACAACAGACAAAACGTTATGTTAAAAACACTTCGTTTCTTCAGTAATAGTTTGTTCTGTAGCTGCAGGTATATAAATACCTGAATATATACTGAATATATATATAATAGTGAATATATAAAACTTTCTTATCATAACAGAAACAAGCACTTGGACTGAGGTTTTATGGGCCAGATTCCTCACTCAGTTATACAGTTATGCTGCACATTCCTATAAAACTTCAGTGAGTCGCCCCAGGTTTCTATCAGTATAACTAAGCCGAATTTGTCCTCCTATATGTACATTTTAAGATCTGTCCCAAATTCTGTATAGGAATGCAACTTCTCAGTAGAAATGTATCTGCTCAAAATATTTAAGCTACTTCAAGCAACACTTAGCAAATGATGCCGAAGAAAATCTTAATGCAGTGCTGCTGCTGTGCTCCGCTTGTCTGTTTGTTTTGCAGCACTGCAGGATTCTCAAGAGACTGCACTGCAATGCATTACCCAGCGTGTGCCGCAGTGACTCAGGCAACAGCGTGAGTTCGGGATGGAGCGCCAGCTCTCCCTCCAACTTCCAGGATGCCTGTGCAAAACTCTTCAGCAAAGCCAAGAAGCTATGAAAGGAGACGCGTTCAAGGAGAAAGTTCAGCTTCCATTCCGTTATGCTATTTTCTATTGCAATGCCATTCAAATTTTATATATAAATATTTTACGGGTAAAATACAACCAACCTCCTTCCAAATTGTAGCTGCATCTCTGCTAGGTTCAGGTTCTCTTTGTATAATGTTTGTCTCCTCCTCAGTTTACCAAAGTACTTCCTTTGCTAGAAAGCACTTGTGTAAATTAAGTTTTTTTGTATTAACTCAATGTCAACGTGGACTTTAAAAAAGGCTTAAATATTATGTCTAGGCTCATATCATTGATCTACAACATAACAGAAATGAAAAATAGGAGATCAGAAAAAAATAAACCACCACAACAAAACCCAATCACAAGACTTATTCTGTCTGGAGAACAAGAACTTGATTCTGATCTGGTCTTCATTCCAACAGCTTGCATCAAAATGCCACATAAATCAATGGAGTAAAAAGCAGAAATCTGAGAGAGAAGAAAGAGCGTCCCTGTAGCTGTTGGTGATAGCCAAAACTTAAAATAAAAAAAAAAATAGAAAAAGGCCTTTAAAAACATTGCTAAAAAAGATGCAGTGCTTGAAAAGACAAATGCCATCCAGGATATGCAAGAGATGAAAGTACAGAGCATATATTTTATTACACTAGCTTAAATCACTTTCAGAAGGCAAAAGAGTTGTAGCAGATTTTGGTTAGAAAATCTGTTCACCCCTAGTCTCTGTCTATAGACAATAGAGCCAGCTCCTGATTCACACTCTCTTGGAGCCTCTATTTCTTCACTGACAATAGGCGAAGGTTTAAGAAACCATTCTGCATAGGCTAACAATAACTGTTGATGCCAACATTACAAACAAGATATTCACAGTAAGTGGCAGTCATGTGCTTCCTCAAAAAAAGTAGTAATTTCTACCATTGCTGAGAAGCTAAGCCTAAGAAATACACTATGAATAAGCTGTTGATAATGAGACTGCTGCTATACACAGGCTTTAGCTACAATTGATTTAAAAAAAAAAAAAAAAAGAGAGAGAGAGAGAAAACATGTGAATTCAAGGTCAAGAGCAGATTTCCTATGCCAGCATCACGGCTGAGCTCTCAAAACACCCTAAGGGAGAGAGGTTCTCAGCTCACTAGCCTCCAACTGCTTTGAAAAATTGTGTATCTTTACACTGAGACACCAGCCTGGCTGCAGACTTAGAGCACAGCAGAAATTATAATAGCATCTGCTGCCTATTAAGGCTTTCTTATTCACTCTACGCTTACTGCTTTTCTAAACAGAAACACCACTCTAAAAATACTCCCAGTGTGCACCAGAAGATTCAGTCCTCCCACCATCTGGGTTATCCCACATGCACAACCACCACGAGAACAAGGCCTGCAGAAACCGAGGGCAGAGATACACCCACCTACATCAAAAGGTTTCAACCTGAAAACAGGAAAACAGATAAGATATGTCAGAGGCTGAAAGTGACAGGAGGCAAATTTTCATCACGAACAGAACTCCCTGAAGGTTAATTTTAAAAACTTCTATTTGAAAATACATTAAAAACCAGAAAAAAAGGCTGAATTCCATGAGACTTGCACAGGAGTTAATCAGCTCTAAGAAACAACCTGCTCTCACTTATCAGCCAGTGCAAGGTGGTAAGAAGCTGCACAGGTACTGCTTGGTACTTCATTAGTCAAATGAGCTGTACTCAAGGGATCATCGCTGATATTAAATGCACAGAACAGAAGCGATTCCCATTCCAGTCCACTGGAGTGTTTCAATTTAACCTTACAACCTAAATAAAAAGCATAGGGAGAAAATTCTAGTGTATCCTAAAGCTATTATCTGTTACATAACAGATCTATAACCCCTGGGTTACACATAAGCTTTGGGTCTATCAGTTCTGTGATGTCAGAGGGAGCAATTATTAGGGTACAGATAACGGAGCACAAATGCAGCTTTACATATTGGAATATATAGAGAAATAGTTAAAACGCCACTCGCTCTGGGTGCAGAATTTACTGCAGTAATTCCAACAGATGCTCATAACTCAAGAGTTGTCTTCCGAATCGCACTACCAGATACTCCGGTGAAAACCTACATGGATGCGTTATTTTCAGTGGGGTACAAAATACAAATTGGGTAAAAAAATCTGGGAAAAAAACATCAAGAACACTTATTGTGAATTAATGGATTACAGACAGAGACCCAAGTCTGCAATAGCATGTCATGCCCGATTTTGGTGAGGGCTTTAGTAACCACAAATAGTTAGCCACTGACCTTTTATAAAGCAAACACTTATTTACTTAACTGTAACTTTAGATAAGCCAAGCTGACATGCACCAGACAAACATCCCAGAAATGTCAACTGCATGTATAAAAACTTAGGTATTGCTTGCTTTTTTCCTGGACTCAGTAAAGTTAGAATTTAAGCCTACACAGAAAGGCGATCACCGCTATGTAACACAAAAGCTGCACATAAGGACAAACAGAAGAGGCAAAAGGACAAAAAGAAAACTGAAATGCCTTTCTTTTGCAACAAACAGTTCCGCAACAGTTAAGTAGTTCAGTTAGAGTATACAGAGTTATAGAGTTAATTCCATTTGTTTCATTTTATTTAATCTTTCTATAACTATATATCTACATTATATTTCAGTTAGAACTGTGGTTTGTTTCAGTTGAACAGAAGTCTGTTTTAGCACGGAGATAGTATCTTTTGAAAATACATGGATCTTGCCACTTCGATATTTATTCACATTTCTGAATGAATTGTTAAGTACAGACTGTCTTAGCCCACTTGCTTCACCCTTTAGATATTTTTTCTTTAGGTTCTGTCAAATATTATTCTTATTCCTTAATCACATGCCCTGGCACAAGTATCATTCCCTTCAAGTATTCCTCAATGTCCTCTGGGAAATTTGCCAGTTTTTGTCATCTGCCCCCATTCTCCTTCGAGAACACTAAAGGAATTAATTTCATTCTTTCCCCAAGCAATGCCTGTCTCTGCTGTTAGTGGTTACCCTTGGCATCTCTCATCCATTCAATACACAAAGGTATATGTCTCCTTAAGTGATCCTGCAGTACTTTGAGATTCATCAAATGGTCTTCTGAGAAATACGTCTTTCATGCTTTGCATTTGCTTGTTTTACCATTTTGTAAGCTAAAAGGTAGAGTGGCAATATTTACATTTTGCATGTTCCACTTTATTTTTGTCAGTTTCAACAACTGTTTAGTTTGTACCTTTATACCTGTGGGCACAACTGCACCTCCCTGATCCAGATAAACAGATCAGTTATTTAGGCCTGGATGTTTTGATCATATATATGCTATTTCTCCTGTTATTTTTTCCACTACTACTTTGCCCAACATCTTATCTGAGCCCTTCCAGAATGAGCTCTTAAGAAGTGTCTTGTTTTTCCTCAAGCACTGAAAAAAATCCAATTCCAGTATCTTTTTCCCGCACTTTAATTTCTTACCAAGCAGTACTCCTTTCCCTGAAGAGAGACTTTTCCAATCAAGTTTAAATTCCTTGCTCAGTCCTGCATTTGAAAATAAGTGGAAACTTTACCTTTGACCCACCCTGAGGAGAATATTATCTGAGTTATGCACCACAGTTTCTTACTGTAATGAATACTGGAAGTCATACCACAACTTTTTAATAAATGTACAGTCAAATTCAATATATTCTATTATTCCTTTCTGCCATTGCTACCTTTATCAGATCCCCTCCCTCCTTTTTTTTTTTTTTAATGTTTACCTGACATCTGGGCAGGATTAAGCAACTGCACTCTTCCCAGTTGCTAGATGAGACAGCATTTGTTGTGGTTACCTCTCTAACTTCCTCAGTTAAATACCTTCTGCTTCTTGAGTTACAAACTCACCACAGCAAGGGCTGCATCATTTACCAGCATAAGTTAGGTGCCAAACAAGCCAACACCTTCTACAAATTGTCCTTGGATTTGTTTAGTATCGCAGTTTGGGCCGGACTGGCCACTGAAATGAATGACAGATGCTTTCCCCTATTTGCTCTCCTGACACCCAGGAAGACCCCACATTTCCTCAAAGAAACAGTGAAAGCTAACTAAAAGATATAGATTCACGAGATTTTTCCAGATCAGTACATAACATGAAAGAAAGAACTCTACTGAAAATAAACATTAGATATAAATATTTAGCATCTCTATATCCAAACAAAGTGCTCATTCTGCCTTTGGGCTGCTGTCAAGCCAAACATGAAGGAGGACCCTAGAAAGACAACAGCTAAGCACTCAACGAAGCTTGATTTTCTTCACTCTCACCAAGACAAGTGCAGTTGTCCAATCTGACCAAGTATCTTATAGACACTAATTTCAGTATTACCATTATAATTACTGAGAGCCAACAGAAATACAGGTCCCTCAGGCTTGGAAGAAGCAAGAAGAGCAGCTGAGGCTTCCAAACACCTCCGGTGCGAATTACCCCACTGCTGCCACTTCCTGAAGGTACCTTGCCAACGTGGGGCTTGGGTGGGCCCTGCCGTGTGACGTAGCGCAACCAGTCCACCCGCTTGATGGAAAGGGATTTTGCTCTTAGGAGAAACCAGCACAAGTATTAAAGAGAAGCACATTATAAGAGGAGAGAAAACAGGAAAAAACAGGGGCAGGAGAAGATGAAGGTTCACCCAGGAAAAGCTAAGAGTACAGCAGCTAGAACAGGAGGGAAAACTCTAGAGACATATGATACCCTCTATAGGAGAAATACATGGTATTCCAAGTAGGATAACAAACCAGTAGTTTGTGGAAAAACAACACAATGAGCTCTTTGGGGGAAAACTAGCACCCTACAGCCTCTATCTTTAACGGAGGCCTAAAGAGCGCAAACACACGCCCAGCGTTAAATAACAAATATTAATGACTAAAAGAAAGACCTGAAGCACCAAGGAAAAGAGGGAGTCCTCCCTTGCAAGGACCAACGCAGCAGGCAGTGACAGCGGGAGGCCGCGGGGGTGAGGCCGGAGGGGACACCCCAGCCGTGCCAGGGGGATGCAGAAGGAGCGGGTGGAGGGACCCGCTGCGCCTTCGGGCGGCCGCGATGGGGCGCGGGGCGAACCGCCCACCCGCAGCGAAGCCGGCCCCCGGGGCTCCGCCGCCGCCGGCTGCCGCCCTTACCTGGCTGGCCTTGTGAAACTGCTTCTTCAGCCCCGCCACCGACATCTTCCCCCCGCCGCGGCGGCGGCGGCGCTGCCCGGGCCGATGGGCCGATGTCCGGCAGGTCCCGGCGCCCGGCCCGGCCTGTCGCTGTGTCACCCGCACCTCCCGCCCCGCGCGCAGGGAAGCATCGCCTCCCCAGCCGGCCCGGCGGGCGCCACCCCATTGGCCGCCGCCGGGGCCCCATGCAAATGACAGAACGCCGAGCCGGCTGCCCATTGGCCGATTGCCGGGGCTATGCAAATGAGGGCGCCGGGAGCCGCCCAGGCTGCGCTGTCGCATGGAGACAGCGGCCGGGGGCGCCGCCGCCTCGGCCGGGGCATCCTTCCCTCACAGCCAGGGCTTCCTTCCCTCCCTCAGGGCCGGGGCATCCTTCCTTCCATCACACCAAACCGCTAAAGCACCACAGGGCCCATCAGTCCGCTCTCCGAGTTCAGCCAACTGGTCCTGTTTCCAAAAAGGCTACAATTTTCTCATTTCTTGGTCTCCACCTAGCCTCTCTCCTTGAGGTCATTCAACACAGCTCTGATATTATACATCGTAACTTAATTGTAGCTCTTAAGACGTGAAAGCTGTTGCAGTGGAACAGAAGGTGAGGGGCCGGTGCTGTATGTCAGACCAAAACCCACTCGACTCCACAGCTGCCGGAGGTCCAGGAAGGCTGTGCTTCCCACCGACCGCCTCCATCCCACAGGAGCAGATGTACTAGGAAGAGCTGCGCTGAAAGAATCGTTTAGCTGTTGGCTTGGCTGGTGCAGGATGGATTCAGCTTGTGCTTAAACATGACCGCCTCTCCACAACGTGCTGGTATAAACAGGAGATGTGGTTATGATGGCGAAAGAACAAAGTTAAAAGTTTATCAAGAAGTTTCATCTGGGACATGGTTGGGGCATGAAGGAACGTACCCAGCCTTGAACAGGACGTGAAACAAGACAGCGTGTCTTGCATGTTCTTTTCCAGTTGCTGACTTAGACATAAGATACCAAAATATAACTTCTGGACCAAATTCAAGGCAAGAATGTATCCCAAACTAACCTTGGGTAATTATAATGCTAAAATACACACCCCTTTGTGAATAATGACATGCTAATCAGGCAACCTCCCTAATGCATATGTATAGTCAGGAGTGGTGAATGAATCATTATGGACCAATCAGCTGGTTTTTATCTTTATAAAGAGTGGGTGGGCTGAAACAGGAGGTGTGCTGGCTGTTGTTAAACGCCCAGCACCCAGTTCTGCAGAACTGCAATAAAAACAAAAATCTCGACTCAGTGTGTCAGTTTGCTCTCACACGCCAGGTAAAGAGCCTGCATTTAGGGATAAGGGTAAAGAGGTAAAAGCTGGTAAAGAGCTTCCAGACCACACTTAGATTCTGGGGAAGATTTGCTTTGCAATACGCTGGCTGTAAGGTCACCTGGGAGTCAGGATTCACCTGAAACTTTTGGATGGACCTGGGAAACAGTTCAGGGATAACCTTTGCTGGCTGCAGCAGGGCTCTCGGTGTTACTCACTGACATGCTTACTGCATTTTTATTGGTCTGGGAGAGAAAGGCATTTCCAGAGCGTGTTATAGTTACTTCTTATAATAGCAAAGAGGACAATGGCAAAAAATACAAGAACTTTCAGAGTAATTGTCAGGTTATAAATTGCAAGAAAGGAATCACCGTCTCACCTGTAAAAACCAATTATAGACCAGTATGAAACAATGCGTAAAGACAGACGTGTTAATGCATTAAGGAACTCCTAGCAGCTATTCCTTGACAAAGGACTCTGTGCAGGGGAGGCAGAAGAGACAAAAGAGAAAGTGAAGAGGAGTTAACGCTTGCTCTGGAAGACAAACCGTGAGGGGAAATCCTTCCAGGTTTTTGGGCTGAGCAATGTTTGAAGGATGCCTGCAATCACCATGGTGTGTGGTGCCACCTGTGTCGGGAAAGAGCATATTCAGCCTCTTCACAAGTAAACAGGATTACACCATAGGCACCTGATTGCAGCACCAATTTCTCCTCCTAACCAAAATGAGCAGCAAGATGTTCATGGTCTAGACCAAATTGTGCATGTGACACGTTTGCAGAGATCTCAGGTGAGAAAATAAGGCCTAACCTAAGAAACTGGAGTTCTGTAAAAGGTATCAGAGACCCTCTTAGTGTACCATGGACTCATGGAGAGGAGGCTGCTTTGGCTAATCTTCAGCTTTAAGAAAGGATGGACCAGAAGCAAAGAAGGAAGGAGTCTGAAATAAATCAAGGAGGGGATCAGTGGATTATGGAGTCATTGTGTCTGTTAGCTGTAAAATTGGATTACATAAAAAGTTGAGTAAGGCTATATGGCTACAACTTCCTTTTTTTTTATTTTTTTTTTTTAATCCTGCTTGTAACCCAAGAGTAGCAGCCACGTTGTCTCTGCTGAAGTGATACATGAATTTGCAAGTGGGAAATGCCCTGTGGAAATTCAACTTCATAGCCTAATTGCTCAATGATACAGACAAGGTGAAAACCTAATTAGTGAGCCAACTTGAATGGCCCAGGTGTTAATGATTTGACAGAGACACCCTGAAAAAGAGACCGGTATTCAGTTCAGGTGTAAGCAAAAGTTGTATCTTGTAGCCAGTAATGTATGCTGGCTAAGCCATACCTGAGAGCTTTATAATCACAGACATATCTCATGGAAAAAAGGCATTGTGATTTGCTGGATGATATTCCTTAAATTTTAGCAAAAGTTACTAATTCAGTCTGTAAAATTAGGGAAATCAGAAATAGTACAAAAACTATTGTAAGTGATTCAGACAAATGCTGAATGACATGATGGAAAAGAAGCTTCTATTAAAAAGAACTGTTACAAGCAGAAGACAGGCCAGGCCATAGTACTACGTGGGCATAGTGAAAAACGCTTCACAGGTTCTGGCAAAGAGGGAGCCTTCAGGGCAAAAGTTCTAGATATCTGTATAGTTAAACAACAGTTACAGTCCCACTACTCAGGAAATCTCAAAGTGCACAAGAACAACAGATGATGGCTCCAAAATGTCGTTGTTATCAAATCAGATGTGCTAAAAAGGACAATGAAATTTGTACAGAAAAATCCTAACTGGGCTCAAATCAAGGCAGGGACTAGAAAATATGCACTGCTTACTTATATGGGAGAACTGGGCTTGAAAATAGGTCCTGTGAAATTCAAACAAGATAGATACTTGGATAAAAGGATAAATTCAAAATTCACTTGGATTTCAGTGGGGCTAATATTACATAAAAAACACAATCGGCAGAAACTCAATCTGAAGATATGGCAAACAACCTTACAGGCATTTGGGTTTCAATGAACAAATCACCTTACCTGCAAGAGCTGAAAGTGCAATAGCAGCCATATGAAGTATTAGGTTTTCACCAGAATGAAAACTCGAAATATTTTTTAAATGATCCAGAGGCATCATAGCAGTCAAAATTACTTGGAATTTGAAGCCAACTACATCTGTGTTTGCTTGAATGTCTCTTAAAAATAATGAGGAATCTGTCAGTAAACTGTGATCTGAATCTTTGGTAGTTACTGCCACAAAAGGAAACATCAAAAAGGGGAGGAAATATGAGTTTGTGACAAAATTCTATTTGATTTGATTGTGGGCCACACTGACTATCTAAGTAAAGCACTTATTTATTCCTTAAGGCTTAAATATTCAAAACAAGTTAATGTGCATCAGCTCCCCTTGCAACAAAATTCTACACATGGCATTAGAAGACGACTTCGGATGTCCTCACCTGATCCAGGGCAAGAATAACTACAGGGGAAACCAGCCTACTGAATAACCAAGTTACCAAGGTCATTGAGAGAAACCTATAAGAGACCACTAAAGCAAGTTTTTATCTGTAGTTGTATTAGAGATTAGCAGCCCCAGATTCTGGATTCATAATACAAAAATAAATGGAAACTACACACGAATTTTCTACATTTCCCAAACTTCATCTTCAAAATACTGGCAATGGGGTAGCAGAGCAAAAGCAAAAAAACCACAACATATAAAAAGCCTTAAAGTCTTACATTTCTACATGCTTTTGTGGCTTTAAGCCTGAAAAAAAAATCCTACATCAGAAATGGTACATCCACATGACTACATTGAATAGGAGGGAAGGGATGAAGAGTTAGGCAAACAAAAGTGAGCAAGACTCTCAGGCACAGATGTGATAGCCACTAATGATCCGTAAGGACTGTATTTATTTAATGACAGTGCAGATTACCTAGTTCATTTTTCATGTTAGTTGTCAAAATTGTGGTCATAGGCTGTGTTTTTTTGGTCACGGGAAAAGAATCCATTTGAAAACTAGTTCTTAGAAAATAAGCATTCTGAAAAGGTGTTCCTCTAGGAAAAGTATGCCATTTGTAAGAACAGTCAGCCAATATCCTGCTCTACAAAAGCAAACTTCCGGAAAGTTTTAAAAATAAAGCAGGCTCAGATATAAGATTGTGTTTCTCCTGTCTAAAAAGGTGGGGTTCTTCTGGTTCCACAATTCTAGAAGAAAGAGGGGAATGCTAAACTGAATCGACACTGGTACTCGAGTATTGACCCAAGTAAATGAAGTAATGTATAACACAGTGTTCCAGAGTGAAATCCAACGGACTACAACACAGAACAAAATTGATCCCAAATTTCATCCATTTAATTTTTTTCCTGGTGTCAGCTCCCAAGTTTGATGGACAAACCTGGACAAAACCAGGACAAACCTGGGAGCTGACACTGGGAAAACAATGCCAACAGCAAACTACCCCAGTAACAAACTCATAAGAGAATCCTTCTGCAAAAAACCCGCCCAAGAATGTAAGGACATCTCATGGGCCTGTTTTAGCACCCTTTCTGTATAGTTAAATGAAACAATTATTTAAAATTGAACAAAATAAGCTGGTGATATGAAAATATGTTCATGTACAGGAGCAGGCTAACACTACGGTTTTGCTTCCAGAGCACAAGTAAGCAGTTCTGCATCTCATAGTGCTTTCTGTGCAGATAAACTAGCTCAGGTATCTCTGACATGGCTTTGCATTGCAGTCTACATTTCATAAGAATGGGAAAAGAACAGTCTCCTCGACACAGCCAGCACTGGCCAGAACTTGGAAAGCTCCCTGTTCCACACGGACGCTGCTGGCAGTTAACGCAGGAATATGTGACCCTGGGGCCGGTAGACACTCTGGCTAACCTGCTTCATTTGTTTAGGATGCTTATGTTTGCTCCCCTGATCTTCTAACTAAATGCAGCTAGTGAATTATTTTTGGCATACATGATTGCTCTTCTCAAGCTGACTTTCCATATGTGTTACTTTACCGTTATCCAGATTTTTGCTTCTCATCGCCTTCCTGCATTTGTATTCCACACTCGTCTTTCTCCATGATCCTGCAGATACTTTCTATCCTCACTTTCCTAAATCTCCGGCTGTTGTTCTGCAAGTGTAAACAACAAAACAAAAGCTTGGTAGGTCTTATGCCATTAATTAATAAATATGGTTCTAATTACATGCTTGTTTTAAAAAGACATCCAAACAATTTAGATGAACTCAAAATCTACATATAAATATTTTTTAAAGTTACGTATATGTATACTATAAGTAGGTACTCTAATTTTGAAAACTCAACAGCTTTTTTCTGGGTGTTGCTCTGTCAGACTCCATCTTGTAAAAATTTTGCAATCCTAATCTTGCAAACAAAATCTTGCAACTACGTGGTTGGACTCCTGAACGGCTCCTACTTGGAGATCTTGTAACTTTTAGGTGCCTGTGCTGTTTCTAGTAGCAGTAAAAAAATTTAGGTTTTACTATTAACATGTACCTAGGCACTCAGTGCTCACAGACAGCTCTAGACTGTTCAACAAATATGAGTTACATATGTAAATTAGAATAGAGAGGTCAATGTCCAAAATAACTCCACAGTGGAGACAAACCTGGAAAAAATAAGAGTATTAGTTAGTGCTAACCCTGGATACGCAGAGCATTTTTATTTGCTCCATGCTTGACATTTCTGACTCGATAAGCCGTTGAAAAGAAAAGGTAAGATGTTTTCCTTTGGGTAGGTCTATTTGTCCTCAATGGAAATATTTCAGTTTTCTGACCAAATCGGAAAAAACCCTTCATTTAAACTCCAGATCTCGTCGTTTTCAGCACAGCAGCATTACTTGACACAGGCAGCTGTTTCGCCTGCTCCGGGCTCCCTGTCGGGCCCTATTCCCTCAAGGGACTACATGTCCCCTAATGCATCAGTGGCCATGTGCGTGATGAGGTGGCCTCTCCGCATGCATTTGGCCAGGGGAATGGCTATTGCTGTGTGGGAGATGTAGTCTGACCAGGAGCCCGGCCAGACAGGGGGAACTGGAGTTGCTTGTTGCCAAGTGGAGCTTCTTCATGGAGATGCAGCAAGGTAACAAACCCATGAGAAAAGGCTGGGTTGTGAAATGGAGCCACAATTACTTTTTTCACTATGGATAAGGAAAAAACCCACCCTGTTCCCTTGGAAAATACCAAAAAATAATTATGTAGCCATTTATGAACTGAAATTTTGTAACCTCTTTCTGGGGAAGAAAAATCAACCTATTTTAAAAACTTATTAGTTAAAGACAAAAAACCCAAATGTTGCTGTATCAGAAATAACTGCGTAAGGAACATCTCTCTTTTTGTTGGCCTTTCTGAAGTAACTATTCCTTCTTATTAAAGACTAATGCAAAATAAACTGTAATTTGAAACAAGTCAATGTGGTAATGTGCTCTGATTTCAAAAAATTGCACCTGAGTTCTGTGCTGCTATTTCACAGGTGACAAAATAGACCTACTAATTTTCTGCACACAGCTGCCTGTGCTCACCAGGAAACGACGACATTCTCGTTGTTGACAATGCCACAGCCAGCACAACGCTTGAAATTGAAATGCCACTACAAGAGTAACCCTGGCTTCAGGAAGGTGTAAAGGATGTTCACCACCTTCTTAAACCTACTGTATCATAAATGGTGAGGACTATTTTGAGGCAGAACGTTGTAGCACTCTGGCATAAACTGGATCACATTTACTGTTTGAAATCTTGTCTGGAATTTCACGTAACTGCACTTCAGTTATAGAACAAAGCTTTAAGTATCATCTAAATAAGTCTTGGTCTTTACAATGATCCTTGTCAGTGAAAAAAGGACATACTGAAGAACAAGGTTTGCTGCTTTGCCTTGCTTAGAGAATGTAATGTGCAGGCTTCTTTGATAATAATTTCTTCAGCTTTACCAGGGAAAAAACATATACTCAGCAAGAAATCTGAGTAAAAATCTGAAAGAACACAGACTGTATGTAATAAAAGGAGACGAATAGTAAAAAATAAAATCAAGTAAAAAATCCAGTGTTTTATCTTCTCCGTGTATAAATATATGCCTAATTCTATTTCAACTTGCTTTATATTACAGGACAGAAAGTCGTACCAACTCTGTGACACCGTGTCTTTATATAACACACAATGTAGACATTTCAAAGAATGTCCCTGATGTTTAAAAGCAATTTGAATATCAGTAAGTATCTTGTATCAAGTTTGTGAATATTCAGACATACCTGATTTTAACAAAACTTTTCCAGCATGGATGTTGTTTTGCTTTCAGTGTAATTTAATAGGTCTTTTGGGATCTGCCATGTTTGAACATCTGGGAATCATCACATGTTGTCTGTTGATCAATGAGGCAACAGGAAAGGCATGATGTGACACAGATGTTAAATATGGCAATACTCCATAGACCAACTGGATCACAAATGGGAATGATCAGACTTTGAAAAATCTGATTAAGATTCATTGACTGGATAAAATTCCATTTTTTTTTTTCTTGAATTTCCTAACTGTTCTGATAACGGTGGGTATTATAGTGGTCAAAGAATTATCGGAAACTGGCTTATTTGGAGGAACAAAATGACGTAACTGAAGACAAGGACTTTTGCTATCAAATACTTTACAGGAAGATGAATACAACTTGCCGAGTCCCTGCTGTCCCATCATGAAGATTAATGTCTACTGCTGAATAACTCTGACCCTCCTTGTAAAACAAAGAACACATAAATCAAATTGATTGCATTAGTTTAAGCATCATGGTTAATTGAGTAACTGCCACTACACTAAGAAACCTTTTTCTCCTTTCACTCATAGGCAAAGAATAGCATATATTAATTCCTTTAACTCTTAACCATGAATGCCACCTTCTGGCTATGTACAGAAACACCCTTTGAGAGCAATAGGGAAAAAAGCACAGCTTTCAGTTTGTAGTTACCACATAACCACTTCATTTAAATAAAAGTTTAAAATATGTGAAATGCAGTCATGCCTCCTGACAGACTTCCTAGCTTGCTCATTGAAATGTAAAGGTACTCAGATATTTACTTTTCTAAAGAAATTGTGTAGTTTAAAATAATAAACACACCTGACATTGACTTTCTGTAGAAACAACCTGAAAACTGTTGTATTTAAAGGTAGCAGCTGAATCAATATCATGAATGAAATTCTGATCTTACTGAAGCTGGCAGGACTTTTGCCCCTGACTTCAGTGAGGCCCAAACTTTCAGCCTGTATTTTCTGAAAGCTGTTCTTCTGAACTGGGGTTTGAATCTTCCAAAGTTTTTAAGGAAGCCAGGCATATATTCTTCTGCAATTCAATGGGCACAGGATTTTAGCGGAAACTGGTCCTGCAAAACAATGATGGTAAAGGTTTTTGGAGTCAGAGACTTCTCCTTCCCTATGATAAGACCAGATTAGCTGTTGCTTTTATTGCTTGAATTTCTCCAGCAACAGACTTAGTGTTCGGTGTTGCTCATACAGGCAAAAGCATGTCATACGTACCAGAACATGTTCCTTGAAGCAATCATATTATCATGGTGTAATGGACTCCCAAATCAAAGCAAAATTCTACTCAGGCTGCTAGGATGATATACAGACAGCAGGGGAAGCAAGCCAGGGAATTTCTCTCACCTGGGGAAGCAAATAAGAAGCGTTTCTCCAGTGCATGAAGAAGAATATTTGGGCAAACAGTAGCTGAAATCCCCTGCAGTCACAGATTGCTTAAACTCTACTGCATTTAACTTATCCTTTTTTTTTTTTTACCTAGCTATTCCATCTGCGTGATCTCTTGCAGACTTAAATTCTCAAGTCATCGTTAAAAACAATTTCAGTGAGCCCAATCCTACCCTTAGATACACCAGTGGTAAATCAGTCATCTCTTCTTAGTTTCTTTTTGGTTCTGCCTATCAATTTCTTTACTGTGTCAAGTATAGCACAGCAGAAACCCTATATAAGCTGACAAATAACTTAACCTTAATGTAGACAGTGGATAACTTTTAATTTGCCTAATCTGTGATTTCAATATTTTTAACGTTGTCAGATGTGCATTAATTTCAAGGATTCAGTGTAACAGCATACATTGGAAGAGATTAAAAAATAGTGACAGCTGTTGTATATTAATAACTGATGTCTGACTTGTTTGATAAAAGTTTTCCTTACAGTTACAAACTTTCTATCTGAATATGGAAGATACAGGAGGAAAAAGATGAATTTTATTACTTTTCTTTTTCCTATATGCTGCAAACGCTTGGTTCTTTGGCAATAAATAAAAGTAGCATGAAGTTAAATCAGACTTTATTTTTTTACCCACTTCTTTGGAGGAAGAAAATAAAAGATGAGGTTTAAATTGAGCTTGAAGTATAGCTCTGCTCTTCCCACAGCACCACACTTGCTTGTTTTTCCTGATAGGTCACCTTGCAAATATGACCCAGGCAATGATACATGGAAAGCAGGTACCCATGTACTCAATCCATCTATACAAATGTCCACAGAATTCGTTATTTTTCTCAGCTATTATCCAAGAAATCTGTAAGAAGCCATTTATAATTTTGACATGTATACTAAATTTTGACATATATACTACGTAATGGAAAGCACATTTGTGAATCCCTCCCTCTTAAACTTTGACTTAAACTTTGACTTAAAACATTACAGGGCTTCTGGGATTCTTAAAGCACTATGCTTTTCCTTTAATGAGGGTGATTATGATCAGTGCATTGGGTGACTTTGTGCTATTTTTTTTTTTAAGGGGGAGGATGAGTTCAGGAGACAAGCGCTCAAGGCAAAGAGAGAAAAATGTTCCAACATGAGAAAAACTGTTCCAACAATTTATTCACATATTAGTGATACTATCTCCAATCTGTAGATGGCAGTGATCTTCCACTGCCTGCTTCAGGAGGAAAGGGGTGGTGGTGAAATCCTAAAATTAAAACCACTATGCAAAACAGATGTGGGGAAAGTAAGTTGTGAAGTTAACTTAATTCTATATACCAATCTTATTATAAAACTAAGACCTACTTTACGAATATAGGAAGGTATACCCCTTATTGTATTTCCTTCATGTCATGAGGAAAATAGGTCAAGCCATTTAGAACCTATAAACTTTTGTATTAAAGGATTTTGATGACAAATTCCAGAATACAGTGTTTTGGAATTGATCTGTGATCAAAACCCTGTGCTGGCATTCTGGATACAGTGTAAGTAGCTTTGATACATTTCATTATTTTAAACATGTTTATTTAAATAATATCTGCATTTTTCCTCCCAAACCCCTCTGGGTACTTAGCTACCTCCTTCATCAGTTGTTCAGCAGGTCTGTATCACCTGTTTTAGTTGTAGCTGTTTTTCTCTTGACACTTGCATTAGTTTTCACTTTCATTCAAATAAAATACAGCAAAGGGTGTGTAAGGCTGTCAGAGTATACTTTAGTGAAGGGTGTGATGTGAAGCCCAAGGAAATCAAAGAAAGTACTTCTATTAATTTCAGTGGAGTTAGAATCTTGCCTCCCCAAATCCACCTTGCTTGGTGACTGTCAGAGAGAGTTTTCAAAGTATAACACAAAGTCTAACCTTCCCCTTTGTCACTATTTTCAACTGTGGTTTGTTTTATTCTTAATGATTCTGCCTATAGGATCTTAAAATATGATACTTTTCATGAAGATCAGACTATAAAAACTACAACATTTTTAAGTTCTATTTTAAGTGTCACATGGGCTCCTAGCGTTAGATTTTAAATGGTATCTAGACAGACAAATGCAGATGAGGTACCTAATAGGATTTCAAACAGCATCTAAATATAATTTTAAAATTTTCTTCTGAAGATTATAAATATCAATGAGATTTGGGGTTTTGTGAGGAGGAAGATGCCTATAATGCATGTACATGCAAACTGAGATACCAAGAAGTACCTAAGCCAGTTAACCTCTTAATATGAATTGTTTTCAGTGGGAAGAGTATTACTGCAAAGAGCAAAAAGTACAAAACTATTCATCTGCTTCTCAGGCAGCCCAGTTTACTTTAAATGGCGTGAGTATTAGATACCTTAGAGCGATTCCAAGTTGAGACATTCCTTAGCAAATCATGAGAAATTCGTTGTGCCAGGTCCTTCCATTTAATGTTAAGCCATTTGGTTCCTTGCTGCTGAAAGATGTTTTGCAACATCCATGCACCTAATTTACAGTCGCTGTTGTTCCACTGCAGTCGAGTGGAGTCTTGTCATTGATATGACCAGTGGCAATTTTGACAACTTCTAGTGCAGAAAGCCAGTATAAATTACTGTGCATCACTCAAATCCTTTTTGGAAAGCTTAGCTGGGAGTTATCTTCTTTTGCACAGGAATGTATCACATCCAATATGTTCTGGAACAAAAAGGGCATGCACTCTTCATCCCAATAGCAGGCTTTCCACCCATTCCAGTAGGAAGATAAAACCAGTTACCTGGCATCACTGTCTTAAAAGTTTTCTTTACATGCATCTTACATTTTCATTCTGAATTTTGTCACCTCTTTTTTGTGATGCCAAATAGCTTTTCCTCTTCCTTACTGACCACACTCTTCAGTTCTTTGAAAAACAGCAGCAGTTTCTTTATCTAATCTATCCACATTGCTTAACCTGCAGTTCTAAAAAGGGATTTGTTTTTTAATGAGTGAATGGTTAATCTTTCATATTCCGTTGTCAGAAAAATAATCCATTAATCTGTTCCCAGTATGCAGTACACAGTTTCATAATATGTACTCTTACCCAAAAGAAGGATGGGAAAGGGCAGCTAAGGAAGGATATATGGCCACATTCCTCATTTATTTACACACATGCCTGTGTATATATCCAGACTTGCTCTTTTCCCTCACACTACTGGCAGAGAAAATAGGGCACAGTACAGAAAATTAATTTTTTTTGAAGATGTTTATATTGCCCTCCTCAAAAAAAAACCCTATTGTGAGATATTAAATAAAACCTAGGTTTAATATATCCATTCATGCTCTAAATGCACACAGTAAGGTCTCTTCTTTGGGAGGTACTCTTGGCCACTTCATGGAAATGCCAACATTAGAAATTTGCAAAAAACCTCAGTTTAGTAAGGCATTGGCTCAGTTTGCTTTAGATACACTTAAAAGATTGTTTGCAGCATGCATTCAAAGTGTGCTAGGACTTTGCATAACTCTCCCGAGCTTCCAGCCATGCTGCCTGACTTGCACTGTTACTGTCTATCCTTCCTCCTTTCTGCTTCTTCCCATTCTCATTCTTCTGCTCCCTCTCTTCATCCTTCTAATTCATTCCACATGCCCTTGAATATGTACAATGTAAGCTGCTGGTTTGCATTCAACATTTGTTTATCCTGGGACTTATCACAGTATCTGAGAATCTCATAACTTTCACAGATTTTTATCCTCTTGAAGCCTTTGTGAAACAAGGAAGTATATGTCAATTTACAGATGGGGAGTGGTCACACTCTAGATTAAGTGAGATGCTCAGAGCCCTGCTTAGCCGTGGGAGCTGTATTCAGGTATTTCTTGGCTCCTGATCTCCTGTATAGATTGAACATTCCTGTCAAACTACATCTTCTGCAATGCACCACAGTCTCCTTTCGCAGTGAGGACAGGCCACCGCTCTAGCCTTTTGGGCTTCAGAGACTTCTGGGAGATATGGACTGGCTGGGGCGACTCTTTTTACAGTAGCGCAGGGAGATGAGACACAAATTCAGAAATTTCAGAAAACCCCATTGTGACTTTTCAAAATCCAAATTTATGGATGGGTAGAAAGGGGAATGTGTGTGGGAATTGGTTCAAGACCTACATTTCCATTCCCCCAAAAGAAATCAAAGCATCCTGAAAAAAAAGATAATCGAATGCAAAGCAGATACTTTACTCAAAAACAGTTAATGATCTAAAAATGTTGGCTTCTGAAAAAAATGTGTAATGGCCCTAGTTGTATCATAGACTGGAAAAGCGAGCACATAACTAATAAAGATTTTACCACAGTTAATCCTTCCTCCTCATTTCAGCATATCTGCTGTGAGGACAGCATACCTTTTTGCAATAAAATTCACCTACCTATACATCAACACAGTTAGAACAGTCTCTTAACGTTCATTCAAAATTAGTTTTTTTGGAGTTGTCAGAATGTAAGAATGTGTATCCACGTTTTACAACTCGAAGGGGTAGCTTCCAAAAACAGTGAAAGGAAGGCTCACATAAGTACTGAGGCTGGCAACATGTGAAATTTGGGTGCCAGATTATTAAGTATTCTGATTTAGCCGTGATGCGAAACTCCACAGAGAGCTCTACAAACAGCTCTGCTGATACTGAGGTAGTGACCTCTGAGGCTCTCATGTGACTGGGCTGCCAATGGGCTGTCTGGTCCACCAGGGTGCCACTCTCCTTTGATTTATTTTTGAGTCTGAGGGATTTTTTTTTCAGTGTAGTAGAAAAATCCTATTTCAAATTCATTATTAGGAATATCCATGCTCTCTGGCCCCAGTGGATAGATCGTAGTAACTAGATAGATATTTTCCATGGACCTATACACTGACTTTAAAACAAGACTCATGCAGATAAATGTCTGCTTTTCCTTATTAATTACGGAAGACGGGGAAGGGAAAAGAAAAGGGAATATGTAGTTTTTCACTTACCTGAGAAACGCTGTGCAGCTGGGTATGATCTGTTGTATAAGGCAGAAAATATGCATCTAATCAATTGTACTCTTGGAACCTTAAAAAAAAAAAGTGGTTTGTAGCAAATGTTATCATTCAAACTTGGTGATAAAATAAACATTCCAACTACTTCTGGACTTTTATGCATACCAAATACGGTCATCAAAAATAAAGTTTAAAAAAAATTTTAAAAAGGAAAGTAACTGAATGAAGTGTTTGTATTTGTGTTAACCTACTCTGGTAGTGAGCCTGTATCTCCTGTTCTCAAGACTCAAACTGTTTAGCTGTCCTGGTTTGAGGTTTGCCAAAACCACAACATTATCCCAGTGAAAAAGTTTCAAAACTCACACAAAGAGTCTGCATTCTGCTGCAAGCGTAACTTCCACTGACCTGTGTAGAAATAAGGCAAGATACAATGTCAACACTAAGAAGAAAAGGCTAAATTACAGTCCTTGTATACTCAGTGGGTATTGCATAAGAAAGTATTTTTTAGTAAATCCATTTAGTGCTATTGTCTGATCAGTATTAAAAACATTGTAGTATAATCAAAAGTTTCTAGATCTATCTCAAAACAGTGAAGGTAGCATCACTACAGGCTACAATAAATATCTTAAATGTCTCTAGGAATCTGATCTGAGGACTTAATCCCTCTGCTGAAGTTTTCCAGAAATTCACTTTTGCCTTTATGCCCAACTACCTAAAATTGCCCACATAACTAGAAATATAACTTAGTCTTTACTTAATGTTTTACACAAGAGAGACAGTTAGGAGAATATTGCCATCTTCTTCACCCCCACAGCAATTACAGCTGCTTACTAGACAGTCAGATACCGTGCAAGGAGCATAGTCCAGCTAGTTTCAAGAACTGTGTTACTCCTAAGAGCTAACAAAAATAAACCGCATCAGCTGATCCGACTCTGAATATATCACAAAGGGCATTTCACCTTGCTGGATTTTCCTCAAAAACTTCCCAAAAAATTATCTTTGGCACAGAGGGAGACTGCAGTGCAGTTATGTTTTACTTAAGGCTGTGGGCCTACCACACAGGGCTAGACTTGAGACAGTGCCTGTTACTTTCATTATTGGGTTTTTCCTTATATTTTCACTCTTGAGGGATCCTCTTTTTTTAAATTATTATTCTATTTTTTTCTTCATATTTTTGGATACATAAATACATGGAAGCATTTTACAAGAGTTCCAAAGCTTCCTGAGAAATGACTGACCTCTGTAACTCTTGGAGTACGTGCAGTTAATTGAAAAGTTCTCCTCTCCATATATTTTCTCTAAACGATGCAGAAAATATCTATGTTAAACAGAACCCCATCCAGGTATGTGTGTAAACTTGAGAGAAGAATGCAAAAGAGTTATTTATAAGAGGATGAAAATATTAAGGATTATTTATATAGTGCCAAATATATTCTTGGTTCTTATCTGTTCTTACAAGCAGCACTTTGTTCATATGTGGAAGAAGCAATTTGAAGCCATGGCAGCTGAGCTACAGTAATTTTGATATAATGGCAAGGAAAAGATGCCAACAAAGTACCTTTTATGTGCACGTGAAACTTAGCTTTGGTTGACAGTGTGCCCACTGCAAAACATACACAATACCTGTAGGAATGATAAACATAGCCTTCCCCAAAGAAGATTTTATTCACTTCTATTGTATCTTAGTTACTAACTTAGTGCATAATTTAATCTATCAATTCCTTATCTATAAAAGGGATGCATCAGGACTTCTGTGAGTCTTGTCCAGACACATTTCAGTGTGTCTTGAGCAGAAGCTATCCCGCTAAGAGCGTTGCACCACACCTACTATTCCAAAGCCTCAGTCAAGACTGAGGCCTCAAAGTGCAACTGTAATAACCAATACAATATGAAACATTAATTTTCTTATGGTAGCTGCAGCCCTTAAGACTTTAAACGAGCAGCAAAAAAAAAATACTATTGTTTGATATATAAAGAATATGGAGGAAAGAGTTCTGGATATGCTTTAAAATATCTTAGTAATATTTTCTGAACCTCTGGACACATTTACGATGATCACATCTCTTTTTAAGTCTTGTAAACTAACACTGTCTTATTAACTTTTAATATATGAAAAATATGCACTATAGGAAATGTAATGTTACTAATGAGGTAAAGATCTTCCCCCTCACTGTTATTTCCTGTCCATCTCCGTGGTAAGTAACCATGTATCTTTGTATATGGACATGTACAAGATAAGTGGAATAGCTACTTACCCATCTGCAGTCCCTGTGGACCTTGATTAGCTAGTAAAAAGGCAGAGGCCACATCAAACCAATGCTCTACAGAAGAAACCTGAAGAAGTGCATTAAGATTCTGCCCTTGTAGTGCCAGCTAGCAAGATTTCCACATGTGGGGAATACAGACTAGGATCTTCTAAAGCTAAAAGATCTTGCAAATCACAGTTTTGTCCCGTCACCAACAGTTTTCAATAAGATAAATACAAAGAAATCTGCAATATACGCATAGAGAAATACCCCCTATTCCAGAAAATATCTCAGACTTTCAACTCAACAGCTATATTCCCCTTGTTAGAAAAGTGGAGGAAATGTATTTGCTTGTTAAATGTAGCATTCAAAAAAGAAACCTTTTCTTTACTGAGGATTGCATACAGCTTTCAGGTGCTTTTCTGCAAGCCACGTACAGCTATAAATTTTTCTAATATAAAACGCAACTCTTCTACAGTTTAATCAAAAGTTAGACTGCCAGGCCTCAAAAGATACTCAAAAAGAAGTCACATTAAGTTTCTCAGGGTCATTATTAAAAACACATGGAATGTTCCCTTCAGTAACTTTGGAAGTTAATTACACTGTCTGGACACTCAGAGTATTCCTCACAGGCAAGGAACAAAACATGTCGATGTCAGAGCCCATACAGAAAGCACTCTTTTCTTCCCTCTCTCCCCATCCTCTTGTCCCTGGCCCTCCCTACCACTCTGAACAAGCCCTAAAGACAGTAAGCACAAGAAATAAGGCGATCATCCAAGGAGTGCTGGAAAGTAGTTATAAATAGGCAAGCAATATCAAATGTGTCATAGCTAACAAGCAGAAAAGAGCACTGCAGGCTGAGCCACGGGGATATGGACATCTAGTAAAGATCGGGAGGGAAGTCTGGCAGGTGGGAGGCAGAAAAGAGCGAAGAATGCCCTGTCTTTCTTCCTGCATACAGCAGTTTGGTGTCTGCAGGAACTAAGATAGTCTGCAAGCAAGGCTACATGTTCCACATCACTTGTTCAAATGGTCTCAATTCAATTTCAAAGGTCATCCCACTGCAGTGAGCGCCCATCTCTGCTGTTAATCTCATTTGGCTGGAGAGGGCTTTGGGTAAGGTTAACAGTGCAGCAACATGTTTGTCAGTCACTACCTGTTAGCTATTTGATTGTAAACGCAGGCTGTAGAGCTGGTGTATAACTCAATTTTCTTTTGAGATGGAAAAAGGGTTTAGTAAGTAAACACAGCTTAGAGAGGCCTGAGACAAAGATGACAAGTCATGGTCTGCAACGAGTTATGTCTCCACTAGATAAATTTTTTAAAGACACTTATTAATCATGATTAAAGGGTTTGTAGATGACTGATGATCAATCCTGCAGATATAGCAAATCACAACATTCCCTCATTACAAAGGGTTTGAAAGTTTGGTTATAGCTACTGAAAACCACTGGAGTAGATGAACCTGTACATGTGGCGCTAACAATCCACAAAGGGTAAGAAGATGCCTGCAGGCCAGAAAAAGGATTGCTATCCAGATATCCCGGCAATAGAGATAGGCTGACTAAAAGGTTAGGGGGGAAAAAAAAAAGGAGTGTTTCAAAGGATGTAATATATGCCTATAATGAAGCTAAGAAAGCCTCACAAAAAGTGAACTCTACATACGTTAAGAAAATAATTCCTTTAATTTTAATGTCATTTTTCTTTCAAAATCATTGTTACTTTTGGACTACCTTGGATTCCCATTTAACAAAATTTAGCTAGGATGATTGCTTAAGGAGAAATTATGTATGTCCTCGTAGAGGAGAAAACTCAGAGGTGAGATACAGTCAATATAGCTCAAGGATGTAGAAAGGTGTTTTTCTAAAGGGCTGTGTTGGCTTCTTCTCCTGGAGCCCGATGATGAAAGAACATAAATGAGAAAGCTCTCACTGGCATTGGACATCATGGTCTCCATCTGTGTGATATATGAGCAGCTCCTGTTATTTTTATTCAAATACATGATCATTCTTGTTTGCCCATTGCTTTTTTCTCAGTTCCTCATCTTGATAATTGCTAGTATTTTCGACGCAGAAATCCTACAAAAAGAAGGAAGATTAAGTCTAGTAAGACCATTTAAGTCTGAAGGCAAAAGTGTCTATTCCATTTACTTCAGAAAAGCTTCTTTTAACACTATTTCTACAAGCTCTCTGTCATTATAAAGTAAACTGTTCTCCTTTTAGAAAAAGTTATTCTAAAGAATAAGAAGAAAAACCTCAAGAAATACTGGCTTAAGCCACTGGTCAAAATTTAAACAAAAATCACCCCAAACCAGCAAACCATGCAGAGCAGACCAAGCTCTGAATTAAAGCCAACTCATGTGAATTTCAGGTCAACCAATGGCTAATAGCAGCTCCACAGGGATTAGAAGCACTGCCTGCTACTAAACTGAGCAACCATAAATGTAAACTCACTCATCCATTGAAGTCATGTTGAACATTTACTGAGGCATGACTTAAATCAATACACAGAATTCCAGATAAGCTGCTGAAAATTTGTTCAGCAAACGAATACAGTAGAATCTGATTTAAAGGGGGCGATTCAGATCTCCCTCATAGCACCTGCTGTTTCAACTTTTCTTGAAAGGTTGATTCAATACGAAACTGCTTTGTAGTACTTCCATAAGCTTTAGATTTCCTGACCTCCAGCGAGATGGAGGCTAATTGCAGTTTCCCTGGATGTCTAAAAATGTATTTTTTTTGGAATGGCACATTGGGCATTTTGTCACTACAGGAAGCACAGTCCTACCTGTGCTGAAATTTAGTTCCCATAAATGAAATAACATTTTGTAAGTGCCAAGAATATCAGGTGATCTCTATCCGTGTAATGTTACAGCATCTTTGCTCTTACTGACTGATCCATAGACTCCTAAGATTAGCCTGTTGGAACTATCTAGAGGGATATGAGGTTTATTTATAAGCTCCAGTATACCTGCTCATAATTTATTTATAATAATCATAATAATTTATTTTATAAATCAATTAGCTTCCTCTGATTTCCTTCCAATTTACAGAGAGAAATATTTTCTGCCTGTTGTTATGCTGCCTATTTAACTTGGGTAAATGTCCTTTATATCTGCTTCTTACACCGTGCGATGATATCCTAAAATTTCATTTTTAAGTAATGTTTTTATTTTTAAATTCATTTGAAAAGTTTAGTAAAAGGAAGATGATAAGACAACTAAAGCATGTTGATAAACCAGGTATAATTATCTTAGCTTTGTTTTAAAACAGAAGCAAACAAATGGGAAGACTATATAACCAACCAGATGAAAATACCTTCCTTAAGGAAAACAATAAATAAAGGTAGAACTAGCACAAATTTACAGACTGTTCTGTGAAACTGTATTTCTGAGCTTAAGGAAACTCACTGGGATCTGGGTCACTGGGTTAGAAAGAACTGAGTTAGTGAAAGAGAGATTACTGTCTTTCTAATTTAATATACTACATAAATAGCAAAACTTGATTCAACAAAATGTTTCTGACATTTTATAACATAGAGCTATGCACATTGCAGCTAAACCAGTTGAAACAATGCTTAACAAAATAAAGGGGAGGGAAATGTAAATCCACCCTCTATGCTGCACTTATTCTACCTATGTACCCACACAGCGGTAACTCTGGAAAGACATAATGTACAAAATGTATATACCGAGGCTCTATGCAAGAGCCCCACACAGAAACAGTAAATTAAAAATACAAATGAAATTTGCTTTTAATCTCCCTTTATGTTCCTTATTTTAAAAAAAAAAAAGAAATTAAAACAAAAAGTTGAAGACTTTAAAAAACAATTTAACTGCCACGTCTCAGAGAAAATCACCTTACTATAAAGATTCTCAGTAAAATTGTAAAATATATTGCTAAAAGTCCTGAAATATTTTATGCATTTTACCACCTAACATAAGACAACATAGAAAGGCAACAGCAAACAAACACTGCTGCCCTAATGATGAAATCTGTTCCTGTAAAATAAACCCTTGCCATGAATGGTACACTGGATTGACATATATGAAAATCAACAGGTTCCCTCTTCAGACAAGACCCTGTAGCACCACGCTACAATCCATTGCAAGCAGCTTAATATGGACATAAGAAACTTGGGATGGCATAACAGTAGCATTGCATCTATGTTTGAAATAGACCGGAATTAAAATTTTATTCCAAATGAGTCGTATTGGGTAGTCCTAGCACTGCATGACAGGTTTTGACTTTTATTACCTTGTATTTGGATTACTCTTTACCTTGCAAATCTGTGTAACTCCCAGTGAATGATTACAAAGCATTTATAAATGTTAAGGAAGATGTGATATCTAATTCATTACGCAATTGGGGAATATGATCCATATTTCAGCAGTGAAAGGCCAGAGAATCAGACTGATTGAGGGTTTTGACCTAGAAAGTGATATCAGAAACGGGTACTCGACATCTATCTCAGGTTCCATAGTTACACCTTAGCCAGATAAATGCCTTCCTTACCCCTTACCTGCTGTTCAGACCACACCTCGCTGAAAGTCACTCTAAATATAAGTGAAATTAGAGGTTAAAATCTCACCTTTTGAGGCTGCAGAGACAATTTTGGAAGGCATTTTGCCTCAACGTTTCCTTTCTACTGACATCTAAACATTTTTTACAGGCCTAAAGAAAACTACTGATACAATTCAAACAAACAAGTAACATTATTTTAATATAATTGTGTAGAAGTGAAAATCACACGCGCAGGTAGTTCATGTGCTCACTACAGGTGAAAGGCTACAGATCCCAAATGGGGGTATCTTTTAAAGCTCACGGAGACTATTGAAAAACATTTACAAAGATTTCAGCAGTCGCTACATCAAGCCTGTGGCCAATAGGATGAAATTGAAGCTTATGTGACTTCTGTAAGGCTGCAGGAGCACTTAATCACTAATGATCTGCTCTGTCTTGGACAGCTGGAAAGTTTCCAATAGCCCTCTCTGGGGCCAGCATTTTATATCTGGTTTCTCTTCCCTTTGGTAAGGTCCTCAAAACCTTACATATTTTGATATCAACCCAATCCTCTCTCCATCAAATTGACTTCAGAATCAGCCCCTAAAAGAACACCGCACTGGCAGTGTGTACTGTAGGAAGAATAATCCCAGTTCTCTGCCATATGCCCCATGTGGTATTTTAAAAAATGACTGATTGCTGCGTGATTGTTCTGCTTTTCCCTGTAGCTCCTGGGCTGACTATATATCTTCGGGTGTGTTAAGGTATGGTGCCAGACTAAAATCTGCCTTATTAAACAAACTCCCAATAGCTCTGATATCACTTTTAATTTATATTATAATTTCTAAATTCTAGTTGCTCCCTGGTGATTTTTTTTTTTTTTTGGGTTCCACAAGCGCATCTGGAGCTGAGAAACAGCTTTTTGCAGGAAGCAACCATGTGTATTAAACGACACCCTTCTATACCCCTTGCTTCTCAGTGCAATCTGACCTCTTTCACCAGAGTGGCCAGTTGAGTCCCACAGCTTCTGGGCAGTTCTCACTGTTTTACCTAAAGCAAAAAATTCCTGGGAGTGTCCACAAATATGAACCGGCATCTGTTCTTTTCCTGTTGTTTCTTCTTTGAAAATATAAACAGAATGTTAATTACCTTGCCCTGATTTTATCCTGCTGCTCAGTTCGCTTCCTTTTAACTTCTGAATCTATTACCACCTGCCAATTTGTCTAATCCTGCATTCTGGCAGACGTAAGGTTTTAGCTGAGATTGCTGCAATGATCCTGAAGGAAAACGAGCCATATTCTACTAGGTCAACAAGACTCAGAAATCCAAATCTGTTACAAATGTTACTTCATTAGTTGCACAAATCGGAATCTACATACGGAAACTTATTTCATAAATTTGTTCGTGGATGTATTCTGAAGAGCTTGAAGATCTCTCACATGCAATAAAATGAGACACAGGCTTTGAAGATTTGTGCCTCCAACACTTTCGGACCCCACTGTCCTTTTTATTTTTGTCATGTTTTGTTCTCAAATGAACAATAAAATGGAACTTAAAGTAATCTGGAGAATTCTCCCTGTTTCTCAGCACACACAGTAGAAAAAGGCTGATTCAGCATTTTCACACGTGCTTAACTATAATTGTGTGCTGTGCTAAATTAGAGAGCTGTGCCCAGGTTTCACATTACAAGGACTACTTTAATTTTATACAGGAAAAAAGGAATATTTTACACTATATTTTAATAAATAATTAATATTAAACTGCATCTATTAAATAAAGGTTCAAACTTGCACAGTGCCGTAAGCTCCCACTGGATGGTGTTTATCGACTTGCAAAATCAGGTTCTGGTACAATGATATTTGGAGTGCTCTTCTGTTTCATACTGTGCCAGTTCAATATTGCTAACTACAGGTGTTTAAAAAGCATAAAGTGGTCCATCAAATATCAAAAGATTAGCTTGATGCTTGCCAGATCTCTAAAAAATAAATAAATAAATTTGGGGCTCTGCTTATTTGCCTTCTGGTTTTTGATACTCTAGGGTTCAGTTGGCTCCTGTTTTCATGTTTTATCTCTAACCATAAAGGCTAGAACTTTTTTTTGATGGAAGCTGAAGTTTGCATCTACTCACTAGCCTGCAGGAGCAGACTTTAAGAAAACATCAAATATCATTAAGGCTCATGGGAAAATTGTAAAAATGGGCCATGCTCCTTGATAACTTACTAATTTACAAATTTTAGTAATAGACATTGGTGCTTTGAACTCCTGATGTGAATTAGCCAGGTTCTACTACTTACTAAGTCTGTGCTCCTTGTGGCATTGAAATTACTGTGGCTCAGAAACCTACCCTACAACTGAACACAACGTTGCTTGCCATGTGAATCTGGAACAGATTAGCTCCTACAACAGTGAGGATTTTGCATTTTATGTTGGAATAGAAACAGTATCTTAAAGCCAGATTAAGTATTTTAAGACTAGACTAGTTACTCCAATTGTTTTAATAATGAAAGTGTTGGGTTTCTCTCCTATTTCAGTTCTTTGCCTCCACTAAGAAGCTCCATGAAGTCCAATTTCATGCTGTGGATTTTCATTGTTCATTATTTTATGTATGAGACACAGTCATAGGTGTTTTGTGAGCGAGTTTTCAGAAGGACCTGTAAACCCCTGACCATCTACATGTTTTGGTTTGTCTTAAATATAGGAGCTACTGAAGCAAGAGACACACGGTGGATTTGTTGGAGGAATGAACAACTGAGTAGACAAGAACTAATACACACTGAGGCTTATCACTGTAAGCAGCAGCACTGTTCCAGTGACAAACTTCTCTGAAGAATTAAGAGTTCAATTTGAAGCCTCATTCCCCTGTCATTTTTTCATCTGGCTAGATGAAAAACTGGCCTCACAAGTTGAAAAAAAGTTAAAAATCTAAAACTTTTGGATCCATTTTTTACCCTGTGTACTGTGAGAAAAATAACAGAATTCTTTTCTTCCACAAGCTGATTTAGTGCTTTAATTGGCTGTTAGGGGATGCAGAAAATATAAAATCTCATTCTGTATCTCATACGTTACAACGTATGCATCCTTCAGTCCAAGGGAGACTGCAGTGGTGGGCACAGAACAAAATCAGCTGAGAACAAAGACGAAGACTTTTTTCGCATTATCTTTTAAAAATCTCTTGTGTAGGTAAGAAGGTATAGTAAGCATAGATGAACTACACATAAACCCACTAATTTAAACGTGGTGCTTTTATAGATTGAACAAATAATAACAAAAAGCATTTCAAGTTATGAGATAATTCAGTGTCCGGATTTTCTCCTTACTGTGCCATTCAGTTTTACTTTATTTTAGAGTTAACAAACTGACATGCCTAAAATTACTCTTGAAGTACTGGATCAGTATTCATGTACCTCCTGCTGTGACAGTGCTCTGTGGGGCAGTCTCAGCATAGATACTCCTGAACTGTTATGTCTGGCGTGTTTGTTTCTAAGGATCAGTAATTACTATTAACAGCTGAGCAAGCAGAAAACTATTCACCCACTTAATAATATGCAAATATTTAATATTCTAACTAGTAAGAATTAAGTGTTCTAAGTATCAGTGGCTGAAAAAATTGTTATATTCAATTCATGCAAAATTATTTTACTTCAGAGTCAACTAAGGACTGAATAACTCTGCATTTGGTTCATGTAATACCCTCTGCTGGACTCCCTGGGTTTGCAGCCTGCCTGCTGTAGCAGAGTCTGCCAAAGACCAACGCTGAAATCACATCTTAATTTCTGTTAACATTCATGATCTTTTGTTGCATATTTAATACTAGCCATACTTACACGTTTGTTATTAATTTTATATAGGTGCTGTATTAGTAATGTTCATGCTTCCATACATTATGATGTTTACATTTATTTTTTATAAGAAAGTAGGACATTTTTTGGGTGCTTATATTTGCACGAAGTCAGCAGAAGTTTGGAATGGGCAAAAATTCTGGTCTGGGCTTCTGCTTTAGTAAACGTTAATTACGCAGGTATTTCCCGCGTAAGGGACTACTCTCTTAGAAATACAGAGCTATGTTGTGATAGTCAGTATTTTTAAGGATTTTTTTGTTACCATGTTATTTTGCTTTCTAAATGAAAAAGGGTCTTTTTTTCCCCCAGTTCATTTATTGCTTAGGGTTTTTACACCGTGAATTACATCCCCGAAATTTTAATTTTCAATCTGCAATCCTATTAGGTTTAGAATTTCACTGAACTTTTGAGAAGTGTCCTGGCCAAGGAAGGCTTGCAGAACTGGGCACTTTTAAGTGCTGAAGTGTTCTTAGTTGCGAATATTAAAAAAATGCACTCTCAGCTGTTCATACAGAAGTGTTTGGAGTGTTTGGAGTACTGGAGAATGCTGATACCTTGATATGTTTTATGAGTGTACTGTAGCTGTGCTTCAGGCAGAAATTCTTCAGAAGAATGAGCAAAAAGAACACCAAGTGGAACTGTTTAAATTTAAAAAAAAAAAAAGGCTACATTTTTTTCAAAAGAGACAGGAATAATACTAGCATTCGTATGGATAAAACCTAGTACAATGCAGGTATGTTTTAGTTGGGGGTATGGTGTCCGATTTTTCTTTTATTACACAATGACTCTATCTATATTTTTAAAGCAGGTCATTATCTCAAGTAAATGCCATAACATGAGAATTATACTGCATATTCTTTTTGAACTAATTTTATTTCATTTTTTCATAATGCTTATGAATATCAAGCTGTCAGTTGCTCACATCGAAAAAATGAGTGTAGGAACACAGGCAAAACAAGATTTTCCAGGGGGCTTAGAGAATGTAATCTGCATATCTACTTCCCCAGCGTCCTCCTCCACTTTTCCTTTGCCCCATCTGAAAGGAGAGCACCTGCATTTCTGCATAAATATGTTCTATCAAAAAACACCCAACACCAATCGCAACCTCATTCTGCATCTGACCAGTGGTCCACCAAGCCCAGCAGCCTTTCGTCTAGTAAAAGCCAGTATTGACTAAAGGGTTTTGAAACCAAGCAATTGATTTCAGTCTGCGAAGACCTCATGAACTGAAGCTGGCAGATTGCACGCAGTCTTAGAAAAGTTGGTTTCAGACTTTGCAGATTTAAGACTTAGCAGTTGGTTGAGAGAAATTTGTTAACATTGGGGTGCTTTACGCAAACAAACTAAACCTTTGAAGTTTAATTTATTTTTACTTTTGTTGTTTGATGTCTGCAACACCTATTTGGAAGAAAGCATAACTGCCATGACTGACCACTGATACTAATTAATAAATTCCAATGCAGTACGCATCAAACATTGCAGTTAAATAAAATCTTCTGGTTTATTTGCTTTTGTTTAAGGAAGAAAATGCATAAAATAACTGAATTCCCTAAATAAAATAAAATTATAAATTAAGATAAAATATCACCCTTTTTCTTTTCCTCTATAGCCTCACACACTCCTTTCAAACATGAAATAACTTTTGAAGGAAGGATGGCTGTGGTGAAAATCAATATTTTTCCTCTAGCTGAGCCTACTTCAGAGAAAAGTCAGATCCTGCCTATGCCCTCTGCTTGCATCTAAAAATTTTAGGTTTCATTCCCTGTGGTAACTATCATAACTATACAGCTACTTCATACAGTATATATTGACTTTGTAAACTGTGGTTGTTCTCTGGTGCAGGGATCAGTATTCTGGACTGAGCATTCAAGTGTGGAAACAGGAAAAGTCTGACATGTTATTAGATGCGTCCTTACTCATGCTCTTTGTAAGATTTCCTACATATCCCTGGATAGAAAATCAATGGTTACATATGAAGTATCTGTGGTTACCTATTGGAAAGCAGCGAGATGCCTCCTCTATTTGTGAAAGAAGGTTGGCTTTCTTATTTAGCAATGGAGGACTGTAAAAGACAAAAATACAGTTGATATATAATAAGCCTTAGCTTTGCCAAATTTATTGTGAGAGATACCAAAAGACACAATGAGCAGGAAGTGAAGACCTAGATACAAACAGTCCCCTGCTAACTACAGCATAAAGATTTGCCTTTGAGCAGAGCAGAAACTACTGCTTCTGCAGAACAGGACAAATTAATGAGGTAATATAACTGAAGCTTAAAGAAAAGTGAATACAAACCCAAAATGGGAAAGCAGAAGAGAATTAAGGAGCAGAAAGGTAATTTTATACAAGAAGTATTAATAAGTCTCAGAACCTAACACAAGCTACTTACAGTGTTTGCATTTTTCTAAGTTTAAAAATTCATTAAACAGCATAATAATAATTTTTCATTAGAACTTTAGTTAGGAACAGGGCCTCATATAATTATCAAATAAAAGATGATTTCCTGCTCCAAAGAGCTTTCCATCTAAGTGCCAGGCAAAAGCTTCAGACAAGAATATATTGCTGAGCTGTCAGTTGGTTATTTTGTTTAAAGTTCTTAAATCAAAATGTGGTCTCCACATCTGTGGGTTATCATGTATCAGCCCTGAGCTCACCTATGTTGGTAGCAGAGTTGGCAATTACAGCTCTGCAAGACAAGATCTACTCTCTCACATCTGAGATGTGAAAACAAAGTAGAATATGTGCCCTTACGAGATTGTAGTGTCTCTTGTTAAGGAATCATATCCTGCTAAATATGACAGGCCAGATTCTGCCCCCGGTTATGCACCTTTGTCAACCCACTGATAATATTCACAACAAAATAATATAAAGTGACACAGGGATTAAGCATTTTTACAGCTTAGAAAGCAGTGAGCTCACCTAAGAACATCCAGGCATTCTAGGCTTAAACTAGTTATATCTTGCAGCTGCTCAATGTTCTTACTGTGGAGTATACGTATTACATAGCATGCAGGTGGCAGTCATATCCTATCACTATTGTAAAAACAGTTTATTAAGCACACGCAGGGTGACAGGGAAATGGAAGACAGCCAGGAATTTGATCTTACCTGGTGCTCTGTGCTGCTGCTTCACGGTCTCTTACCATGCTCAGAAGTCCTATGCTTTGTATTTGCTTCAGGCCTAGAGCGTCAAAGTGTATCAGTTCTTTTACAAAGCCACACAGCATCAGTATGACATGTGAAACTAGCCAGTTCTGCAGCTCTTTACACTTCGAATGTTTCCATGATACTGAGCCTTACAATAAAAATGTCAGCCCAGCCTGATCTTTAAGCCTTTCACCATTGAATCAACTCACGTATGTCACAGACATTTAATAGTAACGGTAGAGATGGGTGAACCAGTTTGTGGAAAATCCTGACCCAGCATGTGTTTGCTCCAAAAGCTCTCCCAACCCTCTCTAAAGTTCGTGCCACATCAGTGGGGAATCTTCTTATTTCTTCATTAGTCCTTGCTAATTTCCTGGTCATCATACTGCTTGCTGATGATGTAGTAAAGCCACCATCCATCATCATACCCAAGCCCTTTAGCTCAGTCAACACAGCATAATTATGAAACTTCACTTTGGTAAGCAAATACCAAATGTAAGGGTGACAGTCACTTTGCTGAAACAAGCAGAATGTTTCACATGCTAAAAGTGAAAAATGTGCTTAAATACTTTGCTGAATTTTTCTTCTTATATAACAAGCCATCTTTTCCACAGGAAGTATAGTAATCCTGATCAGAACGTAGAGGGAGGGATCAGGTGTTTTGGGAAGCATGGGCCAGCAGTGTACTTGCTGTTTCACATTTCTCTATATACTCTATATCTTGATATCCCCATATCTTGAACATTCCATACCTTCCCTTTTCCACTAATTTTTTTTCCAGGTTTTCTTCCCCTTCATTTTCTGCATCACTCCTTTTTGCTCATAGATTCCACACCCGTATGGACTTTGCTTCCCAACTTTGTCTTGTATAGAATGAATTCAGTACTTATGCATTTTTTTAATTATTCTGCCTTAAATGTGTACATACCAGTGTCCAAGCAGAAGCAAATGACCTGTGTGGATACTGGTAAGTATCTCGTTCTCTGTGGCTGACAGGGTATAAAGCCTGTCACTCTTAATTGCCACCACAGATGACCTTTCAGCCTGAGTTTTGAAGTTCAGTCATGAGATATATGGTATTTTCCAAGCTATTTGCACATGTTTTAACTGAATACTGTGTGTATGTGTATGCAGCTATGGGTCATTACACAAAGTGAAACCACCAGCTTGTGTGTCGTAGGCCACCAAACATTCACCAGCTGATAATGACTCTCCGTTATTACTAACCAGGGTCAAATTCATGCCAGTGACCTAGAAGGAAAGGGCTCCATATCTCATTACTAACATTCTGAGCTCTCCAGTCCTACCGACCACTGCATTTAGGTCTTTAAGTAAGAGAGCAACTCACCAAAAAAAAAAATTCAGGAAACTAAACCAGGTATTTCAGTAAAAGACATATATAGTATATTACCACATTAAAAGGCATTCAGAGCGCATGAAATTCTTCCACTCATAATCTGATAATTCATTCTTAGCATACAGATATCTTGTATAAAACAGTTGAATAACTATCAACAGAGGTCTCTAGGTAGATAGAGATGTAGTTCTAGTCTGTTGAGTGAATAAGAGACATTTAAAGAAATTCCTAAATAGTTTTTTAGTTGATAGCCCTTAACCTTTCTGAGTGAGTCATTTTGGACTGTTCAGTAAATAGTAAGATTCATAGAAGCCCCTAGAGTGCATTTTAACATAAGAATAGTTATTTAAAAATGTTCCTTAATTCATACTAGGATAAACTGTAAAGTTTTAAAGAAATTTCTTTTTTAAAATCCTAAGTCATTAATAAAGTGCATTTGCAAATATCAAAACAGGATCCTATTATACAAAAAAACCTTAGGATTTTGAAGTCTTTTCCCCCATTTCAAGTTCTTATACAATATTTTTGTTTTCTGTCTTGGGAGTATAAGTAACTATTGTAAAGTTTCAGGAAATTTAGACAAAAAGGACTCAAATCTGCAGGATATCTCTAATGTGATACTTACTGATACAGCAAAAAACTGCAAACGCCTGCTTTACTTCAGCTAAACTGATGATTGCCAGGACACATTTTAGGATTTAGGTCTAACAGATCTGGGAATTCAGGGTCTTTAAAGCCTAACCAATTTAAATAAATGTATACACCCAGCTTTTTACTCTCCTTAAACTGATAAATTGTACAAAATAACGAACTGTAAATTCCTTCCCACATTGTACTACTGTATAAAACACTTCTAACATAAATATTGTCAAGGCATTCATTAAAGTATGAGAACCGATAGCTGCTAGAATATCAGTTATGCCATCCTCCTACCTCTTGAAACATTCAATCCAAACTTGGGCTTAGGCATGTAAATAGAGGAATCAATTTTTAATATTTTGGTTTTCTATAGATTTGGATCATTTAGTTTATGAGAAGCACATTATTCAAGCTTTTATTTGGGCTTTTAGAGATATTCTTTCTGCTTATAGTAGGCTATTAGCTGCATTCAATGAAAAAAATGTGTTGAAATATTGTGTCCAAATTAGTTCATTTGCCTGAAAGGGAGTGGGATGGCAATAGTGATAGTAAGAAAACTCTTTGTGTATGTTCTTCTAGGCATTATAGCAGCCTTGCCAAATCCAGGTGTTCAAAAACCAGAAGACAGTTCCCCAAAACACAAAATTGGATCAAACATCAGAAGATTAATATCTGTCTGTTTTTCTTTTGATTTACTTTATGGCTCATGAGACTTAATTTTTAAATGAATGCTGAGATTCTTACCTAACCACAGAATTTTGGAAGCTGTACATTTAAGAAAATATTATACCAAAACTTCATCTGCCCCTGCTTTTGCCCACCCTCAATTGCTCAACATCTACATTGAAACTGCAAGGAAGGAACTATATAAGCCATTTCACCAGAGCTGCACCACCTGGATTCTCCAACACACTGTGAACCACTGGGCTGCCAGTTAATGTAGCATTAAGTTTGCTTTGTGTTGAGGAAGTGATGTAAAGCAAAATTAATGGTCCAGTGAATTTGGTCCTGCACTGGAATCCAGTAACAGTATCACCTCCACTTCTCAGGTGCACTAAACGGAGGCACATCTTCCTGCATCTTAAAAATATGGTGGCAATTTACAAGCATCGCTCAATGCTCCACCTGGAAACTGCTGCAAAAGACGTGTCCCTGGTGTTTGCAAAATGTTTTTCCATTTTAGTGAAGGCTTTTTTCTTAGTTGTTCAAGAGGACTGGTACACTAAAGGACTAGTTCTGTAACACGGAATTGCAGTAGATATATTTGTGGAGTTGATCACAGAAATCAATTGCTGTAAGAGCCCACAGCACAGAATCATAGAATCATAGAATACTTTGGGTTGGAAGAGACCTTCAGAGGCCATCTAGTCCAACCCCCCTGCAGTGAGCAGGGACATCTTCAACTACATCAGGTTGCTCAGAGCCCCCTCTAACCTGACCTTGAATGTCTCCAGGGATGGGGCATCTCCCACCTCTCTGGGCAACCTGGGCCAGTGTTTCACCACCCACACTGTAAAATATTTCTTCCTTGTACCTAGTCTAAACCTACCCTCCTTTAGTTTAAAGTCATAAACCCCTTGTCCTGTCATAACAGGCCCTGTGAAAAGGTTGGTCCCTATCTTTCTTATAAGCCTCATTTAAGTATACTGAAAGGCTGCAATAAGGTCTCCCTGGAGCCTTCTCTTCTCCAGGCTGAACAACCCCAACTGTCTCAGCCCCGGCTACCCAAATAAGTCCTGCTGTTGATACAGGAAGACAGTTCTAGGATGGCGGCCTTCTATCTGCATTAATATAAACCAGATCCCAATATAAACTTCTAACTTTTTCAGCTAAATTCAGAACAGCCATCACCAAATAAGTTTGATTATTTGGGTTATTCAGACAGTTTTCATTGGATTTCTTCTGTGAAGGACAATCTGTGAACTCTAAATCTAAATTTCACACATTTGGCTTATTTTTCCTGTACATAAACTAAGATGAAAAAATAGATGCATTTTGTCTCAGAAGCTTTATGTGAGTCCAATATATGCACCTTCAAGTTTGTGATCTGCCTCTGATTATGTCTTAAAAAAGAAAAAATGGAAAATGAGCAATGAAATATTTTAGCACAAAAAATGGTCAATTTTTTTTTTTTTTTCCAGAAGAAAAACAGGGAAACAGGAACATCTGGTGATCAGGGAACTACAAAAGACAGATGGATTTCTGCTTGACATTTTTATACTATGTAATGCTGACTTTGCAAACTGCTTTATGAGAGCAGAAGACTATTTGTTCTCTTTCCTATTTATAATCAGGCTAATTAATTATTGTGTAAAGTAAACAGAATTCTACCATTTCTATAAATCCTAAATTTTAAAGTTTTCAATTTAAAAGACATGTAGTCAATTGAATTTACCAGCCATTCCCACCTGAATTTTTCAGTAAGAGTGTAAGTTAACCTAGTTAAAACAGTGCATTAGAGACAGTGGTTCCCACTAAACTAACCATAATTGCCTGCTGCTACAGGAACAGTCCTGTAAACGTGGCTGTATATGCATGCTGTTTTAAATCACATAATACAAATCACGTAAGACTGGAGAGAAGCAGCTCAATAACATGGAATTCAAAGGAACTGAATTAGCTGTTCACTAAGGCAAGCAGGCATTTTTGCTTTGACTAATTTGCATCCTCACAAATTTTTCAGCATAGGAGGATCTCTGGTAAGAGCTCTTCTTTTAAAGTAAAGATTACGATTTTTTAATGAAAAGCTGTATATATACAGCCATTACAAAGAGATTAGAAATATTATATCAAAGAACTTCAGACTATGGTCCCTTCACAGCCAGGACATGTGATATGCTATACTCAAAACTGAATAAAGATTTAATACTACTGTTAACTGAGGTGTACTGGTATGTCAGTCAAAACATACATGCAAATTTATACCTACATAGTTATGCATATATATATATATATATATCTCCATGTCTAGCACAAAACCATAATTTAGTGAGAAATCATATTATTTTTAAGCCTGACAATCAGAAATGGAAAAATAACTTTATAAAAAGCTCTGGACAGCACTGAGGCAGCAACTGGTGACCTCTACATTGGTGAATCAAGGCATCAAATACTTGTTAAATAAAGAAATTCACAGACAGAATCTTTCTATGAATCAATTTACATAAAGTTCAAGCATGGTATGTTACATTACTGTGTGGATACTGAGAAGTTTAATAAGTATTTTCAAGACATTGTTTACAGAATGCATACGGACAAAAGAAAATAATTTGTGGGTCAAATTTGTAACCACTGTTAAGTCCACTGCTGCTAGGGAATTTATAGCAAGAATCGATACACTTTGCTCAAATGGATTGGCCTGTTCCATTTGGCATAACAAAGGTCATTCCAAGATGGTGATCTTTCATGGGGCACGTAGGTAGGAGAATTCATACCTTAAATAAAAGTTAGTTACATATTCTGCCTACTTGAAGGATAAATATGTACCAGTTGAACAACCAGCACTCCACAGGCAGTTCTCATTCAACAAAGAACTAAATGAAAAAACTGAATTTATTACAGTTTCTTCAAAAATCCTTTCCCAAATGTAGTGTATGGGGATTCCACTGCACATTTTCACAATGCCAAAACTTTCCCCTAGATGCTAGTATAATTAGCCTTAAAGACTGTCCTAGTTTCAAAGTTATTTCCATGATACAAAATGTGGAAGGAGAGGCAATGTGAGTATGCTGACATAAGCAGGTCTCCTTGGACCTATTCCTGGGATAGCGTTATTTACAGTGTTTAGGAAACTATCTGATCTCTAAATCTGTTTGTCTAGTTTAGTCTAGTGAGTACACACCTAAGCAGTTCACTAGCCTAGTCTAGTATTCAGAAAGCATTATTGTGTTCCTAACCTGATCATCCCAAGCTTATGCAACTGTGTTTTCTGTCTTTCCCACTAACTTTTGAATCTATTGGCCAATCTCAAACAAATTTGATAGAAGAGCAAAGATCTCAAAGATATCAAGTTCTACCCAGCTACATGAAAACTGATGACTAGACAGATGACTGACCTCATTAAGGGAAAAACTGCAATGTGAACTCAAAAGTTCTGTTTTGTCTGGCTTACCAGCTGGACAATCAGCACACATACAGCTCATAACCAGCCACAGGACATGCTGCCTCTTGCCCAGCTAGTAATTAGGTATAGCAATGAGACCTCAGGATACCGTGTATGGACAGAGAGAGAGGACAAGAAAGCATAGGTGGAAGATCTGAGGTCCTGTATGGAAGAATTCCAAGGTACGTGAGAGGAGGTAGCCAATATTACTATTGTGGAGCCGTACAGAGACATAAGATTAAAAGCAAGAAGTGTAGGTGTTGACTTATGACAACATTCTTTGTCACAGGGAAGGTGTGTAGTTGGTGGTTATCAATAATGTGCAACCCTTTCTTTTTGATTTTTAGGAGAAGAATGGGTATCCGAGAATCTCATACCTGGGTTAGGTGCTCAGTCAGAAATCAGTGGGTCTATACTCAATTGTAGAAACAAAATATGGCAAGAGAGCTATGACAATGTTCTCTGCAGAACATTTATAGCCTAAACCAGAAATTTTCCACGGCACTTTAAAGGCAAATCCTGCACTGACCATGACATGTCAACCCTGCTACAAACTCTGCCATTTCATAGTGTCACCAAGAACAGGATTTGGGTTGAGAATATTTTGCAATAATAAAATAGGTAGTTTCCACTGGCTTTCACTGCTGTTGGGTATCATTTACACAGGTGCCATAAGTTACCTTCTAGGTTATAGAGATGGTTGAAGTTACGGTATATCCCATAGCAGAGTATATTAATAGAATAAAATAAGGGCTACTTGGTGACGTGCCATAATGCTCCATGATAATATATATAAGTACTGTGACACATGATACCTTGTCAGCAATATGTGACTTTCTATGGTATATGTTGTATAACCTACCTAGAGTGGTCACAAAGATAGAAATAAATTTCCCATCCTCAACTACTATAGCACTGTGCATTTGCGTGTTATGCTTTACTCTCTGATAATGATGCACA
>VXBO01014427.1:818676-878481 GCA_013400135.1 Rhinoptilus africanus | reverse complement strand
ATGCTATATAACTAAACAATAAGGATACTTTTCTTATGATGCCTTAAAAAAGCTATCAAGTAAAAGGAAGGCAAGGACTGCACAAATACTGCAATATACCATAAGCGAATAAAGGCAAGAGTTTTGATCTAGATCTCTGACTCACGTTCATGAATTCATTAACCTCAGTGGACTCATTCACCTCTGTCCAAAAGTAAAAGCTACTCTCAGTGAAAGATCAAGCTGAAAATGGTAACATTTCCCCAAACTCGTGGCTGACAAAAGCCATTTCATTGTCTGGTATATGTTAGAGCGCCTTTAGGGTTGCTGTGAATTAAATCCCTCTACCCTGTTATAATTGAACAACTGATGCTTAAGATAGGGATCAACAGACATACACACTGGTGACACTGTTGGAAATGCTGTATACGAGAAGTTCTTATTCAAGAGGAATTGACATCTGGAGACACCTACTAGCTTTCTGGTTCCTTTGTATCCCCAGAACGATAGGTTCTGCTCAGAACTCAGGAATTAGCCTCTGATTAATTTATCCATCTCACTATTTCTACTGGGCTTATCAACATGATAACTTGTTAAGATGTGCTCAACTGCTCATTCAGTTGAGTGTTATTATGGCCATCAGCATTTCTTGTGGATCTTTCAGAGAATTTATGATTAACCAGGGCGCAGCTTGAATCCACAAATTCTTGGCATCTACCAATAGCAATGGAGGGATGGGACTCTTCAGCTCATAATCAACAGTATTAAATAAATATCACTACAGTGCATAAAAAGCTCTGTTTTCACAGAGCAGAACAAAAACCATAATCTGCCTCTTTCTTTTTATAGTCCGTTAAAGTATATCTACTGTGCCTCCCTATAATGAAGTAAAAACACTGTCTGGTAACACTTTCCTTAACAAATAGCAGTGCCCTGAACAGTCTTTACTACAAGTTTGATGTCTGTAACAAATTTGAGAAAATTAATCTTGCTGTAGCTTAAACACTAGTGGCATCAGTCACTTTGGAACTGGTTTGCAACAAAGCATCTCTTAGAAAATATGGAGCACCACAACTCCCATTGAGCTCAGTGAGACTGACACTATGTTTTAAGATAAAAACTTTTGCATATGTGTAGAAGGAAAATGTGCCAGTCTATCCCACAGTTCATAAATTGTTTTCTTGAGAAAAATTCAGCTTACACAATTAAATCTTTAAATTCACATGCTCTTTTCTAAACTATATTAAAGCAGATCATATTCTGACATACTTGCTCTTGGTGCTCCCTGATCCTTAATTGACTTAACTAAGGAGTTTTATTTTTGATTTGCAGCTGCAGATTTCATTTATGCAATCTCAGTGTTTTGTGCTTGCATTAATGAAATCTGTTAGAATAAATCACCTGTGGCTGTGTCTTTTGCTTTCCCACATCTTGTAGGTTAGCAGCATGAAAGAGAAAACATTTACACGGAGCTATTAATGCAGGTGATTTTTGTCACAAAGCAAAAACATAGTTGCAGAGTCATTTGTCTCTTTCCCTGCAAGAAATTCCAGTTGCTTTCTAGATTGTGACTTTCAAGGCTTGTCAGGTCTATCCCATGCATAAAATATTTGCACCAGTCTTTTGCCAGCTGAGAGTTGAAACCAACACAACTCATTGTGAAAAAGTTCTGCTTGGGTTTTAAAATCAGATTGAGGGTTAAACTAAAGATTGTACCAACTGTATGTCTTAAATCCATTCATTCCATCTGACCTGCAAGTACACATCTGCTGCATGTTAGCCTTACCCTGCTGTCTGACAGTGGCACACATTCGAATCCTCATCATTTTGATTAAAGACTTGGTTTTGTTAGGATGTCATGTACAGTATATCAAAGGAGATCAGTAACCAGTCTGAAAGTCAGATGACAAAGAAAACAATCAGCACATGCACAGTTAAGCAGAGTTTCATGAAAAGAAGGCTTAATGTAATGAGTCATAATTTGGAAAAGTGTCTGTAAGTGGTCTCAGTACTCAAAACTCATAGTGGGCAGTTTAGGATTTTAGAAACTGTTACTAAGTATGGATAGTCACAAGAGATGTGTTGTCATAGGCTCTGTGCTACGCTAAGTACAAATTGGTTATCTCAGATAATCAAATTGTACGGCATCCAGACCTAGGACAGGCAAAGCACAGTATATTTCAAAACATTTGGTAATAATTTTTTTAAAGTTTTGGAGATTTGTCCAGCTGTTCAGTAAATTAATGTAGATTAGGAAATTGTCTTTCCTTTAATCAATGGATAATGAAGAGCAGTTGTTTCTGACTTGTAAGACTATCCAAAATACTAACTCTGCCTTTGTTTAGTAAAAATATAAAATTTTTTGCCTTACCACATTAAAAAAACTTCTCATTTCTGCCTTCCTGACCGATTTAAGGTTTTAACATCTTAACCTACTATGTTTTCTGTTTGTGTTTATTAGGGTATATATGTGCGCATCTGTGTCTGTGTGTCAAGATCATTATTAATCATAGTAATGGCAGGAAAAAGAAAGAAAACTTCTAAGCCCACTGGAAGAGCAATGGTGTTCCAGTAAGTTCAAGGTCTGCTAGGATTAAGGTTTGGCTGATCTGAGCCACCTGTTCTTCAAGTGAATGCAAAAAGACGTGAATACAGTTCCTGACGAAGAAAGCAAGGATTAGCTAGTCTTAAAAAAAGACAAATCCAGATCTTTGCTGAGAAGAAATGGTCAGTGTTAGCTTGGCAGCTACCAAAACAGTTTCAGGCCTGCTGTTTGTAACAGTTTCTTTGACGGTTACCCCTTCTACATGTATTTATGTGATATTTAAAATGTAACAATATTTACATAAGACCTTTATATAGGTACCTATTTGTAAAGGTATACAGGAAAATTTGTCACAGATCTTGCAGTTATTTTTAAAACTATGGATTAAATTGACAAAATTGTTTTTAAAATAGAAATCAGTGTTTTTAAGATCCACCAGTCCTTTTGGTTCCACCACTTCAGGATTTCACAAGTGAGTAATGCGTAATCACTTGAGCTGTCCACTGAAGGATCAGGCTTCCATCCAGGATACATATGGCACTTGTGCCTTAAGGCTTTGGGTTTTAAAGTCTGTAAAGAAATGCAGTCAGGCGTAAAGAAGACTACCTGTGAGCAAGAAACATGTGTTCATTAAAGAACACCTCTGCAGGAGGGAAACTGTACAGCAGCTGGTAAAGCTGCATCAGGATGGAGTTACTTGGGTCACTATGTTAAATGCATTTGGAAAGAAAAAGAGCAGCTTCTTGCACAATAAGAAAGATATTACATGAACACTCCTACAAACTGGAAAATGCTGTTCTTGAACATATGATCAATATATTTCCCAGGTTTCCTTTTAAAATAGTCTGTGTTGTTTTAATGCAGTTAAGGGCATCCTGTGTTGTATCTTCTGCACTGACATCAGCAGAAAATTTTCCATGGTATGCTAGTATTTGTGCATGATCGTCAGCAGGAAGCTATCCTTTGGTCCTCTAAGTCATGTGCTATTTATTATAGAACTAGGATAGGAGCTGATATTTTCACAAGCAATTATGTGAATGGGGACCACAAGTCCTTTGACTTTCAGTAAAACTCACACAAAACATTTAGGTATTTTGAAAATTTCAGCAACCGAGTTTTGAAAGAGCTTTTGAAAGAGCATCAACACAATCCTGCACTTCATCTTGGTGAAAGAAATCTTTTCTTTCTTTTTGATACTCATTTCCTCTGTATCTTTAGACCAGGCTACAAGCAAAGATAACATTTACTTACCAATTTGAGTTCACAAGACTTTGTAAACACTAATTTACTAACAGAGTAATGGTTTCACTGGGATTTCCTTGCAAAGATTGACTCAACATCTTCACAGTCATAAGAAAATGGGGACTACTATACTGGTGAGCCCAAGTGATTTTGACCTGTCTTGCTTTTGTACACTTCACTGCTCTAAAAACCATCCAAGTATCTTATCAGACCAGAACCCACAGATTAATAAAATGGCTGCAGTAACTTATTTTTCTGTTAGTGCTTGTTTAAGCTCTGTTAAATCATTCTCTCTGTTTTAAGTCACTGGGATAAACTTTGGGAAAAGGTAGATTGCTCTTATTCAACAAAGTTCTCTTTGCTGCACACTGCAAAAGAATTAAGGTGATCTTTATTGCAATGGACAGCATCAGAAATTATAATGCAGTTTAGGCTCTCTTATTGACTGTAGCAAAGGTACATTCATTAGTCCCTTTCCCTTACCCCTCAAGTTTTTGTTTCTTCAGAGACCACAATCAGATGTCTGCATCCTGGGACACCCCTCCAGCAAACATCATCTCCCAACATTGTATTTTTCAGGATTTTCCTTTTCTTTTCCAGGCCATTTGACAGTTTTTGTAGAGAATATATTTTTGTACGTAAGATATTTTTCAATTCTTCAATATATTAAAGTCTATCCACATTCTTTTGCTGTATTAATACATAAATAAACCACAGGTTTACAGTAAGAATACTTATTCAGGACAATCTGCAGATGCAATACCAAATTTGTGTTTGATTTCAATGATGTACAAGAAACACATGCTCATGCTCCTTTAGCTATTCTATAAGCTACTCCTCTACAGGAATGTAGAATGAGTGATATCATGGCTGTACATGTAATATTAGAAGCTTTCCCTCAAAAATCAGCACAGTGTAGTTCCATTTAAAGAATGAGGGGGTGAATCAAGTCCCCCTCATTATTTCTGGGAGATCTGGGGCATCTGTTTCCATTAAAAGGACATTAGAATATGAAAACAAGCCTACTGAGTCACGGCAAGAGTCTCTCCTGTCCTGTATTCTACCTTCAACATAAATAGATGCCTTGGGAAGAGTTGCAATAAGACAGACTGCAGAACTCATCACAGTCTCAGTGATACTGATGCACTGCATCTGAAAGCAAATCTTTGCTTAGCTCCTTTTTCAGCAAACATTCCCATTTATATTTAATCTGATGCTTTCTTCCAGTTTCTACGGTTTCATGCCTTTTTGCTTTTGCAAACTGTAAAGTGTTTTAGGAAACTAATATCCTACAACAATAAAACTGCATATTTATCATTAACAAAGCAGACCGACACTGGCAGAAACCAAGAACTTAGTAAACACAAAACAAACTCCACAGTATTGGGAGATAATATGTCTATAAAATGTAGTTTTCCAGTTTCTGTCTTTTGTCTCACTTAGGAAAAACCCATAACATTTCAGTAGCAAGTTCATGGAAACCCTGTTAGAACAAGAGACCTTCAAAGGTATGTACTAATTCTCTTACCTGGTGCTCAGCCAGCAGATGGGGCTATTAAAATCACATGAATGAAACAGAGAAACAGTAATTTGCGAAATTAATGAAATTCTCTAAGTAATAAAGGACAGAATAAGGTATACTTTACATCTTAGAAGAAATTTGGATGCATTCAGTAACACAACAATTTACTGTATTTTTTTAAAACCATGTTCTGGAGAGTGAACTAAAGGTATTGCACGTATTAATTTCTTTTGTAAGGGGTTGATCTTTCCAATTTTATTGTCTGGGATAAATCTCTTCCAGAAATGAGACCCACTTATGTCGATGTGATACTTTTCAAGTAAGATCTAACAAAAAAAAAAAAAAGTAAAAAAAAAAAAGTAAAGGTGTCATGATTGCACACCAAGTACTAAATCAGTATAATTTCAGTGTTTTGAATTGCCATGGGAATAGCTGAGTTCCCATCAAGTTAAGTCTTGCACAGGTAGCAGTCATGCTTCTCTTTTCCTAATGGTGCTACCATCGCTCCCTTCCTTGTTGACTATTGTTCAGGCATAATTATAATGTGCCTGCAGAAATCCCATTAAATGTCTAGCTTTTGTTTGTAAATTATATGTACTGTAAGGTTTATGAACTGATTCGTGTGTTAAAAAATCACAGAAGAATTCCAAGTAAAGAGCCTTAGAACATTATTTTTCAGTAAATAAAAATAGCAAAAAGTAGAAGCCATGTCGGTATTTTAAAATGGAGATCTGGGCCCTTTTCTCCAGCTCAACCAAACTCGCCTTTCAAATATGACAAAGGACAACTGGTCATTGCCTAAAGGCTCGCAGTTTGCAAGCAACACAGCCAGTGAGCAATCTATTTATTAAGGGCACAGCAGACATGTCATTCAGCTGCACATTTTGCCCAGACCTAGACCCAAAAATGGTGTTAACGACCTTAAGTTCTTCAATTGCTCCTGATCCTATCCAAAATATATTGCTGGAGTACAGTTTTGTTATCAAAGTTGATCTGAAAAATGATACAAGCAGAAAGACGTTTCTTGTTTAAAAATAAAAGTTCATCTGCTCAGAGATCTGAAATCACAAAGGACACAGAAGAAAATACATTAAAAAGAAAACAGCAAAGGAAAAAAGAAGGGACACACTTGAAGAAGTATGAGGTCATCCTGCTGCCTCAGCAATCTCGTCTGTCTTTTTTTATTACTGAACTTGTGTGTTAGTTTTCCACATATCTTATGTTGGAAGGTTAGGATTAATACTTGCTAAAGGGTATATGGTCTACCAAACATTCAGACTGCCCAGCTGTGTAGTAGCCTGCAGCTGAGATTTGTACCTTTATAAAATTTAAGCTATCAAAACTGTTACCTGATTTCTTAAAGGGCTAGGTTTACACATGAGAATTTTAAACCCTGCATTGAATGTTTCTCCCTCACATGAGTTTCAAAACAGTTGGCTTTTATACATCAATTAGTTTTTGTATATTAGATGGACTGAGATTGAAAATTAGGTCTAATAAATCTGGAACTAGCACACTATTAGACATAAGACCAAACCCTAGCTTTTCTGTAGTGTACTAATTTTTACCTCATTCTAGAGCTGAGAAACGTGGAAATGCTAGTGCTGGTACATCAAAGCATTGGAAAAATTTAATCAACGGCACCTTCAAGCTATTATGCATATCAAGTGGCAAGATAAAATCATGAATAACAAAGTTCTGCAAAGTGGTTGCACAAACAGCGTTGAAGCAATCTTATAAAAGCGTAGTTTTGCTGGACTGGACATGTCCTCTGCATGGAGGACACCAAGCTCCCAAAGGAAAAAACGTGTAGTAAACTTTTAATGTGTGAAAGATCAAGAGACCGACTGAAGCAGAAGTAAAAAGATGCCTTGGAAAAAAAAGAAAAAAGAACCTCACCCACTGTGACACAGGTAGCAACACATGTGGCAAACAAAACATGTTGGTGAGGCCCATTAACATGTGCTGCAGAAAGCTTGGAAGAAAGACGTGCAAGCCAAGAGGAGACAGGGTAACTGGCAAGCAGAGAGAATGTGAGAGTGGGAGCACGTGCAGAGAAGCTGCAGAAGCAGCCAGTAAAAATGATCCCAACGTACGGAAGTTGATGTCACACAAACTCGTGCTTCTTCTTTCGGCTTCAGAAAAACAGGCATCAACTGACGATGACAACTTCACATTTGGACCTTCATGCCAATCCTTAATCTGTGGTGCAGCAGCTAATGTTATTCTTGGAGCTATACAGAGTCTTGCCTAAACAGAAGTAACCCAGAAGAGCTGTGTTCACTTCAGCTCCATAAAAAATGTGGGTGGGGTGAAGTACATGGGAAAGAAGCAATCATGAAAACGATCCATAAGGAAGTTCATTTCATGCTTCTTAAAAGGATTTGGCAATAAGCAATTGGGGATTTTTTTGATTAGGGAAAGATCCTTGTACTTAAAAAAAGAGACAGTAGATTTGAGAGAGAAGAGCTTCAAAGGCATCCATTTTTATAAAAGAAACAGTCTATTTTTTCCATTTTTTCCTTTTCCCCTGGCAGTGCCTGCTCCATTTCTTTGTTACTGAGCTTAGGAGACTTTTACTTTCACAGGAGACATGAAAGAAGGACATTAAGTTCACGTCACATCTGTGAACATGTTGCCATGTCAACAGGCAGTACTTTGTGGCTTAATTATTGATTGACTCATGCTCCTTTAGGACATAACACAAGCAATAACAGCACACTGAGCAGCTTTTCTAACTTAGATACCTATTTATGCCACATAAGAGGTGTGGCATTTCCAACCTAAGCATGGCTAAGGTCTATATTGGAGCCTTATTATAAAAGACCCTACTGCAGCCATCTTGCATAAAGAGTAAGATGGTCTCAAATTATATTAATCACATCGATCTAGAACTAGGATTAGAGCCTTAGTCTTTAAGATCAAAATCCTTAGCCTGCACAACTCCAGCTAAAGAAGATGTCTTTTAGGTAATGAATGGATTACTTCCTACAATCACTCAGTTATTCAACAAGTTAAACATAGCAACCAGAACAAGTTATTTCCAGGCATTAACCATGAACTAAGAAAAGGTAAGAATTTACGGTGTGTTAGCTAATCCGTGGTAACTATTCATGCCTGCACTGTTTTCCTGTGGTGGGTGCAAGGTCGCTTAGCCCTATTTCACTGAGCAGCAAGCTACCTAAAATTACCTTAGGTTTACCAAGAAGTACTACAAACTACCACCCTCACTTGCTTCACAGGGATTTGTTCCCACGGTTACATGCCAGTTATGCGTCTATATGCAGAAAGCAAGGGGACTACAGACAGGCAGAGAGAAGCATTGAGTAGTTCCAAGAACTTTCAGTAAAGTGTGGGGAAGATAAGCAGAATGGGAAGAGAGGAGCAATATTTTTCAGATGACAGATCTGAATCTGATCCATTTCATTTCAGGGTAAATCAGGATTATCTATGCTGTAGTCTTACGAAGTCTCCTTTGCAAGAGTAAATTTGGATCCTGTATCGGAAGCGTAGTCAGGCAGAACTATTAGGCACTCAAAAACAAAGCAGAAGGGTAGGGCATCATGTTTCAAAAGAGGGTATTCAAACCAGGTATATGGTAAAATGCATCTAAGAATGCAAGATGGATCTCTATTCTAAAAAGATAATTTAAAAAAAATTTTTTTTTTTTACAATATATGCAATTCCTCTGAAAATGTCATCTACCACTTATGGTTTTAAGCTTAGTATGCTGGGAAGTGGAGGCACAGAAAGAGGCGGTCAGCATCTTGGAACATCCTTTTGATGTGTGTGATCATGTTCACGTCTTGCAAAGTTTAATATTTCAAACTCAAGTTTAATATTTCAAACCCAAGTTCTAGACATAACGGTTCTCACACTCAGTTTGTCACTGATGTGCCATTATGCATATGCTGTGGGCCAAAATAAGTGCTTTTTCAGACTAGTTCTTTTATTGTAACATACAGCAATAATTAAGATATGGCTTTAACTTAGAAAGTTATATTTGAACCAAGTAAATTTTAATTAGGAATGTGCACCATTTTTTGCAAGAATTTTTACATCATGGAGAGAAAACTCCTCTAAATGTGTTCTTGTAAGTCATTTATAAATAAAACTTACATTTCTTACAGATGCATAAATTATGCTGAAAGATATACTTTTACAATAAACTTTACATCTCCTTTCTGGATAGAATGTATATTTATTTGGAAATGCACTTCACATTTGTTGGGCTGGCAATATTTGATTTTCAGCACTTTACTGTTAATTGGAATTTACTTTTGTTTCCTGTGAAGTATCATCTCCAAATCAGAAATCTGCTCTCATGAATAAGAAAATGCATTTGCTCATCAGATCTACTGATTTTACTCTGTGGCTGGGATCAAGCCTGCCCAGGCCTCAGAACCTCCTCAATGTAATCCCGAAAGTAACACTTCCCTCCTTCTACTTTTAGTCTACAGTGTCTACCTGGCTGCAGGGACAGTCTCTTAATATATACAGTGCTCAGCACACTGGGATTACAAATCCTTTTAGGGCTTTTTAGCACTACAAATGAATGATAATGAGCCTATTTTAGTTCAAAATAGTACATCCATGAAAGCCATTTATGTAAACAAGTTAACTTGATACACAGAAGTGCTGCAGCCTTACAGGTTTTGTTTCCCCTAGTACGTAAAAATGACATTTTTAGCTCCTCATTGTTCTTGCTTAGAACTACTTTTTGATTTAATGAGCGAACTTTTCTCTTGCCCCTTCACTCCCCTCTCTTTAAGTATTAATCTCTTGGGTAAAACATTGTCAAATGACTCCTGAAAATCTAAAAATATAATGTCTACGGCATACCCTATCTTGGCAGTGTTATCTTCAAAGAGTTCCAGAAGGCTAGTGAAGCGTGACTTCTTTTTTCCTAAACCGTGTGTATACAACTAATCAGGCTGAAGGATGCTTTTACTAGATACTCCTTCTCCTAATCTGTTAAAAATCTTTCAAATCTCTTTCTTACAGATGAAATGAGCCTAACTGCTCTGTAATTCCACATGCTAAGATCTTTATTAAAGAAACCTCAAAGTGAAAGAAAATAGTGATACAGAAGAGCATATAATTTGTGAGGGCTTGACATACACTGCTCGTGCAGCTGTAACCGAGTCAGAAAAGTCCTGGTTTGCCTCAGAAAGTGTTACATGAGTTATTATGTCATGATGACTCAAACTTTCTTTCTTCTTTTTAAACACTGGAATTACACTGACCACTGGCCAGCTCTGAAAGAGCAGTCTCACTGCCTGGGCAGAGAGCAGCCCACAGGAAGTCTCATTCTTGTTTGGTATGACCTGAATAAAGCATAATTCCAGAGTAATCTTTTCTTGCTACATTTGTTACAGAGAGAGCCAGCAGGAAGGAATAGAGCTGTGGACCTGGTCTCCACGAAAGTGATCAGGATAGTCATGTGTGCACAGCAGTGGACATGCAAAATGCCCCTTGCTACTTCCTTTGGACTGATACACATTGACATTTCCCAAAACCAATTAATATCTGTGAAAATCATATATTCATACACTTTAATGAAAAGTAGTATTCATTAATACTTTCTTTGTTATGCCACCTTTTTTCTGCATTTTATATGGCCCCATTGTATGATGCAGTAATCCAACTGCCAAACACAGCATGACAAACCAAGAATTTGTTTTTTCATATGCAGTTCCTGATTTCACCGTTGCCTTTACAGCCCTACGGAGAGGAGAATCTCTCTGCTGGCTTAAGACAGAGACTGTAGCTGGCGTGGCATTACTAACCAGTTGTTAAGCTGAATGCTAGCATAACCTTGCACATTCACCCCACAGTGAAGGTACGAGAGGAAACAAGATGAATCAGAAGTGAAACAGCACTATATAATTTTCAGCAGTATGATTAGACTGATTATTTCTTTACAGCTGGACACGTAACCTTCTTATCTACTAGCTGCGGTGAGCCAAAATGCCAAAAGCGCAAAACAGCTGTATGAGGTCACCGTAGCATTAGTCAAATTTTTCTCAAAAAAAACCCAACCAAAACCCAAAAAGAGATGCTGTTCATTCTACTGAATTTATATACTGATACATGATAAAAATCCTATCTCTATCAAAGATTCATGCAGGGAGACTCTTCAGTGGCTCAACAAAAATGCGCTGCTGGCATGGATCACATGATTTTTTCCCCAGTGGTTAGAATCATGATTAGTCTTAGATGGATTTTCCAAAGACTTTAGAATGCAAATAATTTACAAGCTTTGTTTATCAAACACTGTAACTATTAGCAAGGCTAACTGATTCACAACAGACCTACCCCTGTACCCTTTATTCTTCTGATAAGCACAGCTCTTCCTTTTTTTTCTAGTGCAGTTCTAAACAAATTATGGACAAATATTGCTTCTCCCATATGTAGTACGTAATAGCATGTGAGTGACTATGATGGAGTGAAGTCGTCACAGCTGGAGAACAGAAAATAACCAGAGGGTGAAGGGAGTCAGAAAATAATCTGATCTGGGGTCCAGAATGTCTCCTTGGCTGCTGGAGTCTGCAAGTGGGAGAGTATTAATGAATTAAACACAAGAGTGGGAATAAAAGGTAATGATCTCTGGTATTTAAGAAATTGGACACTATAGGCCAAGAAAACCTCTGGCCTTAAGTTTTGTGTGTCTATGTGTTTTCAAGTCAAAGTTGTATTTAGTCACATTTAAGATTCAAAGACTCTGGAAAAAAAAGAATATCCAGGTTTGTATTTAGCATTGTGTAATATGAATCTCTAAAGACTGAAAAAAGTCCCAAGTGATTCTTGACAAAATCTTTGACAGGTACAGTTCCTCACATTTCGTCCTCAGCCAAAGATAAAAATTAACCATGAACTTTGGACATTTTTTTGAAATCTAGTATTGTTAAGCACTCCACTAGGCCCAGCCATTCTCTCGAATACTTTTAAATGGGCTTTCCCCGGCTTTCCTGATTCAGCAGTCAATTCATTTACTTGTGCAAGTCTTTAGGTGTAGAATCCTGTTATATCAACCAGCTGTAACTGTTGCCTGTGGAGGTTTTCCTGGACAAAACAGATGACTCAATGCCTCTTCTTGTCACAAAAATTTGAGGTGTGGTCACCTGCCTCAGTATGATTCTGCCTGTAATAGCAACCTCGCGTGACATGCAGCATAAAGAAACAATTCTTGTAATGCTTTTGCTCCTTCTGATCATTCTTTAACTTTCCAAATATTCATGATGTTCTATGCCATTTACTTCTAACCAAAAACATCAGTTAGGAACTGATCATTTTTCAGGAATACAATTTACTTACAGTTTTGGTCAGGAAGAAATCTTTCCTCTCAGAAACCTAGACTGAACTGCTCCAAGTAAGACATGCTTGCCTTCTTTTCCAGCTGTCCTGGAAAAGGTATGGAGGTGTCATGCTCCCATTCTTTGTACATTTCTTCACACTGAATGACCAATACATGGGTCCTGGTAGTATGACCCAAAGCACCAAATGCACCAAATATCTTACCGTGACTAATAATCATGGCCTGGCTTTTTTTCAGAAATCCATTCCTGGGGTTCAGAATAGTCAACAGTGAGCAACAGGAAAACAAAAGACAATTTAATACAACTTTTCTGAGACCCTCTAAAGGCACAGTTTCCAAAACTGGTCTGGAACTACGAACCTCCTCTGCTAGTTACTGATGGCTAATCTAGTTTGTGGAAGCAGATCCACTGCCTTGCCTTCCCCTGTCTCTTTTTATTGATCAGGCATCCTTTGAAAAGTAGAAAGAACACACCTGAAAATTATAACTCTGGCTACATCTAAGGCAGAGCTCTCCAGTGAGGAGACTGTGCTTGCTAGCACACAGCTCTGCATTTTAATATATGCATGTTTCAAAGTAAACAGAAGTGCTCATAACATATTTGCATTCCCAAATATTCACATCGATTTCAGAGTACCAGTACCAGTATTCAACATAATACTGGGGGAAAAAATGCAGGTAAGCATCTCAAATCCCATTTTGATTTACTTTTAGTGGACTAACATCCATAGCTGGTCACAGTCCTGAATTCAGACTCCCTCTGTTCTAGAGGCTGACTTTTTACTCCAAGGTTTAACACAACACTGCACCTTGAAGGAAACACTAGTTCACATTCCAGCTCTTTCACTAAATGGAATGGAAACTGTATACACTCATTCCAGGTATAAAATTAATCTCTTCCTAGTGCTCACTGGACTATTAGCTTGGCAGCCTTTCAGCACTATGCTTTTAGAGCATCAACTCATTTCAAAGAAGAAAATAATGAGTCTTTAAACTCCTGTTTATAGAATTGAAGACTCTTTGATTCTATTTCAGAATCATGATAATCATGACAGAAGAGTTGTGCATAGAACGAGATCTTTATTATTCACATGCATTTTAAACCTTCTGAATTTGAACAGACCCATTCAGTTGAAGAAGAAACATTGTGGCTTAGTGAAATTCACTATTTTGGTGATTGTATGTTAAACATTTACAAAAGATTCATTTAAGAGACTATTTTCTGTTGTATATTTCCCACATTTTTATTGCAAAATTAAATAAAGAGTAGTAGTAACTTCATCCATAGCATTAAATCAATACTTTTTTACCCAAAACTGCTTGCTTTCTGAATAGTTATAACAACCCATGGCATTGAAGAATTTCAATGAAGATATTCTACGTATCATAAACCTCATATTATGTCCTCAGTTTGCCTGCTCTAATACACTTAATTTATTTCATTATTAGAACATTTTTGTCTGATTAGTAAGTTGATTCTGTAAACACTTTCTCATGTGATTAACTGTGGGTACTTTGGTTGACTTTAGTTACTGTGTTCACTAAGGCTCAATGAGATTGCAAAGAGCATAAAGTGATTAAAGGGTTCAAATTTTGTACATCATACGAGCATCTAACTATAGTTGTCTGTTGCTACATTAAATCATGTACAGTGATCCTTGTTAAGTACATGTTATTTAACAAATAATACAGTTGTAAAGCTGTAACCATGTCTATGTAAACTGATCTTCCAGAAGCGTATAATAACCTTTTAGCCTAGTTAAAAAGTCCAGCTATTTTTGCAAGAAGGTTCTAAGATATTTTTCCCCTGTGTTCTCTGTACATGGTATGCACAAGTGTAATTTGTATATGGTACACAATGAATATGCAATAGTCTCTTTTTTATACATATAGTGATCCATGTCACCCATACCTTGGAGTCAGCGTTTCTACATGAGTATATCTTCTGGGGAAGATAAATGTAATTCAGACAACTATTCACTTTTCTATTCCTGACCACATTGGTGGCCCCTCTTAGCTGGGAAGCATCTAGAAGAGGAGAAGGAAAAGGTTAATGCTCTTGCCACTTGCCCAAATTTTACACTGATGTAACTTCACACACTGATGTGGCATCACTCTGACTTTACACCAGTCTAGAAGTCACATTCAGACTTTTCGTTAAACTCTATGTGGATGTGCCGACAGCAAAGGCCACCTCTTGTCGAAGGGGCCTGAGCACCTTCCGCCAGTGGGTGCCGAGGTCTGGAGCGAGACCCGTCTCTGGCAGGTCCCCACCAGAGACTGCTCAGAGGAGTCAAGGACCGTGCTCCTCACCATACCCGAGGTGTGGCCCTCTCCAAGCCAGAAGCCTCCACGTGCAAAGTGGCTCTGAAAGCCTGGCGAGGGGAGCCCCTGGTCCTGCCCTCGGCTGCCCTCCCTCACCGCCCTCAGCCTGGCCACCTCCTGCCCCGCTGCGAGGAACCCACCGGCGGGCCAGGGCCGCCGCCGGCCCCGCGCTGCCGGGAGAGCCCGCCGGTAGGGAGGGAGCCGCGGTGGCGGCGGGGCTGGCGAGGCGGACAGCCGGGCTGGTGGCCCCCTCCGGCCGAGCCCGCAAAGCGCTCCCAGGTGCGGCGGGGCGGAGCGGGGCCGCCCAGCGGGGGGTGACAGGCGCGCAGGTGACAATCAGCCTGTCACCCTCCCCCGGCCAGGGGCAGCGGGACTTAAATCCCGAGGGGAACAGAACGGCCCGTCCTGGGAGAAAGGAGGACGCTGCTGCCAGGCTCGGGTCGCCGCAGGACCAGCTCCTGAGCCGGGTGCTTCGTGGCCCCGTCGGACCATGGAGCCCGTAAGTACCTTCCCGGCGGGTTAACGGGGCCGGGCGGGCGTTGGGCCAACGGGGAGGGCCGGCGGCTGAAGAGGCGCCCTGAGGGCGGCCGCCCGGTCCCTGAGGGGGGAAGACGTGGCGGCGGGGCCGGTGAGAGCCGAGTCCCTTGGGCGGGAAAGCGGCCTCCCGCCGCCCGCCCCCTCGGGCCTGAGGAGGGGAGCGCCTCGGGCCCGGGCACCGGGAGTCTCCCCACACCCGTGTCCCGGAAAGCACAAGGTTGCCTTTGGGCTCAATTTCCTGCCTTTTTTTTTTTTTTAAACTGCCAGTGGACATGAATTTTTTGCTCTTTCTATGAGGACACACAGGCGTTGCGCATTTAGACGATGGCTAATTGCTACCTTGGTAAAGACTTTGGTAGCAGTAAGGGAAATGCTTCTGTGGTCCTAGGGAAATGCTGAAATATACATGTATGTAAACAAAATCACTGAAAAATTGACAGCAACATCATAGGCATACCATCAGGAATCTTCCAGAACGCCCTCTGGTTTCATTTTGCTCATTCCGCTATTTTAGATAAATTCTCAGATTTAGCTTTGGCACTTGAGTTTTAATGAGTTACACAAATAGTATGTTTTTGTATTATGAGTTAATGTTTAAGGTTTTTTTACTCCTAAACTTAAACATCCCATCTTGTGTTTTGGGAATGCCTTTTCACTACCAAGAACTGGAACCCGGCTGGGCTCTCTTGTGAGCAAACCTACGGATTGTGCTGATTGCTTTTAGGGGAATGTCACCTTTCTATGCATAAAGGTCTCTAGAAACCAAAAAAGCAACTCTAAGGGAAGTGCAAAAATGCTTTTATCCTTTTTTTTTTTTCTTTTTTCCTTTACATCCTAATGCATTTTCTCCTGGAACCCTTTTCGCAATTCCTCTTGTAGCCAAATCAGCACGTGTTACCTTCAAAAGATTGAACTGCTTATCTGTGAAATAGATTGTCTTAATTACACCATTTCATTTGATGTGTGCTTCAGTTCGTTACTTCTTCAGTTGCTGTACGACTGCTTTGAAGGGCAGTTTTGAGTTAGTGAGGGTTTTTTTTAATCTTTCAGGGATGCTTCTATTTGGGAAAAAAAAAAAAAGGCAACCAGAAAAACCCCTATCAGTCTGCTTGGTTCTTTTATGGTGTCATGTGAATAAAGGAGTAGATAAAAGATATTTCCTCAGCTATTGGTGTTTATACTGGCTGTCTCCATTCTAGCTCCTTTATTTTTAAACTGTTGTAATTAGAAAAAGAGTGCTGTTATTAATTCTGGTTGGGATAGCAAACCAAAAATACAAAGCTGTGCAGGATTTAATGATTTTAGCTAACATAGCAGTCTGTCAGCTATATGTGCAAACATATAGCTGGGCAAGAACCTATGAGAGATAAATCACAAAACGCCATTGTTCATAGTGAGATGCCAAAGATAGCTTCAGAAGTCTTCAAGGAAGTGAATTCTTAGATGGGAAAGAAGGCTGGTTGCAAGTTTTGAGCATTTTCTGAATGCCACCAACGATCCCAAATATGTGACCGTCTTGCTAATGCAGAAAGCTGCATGTTTGAGAGAAGGGAAAAGAAAAAGAAAAGGCTGCAAAGTCAAGTTCTCAAATTAGGAATGGTGTTTGCCTGGACAATCTTAATTTGGCCATCTTCTGCACTATGGTCCTCATTTAATTATTTATCATTATGTGCCTTCCAGGGGACATGGCTCACTCAGGACATATAAAGGATAATGCTGACTTACTGAGGATCTCTGATATGTCTTTTGTCCTTTTAATGGAATAATCAGATAATCATACTGTAAGGTATGAAACTGAATTGTTGTGCACACAAAAATGCAGTGGTATTTCTTTGTTATTTCTTAACAGGGGAAGTTTCAATTTTGCAACCTGTAGTTTTAGAAGTTTTTTAACATGTATTTTAATGTTATTTTTCATTTAAGCAAAAACCCCTGAAGTAAAACCCATAGAACCTTGTTCATTTGCTGTACAATGGGATTTGAAGGGCAGAGCCTGTAGAAGGAACTTCACACATTGGATCTTCACCTCACTGGGCTTATCGGTAACAATAAACAGGCTGTTAAATGAGCTAACTGGGGAGAGATCAGACTTCTGGTTTATAAGTGGGTTTTGTAGCTGTTCGCTGACAGCTGCTGTTTGAGAAATCTACATTCCTGAGCTCTGTACCCTTCTGCTTTGGCCCATCTATTCCTATTCCCCCTGTCTTCCCTAAAGTCTGTCAGCTGAGGATGCTTCTTGTCCTCTGTTGGTTGTTTTTTTTCCCTTCTTCTATACCATCTGAATGTTTTGAACATGGTGCATTTGAAACAGGCATCCTTTTTCCTCTCTGTCCTGGTACCTGTTGTTACACAGGCCACTTCATCTAATAGAGGTGTTTTGATTAAAATTCACATTCAGTCCTTGCATACCCTGCAGTCCAGAGCTTCTGCAGTCTTAAGCACTTTATAGATGTTTATGAATTAACCCCTGCTGTACCTTTGTGGTGAGGAAATATTAATTTTCCCATCCACAGAAGAGATGGAGGAAGGTGCACTGATGATGAGAGGTGTGAAGCACTGGCAGTGGGAGCTGCACCTGAAATGTCTCGTGTCTTATGATCATTTTGCCTATGATCACAGAGAGGACTGGGCCAAGCCCAGGAGCAGAACCTCCACCCAAGAGCTGTACTTTCACCACCTGGACCTCCTTCCTCAGTGGCTAGACTTTGTCTGCTGATTTTCCTACTTTTTTTTTTTAAATCGTATTCCTTCTTTAGTACTCCATCACAGAGGCATTAGATGCATAATTAATGGCAGGAGCTGCCCTCCACAAAGGAACAGTACACAGTTACAGACCCGTTCACCTGAATTTACTCTCTGTAGCTTGAATCATTTTACAGGGGGACATTTATATCCTGAAACACACGGCTTGATAAGTAAGTAATGTGGTGCAGGATTATATAAATCTTATCCATTAAGCATAAGTTTTGCTAGGAAGCAAGACAGCAAGAGAAAATGTATTTAAAATTAAGAAAACACTAATTTTAACACTTCAAGTTCAATCTCTGCCTAATAAAAACTTCAAAGCCTTTTTAAATATAAAAGAACGGTTTGCTGTGTCATGTAATATTTGAAAAGCTTTGTAAACAGCTCTGAAATACCTTTGGAAGTATTTCAGTTCACAAAGTTAATATAGTATCTTTGGATAGCATGGTTTTAAGGAGATTTTTGCAGAAGTCATTAATTTGGCTTTTGAATAGCCTGGAAAAGTTGAGCACTGGCAAGAAGGTTTGAGTTTGTTTTTTGGTTTAGGTTTTTTGTTTGGGTTTTTTTTCCCCTTTGTACTTTCTGAGCAAGTTCTGACACACACAAGTGACGACACATCTAGGGCTGTGTTTGAAATAAGTATCAAACTGTTTCGCGACAAAAAAATCTAAGCCAGAAATTGATGCTATTATTTTTGCTTTTGTTTTCCTGCTGCTGTTCCAAGCAGGAGTTTTACCTCCTTTCCTCTGCAGAATATGCTGAAAAGAACCAACACTGTGCCTTTGTGCTGAAACCTTAGTCAGTTTCCGCCAGGTATTTGTTGGGCTGTACCTACTTAAATGTTGTTTGTAATAACTCTTTTTAAAAATAACTTGGAGTGTTACGCTTGTTTACCTTATATCTAACAAACATTTTTAGTGCAAAGCCCTCAATGACGTTAGCATTTTTTTCATTCTAGTTCAGAAAAGTGTCTTGTCACTCAGAAAATTGATTCTCACAGTTGGTCTTTTATTCATCTCAGTATGCACAGAATTTTTCTTTGTATACTTGTATGCCCATTTTTTAGGTACAAACATACATATTTATAAATTACCATGTCAGAGTATGTTTAGGTATAGCCTGTTTAGCAGATGATGATGTACTTTAATTTTTTTAGGTCTGTCCCATATTGCTTCATACTTCCAGAGTCAGGTCTTACACCATGACTGGAACCAAATGTTACTTCCTAGTGAAAAGTAATGTATGATACATGAAGTGTCAGGCAATTCATCAGGAGTAAGGAGGAGATGGCCCTAAGGCAAACAGTTTGCTCTTTAGAATATAATGGTTACTTAACCCTTTACCTCATACAGCACATGGATAAAGAACAAACTTGGGGAAGAGAATTCTTCTCAAGATAGTAGTGTGAACCGTACAATGAAGTATTAATTCTCCATCTTGAAATGTTAGTAAATGAGAACAAGCCCTTAGCCTGTAAGTGTTGATGTGTATGAGCAATTAATTTAAATTATAAAAACTGCATCTGAGTTTTTCTTATGTACTGTGAATAATTACTTTAGTTACTTTAGGCTTTTTACCATTGTTAGTGGCATGTTCTCCAAAGGAAGAATAGTTGCAGATATGTTAATTTTTTCTGACCAAGTTAAACACTGAATATCCTATGTTTGTTTTCAACAAGCGATGAAAAAAATACTTTCAGTGTAATTTCTTCCACAAATGATGGAAACCTGAAATGTATTCTTTAAAACTTTGTAAGGAAATACTGATGTTCAACTTGAGTCCTAGTCCATTGGAAGGCAAATCGGGAGTAGTTTTTGGAAGTATGATACGCATAAGTACATTTGTCAGTAGGGCTAACCTTGCAATATTTTCTACTGAGTTATTTTTTTATGAAAAGCCACACACAAACTGGACAGGAGAACACATTTTGTACAGGAGAGACAAATGAAATTGCTTAGATAACTACTTTAAAATCCACAAAGTAAACTAGGTGAAGAATAAAGGCCAGCCTCACTCTGAGAGCTGTGACCACTTGCTTACTGTTTATATCTGCAGATACTTTTACCTGCACTACTTTACAAAGAATCTTGGATACAGGTCAAATTTATTATTATTTTAAAATAAAATTTATTCTGCCCTTTTATGTGAAGTGGCATGCATTAATATTGGCTGATGGCTTTTTAGCTGCTGCTTACCTACTGCTGGGTCAGTATGTCTTTTCAGAACTCAATATGTTTATTTTGTTACATTTTTTCCTTGGTACAATATTTACAAAGGAAAATTGTTTTTAGCAATGTTACTCTTTACATGGTTTCTGTTGTCTTTTTAAATAGCTGTCTTAGACCTAGACTGAGCAAAGTACTTAAGCACATGTGCAACTTTAAGCCCAGGGACTATTCACAAACTTAGAAGTTGCATGCAAATTTATGTCCCTGGCACCAGATCAGACCCAGAGAAACAGTTTTAGAGTTTACCATACAGATTTTGGATTAGAAATCCTGTTGATTTAAAGCCTGACTGGTCTGTTTGGCTGAAGGGCAGTTAATGGGCATTCTGATTAAAAAAAGGCAAAGCAGTGTTCTAGGTCTGAAAAAGTGAACATAAAACTGTTTTGAAATTTTTACTGTGTCATTTTAGATAAACGTGGGGGACCACAGCATGGTCTGAAAGAAGGAATGTTGTATAACGCTACCTCTTAACTTTTAGTTCCTGTCTTTAAGGAAATACGAGGACTGATTTGCTGTTTATCACTTATAGCCCACTATCTGTCTTTTAGTTCAAGTTTTATTAATCTGGACCAAGGGTGGGTTGTTGGGGTTTTTTTCTTCTTTCTACAAAAAAAAAAAAAAAAAGAGAAAGAGCAATTACTTAATAAAGGTTCAGCACAAACCCCTTAGTTACTCCTTAAGGGGTTAATACCACAAAACTCTTCAAGACATCTGGCAGAAGCTGTGGGTGTTGGGTGTGGCAGATCCCAGGGCCGTACCAGTCTCTACAAGGGAGCTGTCATCCTCGCTGATTTATCCTTCCCTAATGTCACGGGGTATGGATGTTGAAACTGTGGCTAGAATGTGAAATACGAAAAACATGAAGATTATGATTTAGTGTCTGGGGAGGCTCGTTGTTGGCCTCTGTTCACAAGTTGTACGCATCAGAGGTAGCTTGACACAGGTTACAAAACCTGGTATGTAGCACAAAAAAAAAGGCAGGAGTATTTTGGCGTTTGGAACTCCTACATGTGTTAGTGCACAAAAATGAATGACGGCAACAATTAAATCAAAGACTGTGCTGATGATATATTGCATTGGAGGCATGTCGAAGGTGCTTGTAAATAACATCTAAATAAATGTACTTTTTGGTCCCTCATTTGCAAAGAAATATAACGGGTACAGTAGGTGAAAAAAGAAGGGAATGAACTGTCTTTACTAAAGACAGTTTGGATAATTAACTAATATGTTAAAAGAGCTCAAATGTAAGCATATTATGTTCATGGTTTGGCATCTTCTTGAATCTGACGTTTATAGGAAGTTAACTTTTAGTATAGGTTTACAAGCATTTTTTTCAGAGTAAAATTGACTTTATTCTTTACTTTCTTCTATCCTGATACAGTTAAATACTCAATATTTGCAGTAGCTGGAAAAAAACAAGTACTGTGGATTTTTATCAAAATATCCCCTTATGATAAATGTTAAATAAATGAAACAAGTCCATTGTTTCTTTGAAGGGTGGATTAAATTATTTTTCTCACTTGAAGCAATATTTATTATTCTTATTGGAAGCAACTCACTGAACACTGTTGGTTTTCCCAGTATTCCTAATTTTCTCTCAGGAAGTAAGTTAAGGCATAGCCCCAGCTTGCAAGAGTTTAATACAAAAGCAATGGTCCTGTTTATAGTATAAAATTGCTTTTCCTGCTTCTTTTTCTTACAGCATAATGATAGATGTGATTGTGCTTTCATGATGGTAGAATACAGATGTAGTCAGAAAAGCTGGTAGCGCTTAAATATCAACATCATATCTAGTATCTAAAAATTTTCTGGTATAGCATGATGTATATAAAGTCTTATGGGTAAAGTTCTATTCTTTTGGACATATATTATGTGTATGATAATTCCATTATTTTCAATAAAAGTTGTGTATATTCAAAGTTAATTAAACTGCTCTCTGCGATCCAGTTTTCTAAAATACTGCTTGCTTAAAAATATAAGAAGAGCTCAGAGCTGAATGTGATATCTATGCTCAAATAAGTTCTAATTTAGCCAGTTGATGCTGAAATCGGAGCCTGATTCATAATAAATAAGTTCCAAACTGGGAAAGGCATTTTGGTGGATTCAGGTATAAATGGCATTCCTAGGAAGAAAAGTTATTTGTGATGAAGTCAGAGATGCTTTTTTTTTTTAATTTGTATTAGGATAAATGCTGTAACAGGACTTGAAGAACCAATCCTGTCTTCCTTATTACAGTAAAACTTATATTGACTGTGGAGCAAGAGCAGTGCTAAATCCTTATTGAGGAAAAAATACAATTAGTTTTTTTTAAATATTATGTTTAATATAAAAAATATGTTTAAACCCATATTTAATTTTTTTTTCTTCTTGGTTTTGGTTTGGTTTGGGGTTTTTTTGTGATCTGATTTGTTGAGTTTGCAATTATTGTAAAGGAAAAACGTAGTGTTGTGCTGTTACTGAGGTATTTTAAATTGGGAATTTTTTTGCCAGACACAGTTACTCACACTGACAGCCGGGTAGTTCTTTTCGTCTTAACACACCCAGATGTATGATAAAAATGCTACAAATCAGTTTATACGCTCAGGAACATCTGTGAAACTACTGGTTTTAGAGATGCTTTGTCAAACTTGTTTAGAAATTTGCAGTCATTTATGAGATTTAGGGTAGGATTGTGTTTTGAAACATTGCTGACATTATTGTTCCCTAATATGTTCTGCAGCTAGAGTTGTATTGGGATTCCACGTTAACTTGCTTCAAAGCAGTGAAGTAGCTGCTTTTCTGGTACCTTTCGTTCTTTGTACACTGAAGTCTGTCTTGGCATTACTTTATATTAACTTAGCACAGGTCTAGGTGATATACCTGATGCAATAGAGCCTAAAGAGGAATGAAGACTTGGGTATCAAATATGTATTACTCAGTGGATTATCTTTCTGATTATCTTTGCCGTCTGAATCTTGTTTGGATTACCAGGTCATTTGATTTCAGTTCTATTTGTTGGGATCTCTGTATAATCTTATCTTTGTCTTCTCGTGTTCTCATATAGTACCATCTGAGCTCATACGCTGTAACTGTCTGAAGGAGTCTGGAATAGTGGAATATGGAGCCAATAAGACTTTTTCAAAACAACATACCAGTAGTAAAAATGAAAAGGAAAAAGACAACCCCAAAACCAAAAAAAAAGAGGATCACAATATCGTAGGTATTCTCTCTCAAAATTATGTAGATGTCGACTAGTCAGGACATCTGGAGGCATCCTGAAGCCAGAGAAAATGGCTCAGCTATACAAGGCCAAATTAAAAAAAAAAAAAAAGGCAGCTACATGGATTCATTATATATGCATAAAACAGTAAACGAACAAAGGGATGAAGTGTAAGATCACACAATGATGTGCTAAAAAATAATGTCAGCCTACCCAGCATCTTTCAAAAATGTGGTATGTTTATAAAAACATAAAAATCAGCATTTTTCATAAACAAAAGCTTTACTTCTGTTTTCCTGCCACCCCGCTGTATGCATGAAAGTAAAAGGTTTGAGAAAGCATGTACCAGCAGAGTTCTGCTTCCTTTGGTGTCTTCACAGTTGCGTGTGTGACTAGAAATACCATGCGTTACTATGCTTATGAATTATGTTACTCATGTCTTGTCATGATCAGGCAGTGGCCCTTTTTAATGTCCAAAGAGTGTTCTCCCAGTAAGTATAGGTATGGGTGTCTAACAACCAGCCTACTCTGCTGTTCTGCATCACACCTACCTGCAAAAATGAGATCAGCTTCTTTTCCATTTATGGATGCCTTCATTTAGGAGATATGTTGTAACAAGCTAGAAGTTGTCACAGAGAGAAGGATCGTTCCTACGAGCTACAGAAAGCCCATGGGCTCATGGTTCGAAAGGCCCTTTTAATTATGGGAAAGGATCTAGGCACATACATAAATTCAAACATGTTGGAAGTTGGTTATCCAAAAATCTTTGGATCTTTTCAAAATCGCATCTTTCCAAAGTAAGTGCAGCACTAGGGGAAGTTTAATGCTTTTTTAAAGAGCTCTTGTTGTAGATAATGAGGATAAATACATTTTTACACTGTCTTCCACTGGGTTGGTTTTGTTCACTTATTCTACTCTCTACCTTAGAAACTGATAATCTAGAGACCTAAATTGAGGATGTATTAATTATTATACCCATCTTTTTAAAACAGAGTGACAGATAAGGAAAGTGTAGTAGGATGTAAACAGAAAAGATTTTTGGTGGTAAAACTATTGCATGCTTTTCTGAATCTTGCTCTACATAGCAAAACAGCTTTGTTTGTGCAAGAAAAGGTAAAGTTTTTTAGAACACAGGTTTGTCTTATGCACTGTCTTGTCCCATTCAAGGCCATGAATATTTTTGCTATCCCTGAATAAGCTTTCGATCACTGGAGTCTTAATAAATTAATCCTGTTTGGTTTATTCATCCTTTATAAAGAGACTGTTTGAATCACATGCTTAGTTTGGAACATCCAGTTGGTTTTTTTTCATAATGATGCTAAAAACAACTTGTTTTGTTGTTGTTTAGATTATGTCTGTGGGAAAATATACAGGAAAATATAGTATATAGCCTACTTCAAGTCTAAACATGATTGCTAACGTATATACAATTAAGTGAAACACCTTCATGATTTGAATCTAACCTGTCAGTTGCTTGCCACATTACAATAACTTAAAATCCATAGCCCTCCTTGGGCCAGTTGCTATTAATAGTCCAGAATTTGATGTGAATTTAAGCTTAACATATTATCTTTGCTGTCCATTTTTTGTATGTTAAGATGAAAGTTCATAACAACTGAGAATTCCATATATTTTAAAGAATAATATTTCTATCCTACGTGCAGGCTTTTGGGAACTTCTGGTGAACCATGAGATTCTTGACCACTGTGATACATAAGATTCAGGTTGGAAACTACTAACTCAAACTGGAACTGTTCCTCCATTAAATCAGTGAAATTATTCCTTTGAGTAGCTGTTCAGCAGCGTGGATAAGAGATTCACAATCTGTCTGAAAAACCACATGCATATTTTCCAAGAGTGGTACACATTAGCTTCTGTTAGGTCAAGCAGTTGCTTTCTATGTAGCTAAATCCTCTTCAGTTTAAAGTAAATATGATATTCTTTGCTTTCTGTCCTAAATATTACGTAGGAGTTCTGTCTGCTGTTAAATGGCTTTCATTCTCCACCCAGATGTAGCTTTATTTCAGTGAAGAGTGAAATGATCCTTGTATATCTCTTTCCTCACTTGCCACAGAGGCAGGCAGGGGGGGTTTAATGAATTGGTGGTAAAGGAGTTAGCAGCACTCTTCGTGTAAGCTCTGCAACGGAAGTATGAACTTATTTACTTTCAAGATGAATAGTTCTTTAAGAGATGGTTTAAACAGTCTGGCTAATATACAAGATGTTAAGTCTCTAAAAAGTCATTGTACATATCATTTGAAACAGCATAACCCCTCCCTCCATCTTAAGTTTATAGCAATAATAAGCTTTGCAGATGCTTTTCCTGGGAATTAAGGACCAGCTGGGGTAAACAGACCTCAAACTATCCTCTTAGCCAGTCATTAATCTTCAGGGAAAGCCTGTGCTTTGATCATTATTGCTAAAATATGCCTAGTGCAGCCTGGTCTTACATGCCAGTAAAAGCAAAATACTATTTTGCCAAAACATGAATATTCTTTTGTTTTTCAAGGAGCTTTGTGTCTTGTACTCATTTTTCATGTGTGTAAGCATGCTTGTGTATATGTGCACACATAAAAACAGACATGAGGGGATGAGTTTACAAGTTGAATTAATCATTCTGTGCTTATATCATTGTAAATTAAGGGGAGTTTCTGACTCAGCAAGGTTGTATCAATGAACCTTTTAGCTTTGGTTCTTCTCAACACTTGTGAAAAGCCTTGGATCAGGTATCTTTGCTTTTGAAAATTGGTAAGAAATACTTTATCCATTTATGACCTTATGGAGACCTGCTTTAAGTCATGCCAGTGGGTCTCACAGAGGACCAAAAAGAATCACAAGCTATGCAACATATACCACCCCGGGCTGGCCTTTTCTGGTGCAGCTAGTTGACTGAGAAGTGTGTGCTGGTGGTGTTGGTGCTCTGAGTTAAAAAGCTGACAGGTTTCCCAAACCAATTTTTTAAATATATTTTTGGAAGGGACTTGTTGCTGTACAGTGTATCTAATAAATAATTGCAGGTTTTAGAAGTCAGTTGTGGTGCAGTGTTTCTGCATATGGGTCCCAGAGCTGAAAGTCCAGCAAGCAATCTTCCTGAACCAGAAGGTTTTAGTTTTCCTAAAGTGTTATAAATACAGAACTCTGCGAGATTGGAGGTCCCCTGAATCTCTCTGCTTCCCCGATTAGCTTCTCGTGTGTTATTTTTTAGACAGTGTCTTCTGGTCAAGAACCAACAAGAAAACAAATGTGTACTTCAGATATTTACTGCTTTTTGCAAAATTAGCTACATTACTTGCCTATATTTTGCCAGATTAAGTGTGGATTAAGGAAGGTATTCAGTGTTTCTTGTGTTAAAATGGTTAAGTTTCACTACAGACAGCAATTCTTGGTGAATTTCTACAAACATCCCTGAATTTGTGACAATATTGGTAATTCTTGGTGCAATAAAATTTCCCTAATTGCCTTTTGTAATAACTCTCCATTTATTAGGGGGGGATGGGGCTGGTGTTGTACTTTTCCTCGGTGCTGTGGGTCATAAGTAGATCGTGGGGTGCCCTGTTGCGTGAGGCATCAGGCACTGTAGCAACATAAAAGAAGGTGCAGTCAGGTATGTGGAGTTGACAATTGAATTGTACTGAACAGATCCAGAAGAAGAGAGCTGTTTCACAACCTGCGTCCTTTGCCCTGAAAGAGACTTTGGATCTTCCCCACTACTGCCAGTGTTCATTTTCTTTGTTCTGTGTCCCCTAAGGGGAATCATCAAAGTAGCAAGAGAAGGAAATCATTCCTATATCTTCATGCCAACAGCATTTTCCCAATTTTACTATAAATGAGCACCATGGAGGAAGTGGAGAGGGGTAAAAATCCTGCAGATCCTTAAACACCCTGAGCAAATTCTCTGCTGTTGCAGAGTGTGAAGCTTATGGTTACCTTTGAGAGCCCTGATGGACCTTGCAAAAATCAGGCAGCTGGAATGAAGAAGGCTCCTGCTGCTAGAGGGCTGGATATAATCGATTACTGTATGGTGTGATCAAAGATAATAGTACATTATGTACAGCATATATAATGGGAACTTAGAATCATTTTTTATATGTTTCAATCATATATTTTAAATGACAAGAATTCACCACTATTAGCTATTAGCTTCAACAGGCAAAATTCAGTTGCACTTCATTTGCTACCAAATGCAGTTGCCCCTGTGATTTTTCCTTGTTTTATGAGAAGAATATTTCAGAAAACAGCAGTCTAGATACAAAGACACAAGATCAAGCCATTGTATCAGATTAATTTTTTTACAACCCCCCTCTCCCGAAAGTACAAAGCAATAAATAGCTAGGCTCAGTGCTCTGTAAAAACAGGCTTTTGACCTTTCCATTTATTGGTATACCTTTAACTTTGGAGGTTTCTGACAGTTGTTCTGCTTGGTGCCGTTTTCCTCTGCGTAAGAAGAGAAACGGCTGCTAAAGTGTGGCAGCAATGCTGTGTTGGTTTATTTTCTGTACACTTCTTGAGCTGTTTGTCTGGTATTAAGGGAGTCTTTAATTGAAATTATGCGTTGCAATTTCTCTCTTTGTAGTGCAGCTCAGGCTGACTAGTTCACATTTAAAAACTTGCTTCTTCTGTGCAGTGATAGACTAAGCAGGCTATCAGTTCTTAACTGACTTCTCTGCCTCTACAGAAATTTCAGCTAGGCTAAATAAGTAAATGAAAGTGTCCAATTTAAATTAATTACAAAAGCTGCATCATTATTGTTTAGCCCATTCCCATCATCCCCTTGCAGTTACTTTGGTTTCCTTATTAGTAGACATCCCTGGATGTCTCTGGCCTGGAAAGTCATTTGAAAATTCCTGTCTGTTTCCTGTGCTGCAGGAAAACTGCCTGCATGTTCCCCAGTCCCACAGAACCGTTGCCAGCATTTTTCTTTTGCTTCCTAGCAACTGCCAATTTGGCAAAAATGAACGTGTGGGACCTGGAACTTTCTAAGCTGCAAGAGATGCAGAAACAAGGGTCTGTTTGTATTGCATGGATATGTTTTATAGTTGTTTCAATAGCAAAGAGGTGTCAGTGTCACCAGCCTGCCAGCACGAGAGATCAAGGAATAAATTTTCAGGGCAAAAGATATCCCTCCTCTGTATGAAGTGTTTGTAGAAGAGAGCAAAGACAGTGTGAAGAAACCACTACTATGCAGTGTGTGGTTCCATTTCTCTGTTTAACCAACGGTCTTCAGCCTTGGACAGTATGCCCATACTGTGTGAATGCAAATTTAACTGGGATGGTTTTGAAGAACTGTCTTATTCAGATACAGTGTTTTCAGCAAAGAGGTCATGGCAAGATAATCATCTCAGTATAAAAATGCCTGCTCACTTGGATTTTGCAGCCCACACTGAGCTTTGTGCATCTTCCATTACCTTATTTTTCATTTAAACTTAGTCTGAGGCATGTTGACACTAGCTGCCAATATGGACTACAGTGTGCACGTGTAAAAACTGTCACACCTCTGGCTCATCCCTCACTCGTGAGAGAAGCCTACATTGTCTGTGTGGTCTTTGCCCTACTTTTCACTTTTAAAAACCGTCATTTGTTCCTCCCTCCTAAAATTCCATAGGCCACTGCCTCTTTTTGATCTAGCCAATCCCAGTTACAAAATTGCTTGGTGCTTGTTTTAAAAAAAAAAAAATAGCAACACAAACCCCCCAAACATTTTGAATTCTATTTTCCTTATTCCTCCTCTCTACTTGCATAATCTGCAGTCATGCTTCTGTGTAGTATTTCTGATAGGAACTAGGAAGCAACTTGCTTTCGACTTAGAATTCATAACTAAAAGTTCTTTTTTTTTTAATGTTTTGTCTCTTCAAGCACATTTGAATTCTAACATTTGAAGCACCTGATTCATTTTTTTTTTCAGAATGTTGGAAACAAGTTATCCCCTGGCTGAGATCTTGTACAAAACATTTCAGCCTGCAGCAAGCTTTTCTTTTTAATCTGGAGTTTTAGTAAACCCTCAAAAAGTTGGGTTTATAATTGAAGTGACAGCACAACCCTAATTGTAGCGCTACTGGCACACCTCCATAACCAGAAGCATACATTGCTGCAATTTTTAAGAATAAAATTAATCCCTAGTATCTAGGCAGTGGACTTTATGCTTCCTGCAGTTTTCTGAAGTTGTTATATTTTCATAAAAATCTGAAAATTAACTTGTGGCATTGAGGATGGACTAGCTATCTTTCCAGTTGGCATAAATCAGTGTGATTAAACTGGAGGCAGTGATAGTTTGCAGATTAGCCTGAGGTGATAGAGTTGGCATAATAAATTTTAGAAGTGTGAGTTTGTAATGTGCAGGGAGTTTGTGGAATAGCTGGAACGTTTGATTGGGGGGTTTTGTGTACGATAATGCTGAAAGCGGCTGAAATTTCCAAGTCCCATTTTGTGCTAGGAAACATCCCTTTAGTAAAGAAAATGGGGCAGCTTCCTTAACCGCACTTTGTGCAAAACCTTATCTTTTCTGTGAGTCATTGAATTCAAGAAAAATAATGCTGCTCTTTAAGAATTTGGATCATGATCTCACATCAGACCTAAGTGCCCTGAGCTGCTGGGTGGTCCTGAGGACACTAACCTGCCAGTCAGAATTTACGTTGTATGTTGACAGATACGGGGAAGAAAAATAGACCAGTGTCATCTTCTCTTCTCATGCATGTCTCATGATGCTTGTTAGCATATGAATATGTAACTCTTTATATAATCACCTGTAACTCCCGATGGTGTGACACATCTAGCCTTGGGACTCCCAAGTCTTTGGCACTCCTTGTTATTTTCAGTTGTCAGGAGTGACAAGTCGAGCAGAGTATCACAACAACTGGGGGGGAAAATATTCTAACAACTGGGGGGGGGGGGGGGGGAAAAGAATTTNNNNGGAGGAAAAGTACTTTGAAATGGCTTGCATTCAGCTCAACCAACCACAAGTCATGGCCGTGAGGGCACTTTAGGGTTCTATATTAACAGGTCTCTGTTAGCTGTTAGCCTAACCAGGCTAGAAGAAACAGGCAATCTTTCACACCTTGCCGGGACTACTGACATTTGCCTCAGGAATTCTGTCGCTTGCTATATACCTTCTTTACCACTGCCAGCAAAGCTTCTGCTGCCACGGCTTCCAGTTCAAGGAGCAGTCACACCCAGGCTTGACCCCACATGAAGCCAGCATAGGTCTAGCAGAGCTTTTTCCTTTGGGCTGTACGTGCACAGCAGAAGGTGCCCACTGGACAATTACTGGAATTTGCTGGTCTACATGCCATGCCTGTTTTCTACAGATGTGCCAAGGACACAAAGGCACAATGCCTTTCTAGAAGTTGGATACCCCTTGTCCCTATGACAGAAGGGGAACTGAAGAGTAAGTGTTTATAGAAGATAAATGATAGACATGTCTTGGAAGGGTCTCTTCTGGCACAGGGTGAGGTCAGCCTGTGCAGAGAGAAACTTAAACTGCAGATACTATTCCTTGTACTGCCTTTGTTTTATGGACTGATAAACATCTTGTCATTTAACGGCTGTTAATCTAAAACACCTCACAAGTATCCCCTTAAAAGGGCACATAAATGACAGTATAAATTAATGCGTTTAGCACTAGAGGCAAACCTGCATGTATTTAACAGTGTATCTGCACAGTTATTAATTTAATATTGCATTGCTTAACATTCCTTGATAGCTATTGCTTCAGTGGGAGTCCTGCCCCTCAGATCAAACAGTTCCATGCTTCCACCACAGTCCCTATGGGCAGTTGTTCAAATCATATTTGATTGTCCCTTGAAGAGTAAATAGGGGAGGCAAATGACAGAAATCACTGTAAACATACCAGTCTGCATCACTTCCACCAGCATTTTTCACTGGTGTTATCTCTGACACTCAGGCTAACTTTTTGTAAGCATCATGCAACATCATGAGTAATAATCTGTTGTTAACACACTGTCCATCAGAAATGTTTACTCACAGAGCGACAGCTAACACATCTGGACTACATACTGTGTTTGATCTGAAATAGCAGACTCACTCTAACAATGACAAAACCATGCTATGTTTGTGCAGTTCAAGGGATAAAATGTAAGGACTGTAAGATGTCTGATTTCATTTAAAATATTTCTATGGAGATAGTCTATCTTACTACTTCTAGTAAAGGCCTTCTGTCAAACCACTCGGTTTTGAAGCCAAGGTATCTCCATTGTCATCAAAGTTATATCTTCATGTAAATAAAGAACCGGGAGTTCTGTCCCAGACTTTACTGCAGAGGAGGCTTTTTGGTCACGGACTGTGTCTTTTGCAGAAGGGGGATTCTGTAGACAGCTCTCTCGCCACCTGGGAGCCTCATGCCTTCTGTGGCCCTGGGGGACTCTGGGGGGGGAACACTGCATCTGTCCCCTGATGTCTGCCTTTCGGGATGTCTTTAGGACCCAAAAGGGAACAGCAGCTTAGCCTCAGCTGCTGAGTCCCTGGTAGAACTACTCCAGAGGAGTTCGATTTGCCAGTGGAAAATAGTGTCTGTGGTAGACTCAAGCCAAACAGATAACATTTGCCCCCAAGCCTGTTAAATGGATAAGCAAAACCTGACCATCTGCCCTATTCATACCCTTAATACATTCACAGTTGCAACTGCATTTTTCTTTGGTGAGGCTTTTTCTTTTTTAGCCATAGCCTGTAACTGTTTCAGTAGTGTACTGTTGTGTCTACAGGACATATGTACAATACTTGTCTGATTGTGTATATACACAGAGCTTGCAAGCTAATTAAATATTTATTAGAAGAAATTGTAACGTTTAATAGAAAGATCATTATGTCGTATCAACTCATTCAATAAGTCATTACCTAGGATAAAGTGGTTTTACTTCCTTCCAAAAATATACACCATTTATATGCTTCAAATTCACGTTTGTGTGACTTACCCTTACTAAAACTCAGAAGCTATAGGTTTTCCTTTTAGATTCCTGGTGAAGTTTTCTCTGAAGATTCCCTTTTATTTACCAAAAAAATTTATATAATAGCCCTCAAAAGTAGATATTTGTGTTTTCAGAATGTAAATGGAGGAGATGACACCAGGGAAATGGGGATAACTGGAAAGGGACAGATGGAAATGTAATGACTTTTATCTATTTCTCTGGATCATGTTTAGCAGAATACTACTAAATGATTTCTTTGTGTGTGTTGAAGAATTCTGAGATACATATGTTTCTTGTTTAAGGTGAAGAATCAAATAGTGCTGGGTGGTTCATTTAGGATGACGCTGTAAGGCAAGAAAAAGCACTCTCACTTGTCACATAAAAAAAGTTATCAAATAGACGTTTTATGACTGGAAAAATGAGTACTAAAGGGGCTTATAAGTCAGAAAAAATAATTATGCAGAGTTGTCTCTGAATTCTACCTTTAATGATCCCTCTTCTTTCTAGAGGAGCCCTACCTTTAGACAAAAATAATCATAAGACTGTAATTTATATAATTTTATCCTTTGAAACGACTGTTCTTCATAGGCCTAAGAGTGTCCTTTTGCAATAATTATTCATTCTAAGAAGTAAGGATATATGGTGTGTTTTTTCCTTTGGTCTTTTACACCCTGAGGGAAAAGCTTGTTTGGGAATTTTTGTAGTGCAAGATGGTATACAAGGTGCAGAGGAAATATTAAGTTAAAGAGGAAATTGTCAAGGTAATTTTGGCATCTAATAGAAATTAGAGCCTTACTTTCAAGGTGATACTGAATTATGAAATGGCAGGGAAGGTACTGCAAAATGAAGAAATGGTGTGCAGGGATTCCCTGGAAATGCCTGATTCACGTCATAGGCTGAAATGAGACATCTTTGGAGAACTGGAGACCTGACTGACCTCTTTTCCCTGAAGAGGCCTGTAGGAGTGTCATGAGTTTCCTAATTGTGGTCATGATCTGCTCACTGGCAGGAGCTTTCAAGCTACCTGCCTTTTTCTGATTAGTAAATAGAAGACATTTCGAGAATGACAGAAACTGGACTTGTGGATCCTTCCCCATCAGATCAGCAGTTGCTCTCTAGGTTGTCTGCAGGTGGACTGTTTCTAGAAATTGCAGCTCTTCATGAAATACCGTACTGTCTTATATCTCTAAAACTGTAAATGACTGTATGTCTTGTACTCTGTCTGGTTTCTGCAAGGGGACATCTGTGAGAAAAGCAGAAATACAGCAAATATTGTGACCATGAAGCTCCTCGTTCTGGATTTGTGACATGAACGTGGAGCACTGCCATGGCATTTTGAAGACCCCTTTACTTGCTTTGTGCACATTATAGTGATTAAAGTAATGAGGAAGCTGAGAAATCTTTTATTTCTCTGTACAGAAGGTACTCTTCAGTTTGTACTCAGTTGCTCACTTTATAAGTAGGTGGAACCATGTATGCATTAAAGGTATAAATCTGATAAACATAGCAAAGTTAAAACTAGCATTGAGAAAATGACTCAATCCCCTGGGTTAACAAGAGTCCTCTTGTTTATGTTTTCATATATTTCATTGGACAGTTTTCATTTTAAAGCCAGCTGTCACAACCTGATGTTTCACAGCCTTCGCCGTTGGAACATGCGTGTGTTCTGGCATCAGCCGATGTGGAATATCTGTTTGAACAAATGTAGTATCGGGGCATGCCAACAATGGCCAGTTGCATTTAGTTATAGCAGTTGCTGAATGTACCTGGAGGGTCAACGTTCAGCAGGGAATGAGGTCAATTTTGGCATCTCTCTAATAATACTTTGACTTCAAAATTTGTACCTCTTCCTAGTGTATGGGGGGAAAAAAACCACACCCTTTTCTGTTGAAGCTGGGATAGCTTGTCTGGCTGCAGGACCAGCATAGCTGTGAGGACTCAGTTTGCAGTTGGATCATGAAGGACATTGGAAAGGCTTAAGTGAAATGCAGGTCTTAAACTGAAACACCGATCCCTAAGAGCACTGTAAAAAACCCCCAAACTGTTAACCGCTCCTTGGCTAGTCTCCTACCACAGATTCTTTCGAGTTACAAGAGCATTTCTAAGTTACTGTCCTGCTCCCATGAGTAACCCTAAGATAGCATGGGTTTTTTGTTGCACATGATTCCATTTTGTGATGTTCTGTAGAAGCAATATGTATATAAGGATGCAAACAATTTATTAGAAACACTAGAATATATATTAGGCCTAAATGCAGCCCCAGCATTCAAAAGTGTAGAAGGTTCCCCTAGAATAACCCAGTGAAGTCACAGCTTCGTTCGCAGGAACTATGCCATAAATGGTCCTTTCTAAAATACGCAGCGTGTTCATCTTCTTTGGAATTTTGACTGTTTGAAGTGAAAGAATCCAATAGTCTTTACTAGATTAGTGGTACACAAATCAGGTTGTCATTAATCACGCTTGCGGAAAGGGTGCCCTTTTTGAGTGAATTATTGTTAGAAAACTACAAACAGCACAACTAGATCATTGTGTAGGAATAAAGATTCTTACACAAAAAGAGTAATATGTAAAGTATTTATAAAATTAGTAGAGTCAAGTCAGTGAATTAACATGGGTTTTAAGAGAAATATTCTAATTAATCAGTTGAACCTCTAACAAATGTTATATCTTCAGCTAGGATAGATAAGAGATATTAAAGAGAAGGATATATTTTCTTCCACAAACTTAGTAAGGCTGATCCTGACAACTCCCACTAACCCCATATTCAACCTAAATGAAATAATGGATCGCAGTTAATTTGGGGGCCTGTCTGGTGCTGGGAACAACATGGAGCACGTACACCTCAGGGTGGTTCTGCTGAGTGTTGTTTGAATACTGTCTGGCATTCCTGGGGAGCACAAGTGTTGCTCCATCTTGCGTGTACTTTTGTAGTTCTGGTAGGATGAAAAATGAAACTTATTTATATCCGATTGTAACACTCCTCTTGCCGTACAGGGGAGGAGCAGGAATTAGTTTATCTTCTCTGAAGAGTGCAAGGGCTGTAAAATCTAACTGGTCCAGTAATGTGACATAAAGGGCTAGAAAAAGTCCTTCTTTTCCTCCAGTTCCAAATGATAAAGGAAAAGGCTGCTGGATCTAAGCATGTTGAATATGCTGAATCATGACCATTGTCAAACCACTGCAAGGAAAAAAAAAAGAGCTGAAGCTTCAAAGCAAATGCTGGAATTGCAAACTACAGGCACCAGTCTATAATTCAAAGATGCCAAATCTACTTTATATTCTGCCGTGTAGAAGGGCCAGTTACAGCAAAGTTACTAAATTCTGCACAGTTATATACAGATAAAATCTAAATTTGAATGCCAATATACTGATCCTTGATATTTGGCACTGTCTGAACCAGTTTGGGGCTAATTTGCTTTGGGGAAGTGGCATCGCTGCCCTTGAATAGTGTTTCTTCCTAGCTTAAACCCCTACGAGGAAGATTCAATGCAAATGTGATTGTACGGATTCCAGGCTTGAACTGGTACCTCCAGACAGGTCTGCAGAGCTTCGTGAAATCTTGCGGTGTGAGTCAGCATTCTGCCCCATGTACTGCTATGAGTTTTGACATGAGCCAACATTCACGGGGAGTCCATGGGCCAGGAGATACTTTGTAGGCTTGGTAAGTCCACCAGCTGTTTGCTTGGCACCCATGCTCTAATTCCAGCTTCAGAAGTGCTTTTCCTACTTGAGTACAGAACTCCATGGTACACCTGTTGTGAGAGAAGGTTACTTATGTAAGAAAAAGTTTTGCAAGATCAAGCCCAAAGAAAGGAAAATGTGTGGTTACCTTGAATATAAGACATAAGGCATGTGTGTATTATGCTGAAGTTGTATCGAATAAGGTGTTACACAAGGAAAGATCTGGAAAACAGAGCAATAAGAGTTTTCCAACACTGGCAGCAGTCAGGTCTAGTTTTCAATCTTTGACATCTTTCTACACAGTTATTCCACTGCAAGGTAGAAATACTGCTTGATATCCACAACTAGGACAGGCCCTTAAAGTATTTATTTAGGATATTCCAGAGACATCTGAAATAATGCTGAACTTGCGTACACACATCAACGTGTTTTGATTGGGCCATGACGGGGCCAAGTTTTAGAAGTACTTTTTTCCCTAGTAGGTGGAGAGAGATTTTTCTCAGTGCAAACCCAGAAGATTTTGGTGGTGGACATAATAATTCTGTGGCACTATGTATGTTTACTCCAAAGAAGCAGGAGAAGGACAGCCATGATCCTCCATTTTTTAATATTAATATCTGTAAATTCCAAATATGAATCACATGAGACTCTCTGATGGGAAAGTGGAGCACTTTTTCAAATACAGACTAGATTTCTATTGGCAGCCATGTATTTTCCTAAGCTCAAATGACAATGTCTTGTCCAAGGAGAAGTCTTCAATTTTCCTAAGCTCAAATGACAATGTCTTGTCCAAGGAGAAGTCTTCAATTTTCTATCATCGGACCCGAATGATTTGCATACAAAGGATCTATGGCAAAAAGAAACACTTAAATGTTGGTATTTTTATTGGTTTAAAAAGACTTGTGTCTGCACCCTTCATTTCAGAAGATCAACATCTCTCTCAAGATCTGTGTGTAGATAGCAATTACAGAAAGCAGTTCGCCCACACATACAGTGGCTTAACTCTTTAATAACAGTTTATTTTTGCAAGAAAGCATAAACATATCTCAATCACTTAATGCATTTTTGTTGCTCTGCAGAATTTCTTATTTCCTTAAATAATGATAGCAGTGTCACAGCAGCGCTACTGTTGTGCTCACTAGTGTCCGTGTACTTGGGAGGGTGGGGGGAAGTGATAATCATGAAGAGCTCTTAATTTATTTTTGCCATATTAGTCCCAAAAAATAAATGAGCATTGAATGCTTCTTCATCGCATTGTGTAGAAAACTGATGAATATCTTATGAATGAAGAATAGTTTAATTTTATCCTAGCTAATACTGAGGCAGTGTATATAAAACCATGAAAACAAATGCTGCTATTTGAGGTTTCAATGGCATTTAGGTAGTACAAAACCATGTTTTATCTTGTACTGTAAGAAAACTCAACTTGATACCTGCTAATTTTTTGTGTTCTGATGTTACTCTTCCATAGGAGCTACAGCATATGCTTTACACCTCAGAGAGGGAAAAAAAAAAAAAAGCTTTTTGGGTAGGGAAAGTAGCATTCAGCAGTTCTTTCACAAAAGACACAAGAGAGGAGTTGTGAAAAAAATCGTAGTTATGGGGCTCTACTTTTGTCTTACTCACTTTCTTTTGAAACCACTTAACTGTTCTCTCCTATTTTTTCTTCTCACTAATGCTCCAGCACCAGAATCAAAGAATTTGCCCTGAAACCATCCCCAAATGTGCTTTAGTGGAGGAGGAAGAGCCTCTGAAGCTGTGGAAATTGCAGATGGGTGCTATTGGGGTGAAAGGGCAAATTTGCTAATGGAGACTATGGATGATGCAAAGTATTGTATAGCTGACATGGAAAAGGCATTTGCTATAAGGGCAGTTGCCAGAAATCTTTTTTGGCCCACTCTAAATTGCAGGTGAGCAGGGCAATGGAAAAATCAGGAGAGAACTAAAAAAAAACCAAACAAACCAGAACCAAAACCCAACCCAATTAATTCAAAACCTTTCTCATCAGCATAATTTAAAACATTCTTCATTATCTGGATAGGAGTAACACAAGAGACAAGTAAGTGTGTGTGTGTGAGTGTGTGTGTACACACTTTTTTACTTTGTACTTCTGTTCCTGGCAGTACCATCTGTGTCTTGTATCTTTGTCGCCTCCCATCCTGTTCTTAGCTTATATAGATTTTGGTCTTGCAACCTTCTTTTCATAATATGTATGTAGGGTTCCTAGCGCAGTTACCAGTTTAGTCCTGATCTTAGGCTATAGAAAGCCTCAGTTATTAAGCAATAGTAATATTCAGCGCTTATAAATGGAGAAATGAGTGGGGGGAAAAAACTTCAGATGCAGTAGGTGTTTTCCCCCTTAAGCTGGCACAGGTTTTCTTAACGCTGGTCTATGGCGGTTACTGAAAGAGTTAATTTTTAAATGACCAGGTATAGTTTTTTGCAAAATGGATTACAGGATGGACTTTTCTTAAGGCAGAAGAGCCCTGCTTGTTGTTTGAACTTGAATATTATTTGAAGTTACTCTTTCTTTTTTTTTTTTGGCCTCTTGGGCATAAATGGAACAGGTGTGCGTTTGCCACAGGCCACAGCTCGGGAAAGCTATGTCAAAGCACAATGAGGTCATTGTGAAACAGCAGTGTTCTTCCAGAGACCTGGCTATTACAGACAGGAATACTTAAGAAAGCTCTGTGAACTGGATTCCAGGTGATAGACAGAAAAGACTGCAGGAAAAATCTGCCTAATTGTGTTTGCCCAGTGAGAACTACATCTTATCACCTACCTCTGAACAAGCTATTTGAAACAACTGCTGTTGACAGTGAAGTGGGTTTGCACACGTCCAGCGTTGGGTTGATCTTTGAGTGCTAAGGAGATCTGGTTTCTTTAAACAAATTGTTCTGCATGTGAACAAGGTGAATATTTTCATTGTAAAGTGTGCTTTGACTTTGAGTGTGTGGGGAAATACTGTACCCACTAAATGATTATTAAATGGAAAGGAGGGAGGAGTTCCCAGGCATTACGGAGCCAGCTTCTACTGCCGGACTCCTAGCTGACACCGACAGCATTCTGCCAGGAGTGAAAGAATATGTTGTATAACTCACCGGCTCTACCAAGTACGTAGTGGTACTCTGCAAATAAACTTTCTCTCCAGGTATTTTTGGACTTTTGCCTCAAGCCAAGTGGATAAGGAGCGTTTATGGCTCTAGCAATAAAATTCTGCAGATGTTCTTTTTCGTATGTGCAGCACTAAAAAGGAAAGCCATGCTATGCTTTTATCAGATCAACTTGAAATCAGTACAAGTGTAGCTCAGGGTTGGGATTTATGCTTTCGCAGCAACATATCTTTTTACTCCAAGGAGGCTTTCAGTGTTTGTGCTTAAAGTCCCACATTAAGCCCCCCAAAGTGACAACAGTATGGTTTTCTTTGTGAGATTTGAATGTCTGGATTAGGTCACTTCACTCTTTTATAGCTTTAACCAGCTTCAACTTGTACTGTGGTGACACACATCTGCTGACTCGATGGATCAGTGCATTAAGCTTCAGGCTGACTGGTGGGCCATGCTTGAAAGACTTTTGGCATGTGCTGGTGCCTGCATTTTTCACCCTTGACTGAAAGCATATGCTTCATACAATTGAGACAGTGTTAGCATGTGGGTCTCAGGCAGCCTCCTACACATCTGGCAGAGCCTGGCCCTCCTTCCAGGTGAATCATCTCTCCTGGGAGGGTGGCTTGCAGCACTGTGGCATCTGCAGAGTGGCAGGAAGTGTCTGAATTCATCTGAGAGTGATTTTTATCTTCACATGCTTTTCCAATTTCATCAGGCCCCTCATGCTACATTCCAAGTGACATGATTAAACCTGCCAAAGACAAAGGGAGGCTGATTGATAAAAATTATCTTTGACCCTTCACAATCTGTCATAGCTTAAGATAGTAGTAATAATAGTAGTAATGAGGGAATGAAATAAGTGTTATGTGAAGGAAGCTATTATTGTTTGAATAATATTCTTTAAAACAGGATTACTTCCTTGCTTTTTGTTTCCATTTTATCACCCAAATTAACTTGTCATCAGCATAATAGAAGAATGGACTGCAAAAGATTATAAACTTTACATTGACTTTAAGTGGCACTTTAGTTTGATTGCCATTGTCTTGGTTTTATTTTAACGTATTAGTTTGAAGGTACAATAAAGATGCAGACCAACAGCAAAGGATCAGTTTTCACAGAGGACGTTAGCCATTTAGGCAGGGGTTTCTTTTAACAAGGAGTGTATGGATCTATTTTTCTCAATATGAAAAGAATCCTTGAAGGAATGTACTAAATGTAACTGGTACTGCACAGCAAATAGAATATTTTATAAGCACAGTACATAAAAATATTTTTATTCTTTAGTCTGCTGCACTAGTCCAGGCACTTGGGTTATATTTCCTCCCCACCAAGCATCTGGACTGATACAGATGATCTGCAAGAAAGGAGATTAACTCTCTGCACCCTGAGATGTGTTGCAGATCTGTTGCATTTGCTGGTATTTCAGTAATGCCAAGCGACAAAACTCCTGATGGAAACATAGTCGGTCTCTTGCCTTCTTTAGAATCTACCCTTGATTTTGCCAAAGAAGAATGAAAAATAGTTAGGCCATAAAGCATATAGATATTTTGAAGTACAAAAAGTAGCACATCTACCTAAGTTACTGTGAAAAGCGAGCAGTGCAAATTTAGCTCTTGGTTACTGTAGTGTTAATGAAGGATAATTCTGTTGATTTCATTTCAGTTATTCTGAATTAATGCATCTAGTGAGGGCAGAATCTGACCCACTCTGCTTTGATGTGTGCTCTGCTCTGTCAGGAGCTGCTAGGTTCTTTTGAACAGATGCCTGTATTCCACTGATACGCGGGGTCATTAAAAAGATCAAGATGACCAAGCCTGAGACATTTGGATAGCTGCAGACAGCTGTGCCTTGCCTCTGCCGTCTGCATGGGGGTGGATTCTCTATGAATTTTCCCTCTGAGGTTAGTTGTGTGTGGGAGCATATTGCATACTGACCACTGCCAAGCCTCAGCTCGATGGCTGGATGTAGGAATCTGGGCAAAGATTACAAGTTACGGCTCTTTCTGAGAAAGCAGTAGGTTCCCATGTATCATGTAGGAGGAAATCCATGCAGGGCTTTTGTTTGGCAGGCTATGAGAAAGTTGCAGGGCTTTTCCCAGAGAGACAAGGCAGCAAATAAATGGTTGCTGAGTGTATTGTTTCTGTACTTACAAAGGTTTGGTGTTTAGTGTTCTGTAAGTACAGGACTTTGCAGGTTACTGCTACCACAGCAAAGCAGCTGGTCACCAAGTAGCTGAGTCAATACTAGATAGCCTGCGAGGCTTCCTTCCAGATATTTTACGGAGGAGTTAAAATTGCACAGGATACTAAGATATCCTCAAGTGATTGCAATGAATACCAGCTATCATCTTAATCAGGAAATAATACTTCAGATGTTGCCAACTTGCTAACAAGAAACTTTTTGGTCCTCTGCCGAAGAGGACAGCTATATCTTACTAAGAACCAAATGTTTAATTCTACCTGTTTGCATTGTTTTCGTGCCTTTTTATCTCTTTACTGCTGTTTGTAAGGTGCCTTAATTCAGCGTATGCTTCAGTAGATTGCACCAGCATGCATTTGTTCATGTTGTGATTTTTTTTTTGTTTTCATTTAAAGTCTATTGGAGATAAAGGGAATTCCATGTGAATGACATTATTGCTAACATACAAACACATATGTAAGCAGAATAGCATCATTTAGCATAGTAAATATGGGGTTTGTTCCTCAATGCAAATAAAGTTCTTCAGCTAAATTTAGGTCAAAACATGGAATACTTGAAATGAGAGCAGAATAGAGCTGTACTTCACTTAAGTTCACGTTAAGATAGTGAAGCATAATCTGCATTTTTTAAAAAAAAGTTATTGCACACTTGGGATCTTTCCCAGCCATATTTCCTGATTCAAGAAATCTGTTGGTAAAGATGGCAGGATAGGGCTCTGAAGAGCAAGTCTAGGTAGATGCACCATCATTTGGATATGAGCTGTCAGAGCTACTCAGCTGTGACTTTTCCATGTGACCCAGGACAGAAGCAGTGCCTTCAGCAGTGCTGTGGGGGGTGAGGAAAGGCTATCCTGCTTTCCCCCAGTGAATCCATTCCAGCTGAAGAGATAACAGCCCAGGGTTGAAACTGGGCCACACCGAAAGCACTGTGGAGGAATCCTGTGAGATGGCAGCTAAACAGTCTTTCTCATTTGGACCTGCACAGTCTTCCAGAAGAGAAGAAGGGCAAAGTAGACTGACATTTGATCCTTTTGGAAAGCCTCTTTTATTAAGTAGCTGCTGATAGGAAACGTCATTCAACTTTATAAGTCTGACAGTTGCAGATAGGTTGGTGGAAAGGCTATAGGCCAAACTGAACTTGAAGCCTACAGAACCAAGGAGGGGAGGCGGGTGTAGGCATGTGGAGGCAAAGCCTTACAGGACAGAACTCGTCAATCAGGCCGGTGTGCCACTGGCATGTCTTGTCCACTCTGCAGCAGGCAGGAAAAACTGTCTGACCTTTAGAAATGCTGCCGTAGCTTGAACTTCTGGCAAATTGTGCATGTAGTAGTTGTTGCCTGTTTTTTCCCCCTGCCAGTTAAGGTGCAGTGATTCTTATTTTTCTTTTCATTAATCAGTATTTCTTGCCGTTCACCATTTAGCAGCTTGTATAAGTATGTAAAGACATACACGCTTCTTACATTCAACTGTAATTTTCTTTTAACATAATTGTAATAAGGCATAAAAATACAATGCAATGTGGCTGAATTATCCCTTACCTGTAATAAAAGAAGTGGGGCTGAAAGTTTTTGGTTCCAGCCCACCCCCCCCTTCCTTCCCGAGAACAAATACAGTAAGAGGTGTTTCAGAATTCCTGTTTCCAGTATTCCTGACTTGGCCCCCGTTTTTTTTGGTCTTAAGCTCCTACTTGGAATCTCTCCATTGTTCAGTAGGGTTTTCCTTCTTCTCTTGTACGCTTTAAGATTGCCAAGATAAGATATTTTAGATCAGGAAAAGTTAGAATATGACAGTTGTTCATATATATTCATGTATGTAAATGGCAATGTACAGTGCTACATACTAACAATGTATGAATCTCTCTTCTTCCTACTCAGTTACACAGGTTGAGAAATCAGTGTTTGTGAAGTGACACTTCAATTGTGAGCTCATGTAGCAAGATGTAACATTCTTGCTGTATTTCTTGGCACTTACATTTAATTGTAACTGTAACACTGTCTAATGAATTGATTAATTTAATTTGCTAAGTGTGGGGACTGCACTAAAACTTGCCCCTGTGGCTCTGCGTGCCCTTGCCACTAGGCAACAGTCTTTTTTCAGCTTGTGTTCTCCTTGTCTGGTGAAAAGGCCTGACAAATAGATGATGGGTGTGTGTGTGCATGCATGCACATGTGCCTGTGTTTACTTTACTCTCATTTAGAGCCATTAAGAACTTGATTCCACAAGGTTCTGAGCATTTTTATTTCCTGCCGGCTTTTCAGGGGGAACACCTTGTAGAAGGCATTTGGCCTTGATCATACCATCCATTGCAGAAAAAGGAAAAGGGTGGGGGGAGAGGAGCGGGTAAGAGGGGAGAGTGAGCAGAGGAATGTGACCAAAAGCACCGGGTCCATAATTCTTGTTTCTGTCTGTCCAATGTGTTTGCTGTCATTAGATTCATGACAGCCAACCAGTTTGGAGATACGACTTTAAATAGGTTAATAGGTGTGCATGGCTTTTATCTACCACTGCCCTCTACTGAATAGAATATGAGATATGATATTTCAGCTATCTGTTTGTAATAATTTCAGTCTTGAGGTATCTGAGACTCCATTAGCTCAGACAGTAGAGGTCACATACCTCTGAACATCTTTAATTTTGTGCGGGAAGTGATATACAGCCTTCTGTCATCTAATGCAAAGGCACGGGGCTTGGAGAAAACACTCCTACTAATGTTAAAATTGCAACACAGCTTAAACCCCTTATATTCTGTGCTTGTAGAATTAATAGCTCTCAAGTCAATGCATGAAATGTATACTTAGCTTTAGGAAATGTATGATCATCATCAACTCTTGTCACATCCAAAAAAAAAAAAGGCAAAAAGAGCACTAGGCAGGCTGTAAGTCAAACAAAGTTTAATTTTCGTGTAATCTTCCTGTCTGTAAGAAATTATTTTAATAAATTAAAAAGAGCAGCAGTTGTAGCTTTTGATGTCTTTGCTTTAGACAATTCGTGGCAAAAATTGTATTTGTGTTGTTTTTTAACCTCTGACATTGAACAATATAGTGACTGGATCTAGATATGGTCTAGGTTTCTCTCAATTACTGGGGAAAAAACCTCTTTTGATCTGTCTCGCTATTTCATCAGCTTTCCCTTTAACTAAAGCGAGGGACACAGTTTCATGGCGAAACAACAGAAAGCAGTAAGAGAGCTTAACAGGGCCCTCCAGGTAACATGAAAGACTGCCTCAGTCATCCTCTGTCTTGTTACTCTAAACACCAACTGCATTGTCTTGAGTCGTTTTCCCTTGCGGGAACACTTAGCCTTACCAAACACAGCTCAGCCTTACAGGTACATTCCCACCAATTAAAGAGGAGGGGTTCCTCACAAGTCCTGCCAATGCACCCACCTAGCTTGAGCAAAGATTGCCAAGTACAACAAACAGTGCCAAAGTGTGTGGTGGTTTTGGGCTCCGCTCCAACGGGGACCAAGATGAGACACTCAGTCACAACTTAGCCTTTACACAAAGCCAAATATTTGTGTATTCCTCTGGATTAGACTTGGAGCCGTCCTCATAATGTAATGGAGCTAAACCTGGGCGGCTGCTGGCCTCTTCTGCTGGCAGAGCTCCACCTTGGAAGAGACTGGGCAGCGGTGCATGCTTCTGGTTGAGACTTAGTTTGGGGGTTGCCAGTTAAGTTTGCAAGTCTGGTTTGTGGCAATCAAAATGGAGATTCTTCTCCCAAGATTTTCAGCTGTGAAGTGTTCTGAATTTGATGAGGCCTTGCAAAACGCTGGCCTCCCAGAAGACAGAAAATAGGTACCTTCCAGTCTTGGATCTAACAAAGAACTGAACCCAGAGGGTGGGGTTTGGATGAAGGTTCAGATCTGGATTCTCTGTTTAGTTTCAGCATTGTGGTTTTGGACCATCAGTAGTGGTAACATACAAATGATTTTTCACTATAAAGAGCACAGTAAAATGCTATTATACTTGCTAATCTCCTTTTTTATATCTTGCCAAGTGAGGACTGCTATGCTGCAGCAGTATAGCTGGCATAGTAGAGGTGCCTGTGTTTCTGCCACTCTTTGTTCATGGTGGAACGAGGACAGTTTTCTGTACACAGTATTTTGCCCTCCCCTTAAAACATCTGAGTCACACAGCTGTTTCCCAGTTAAATCACAGGCTCTGTACATTAAGTTGTGTTATGCAACATAAACTGGCAAAATTGGCCAGTGATACAAACAGCACAGAAAAATCTGAAGGTGGACAAAATCCCTGGAGGTGGGTTTGCTTCTCTTTGTCCCAGTGACACTTCCATTATAAGCCCACTCTGCCTTAGTTTCCTAAGAGGTTTGGTCACCGTTATTCCTCATTGCGGTAGGTTCTGCCAAAGACTGCTTTAAAATCTGCTTGAATCTCTGTAGTAGAGCCCACAATAAGAGATGCTTACACCATGACACCTTGGGTTGCCATAGCTATGAGCCTACCCTGGCCAGGCTGTTCTCTCTTAGAGCTCCTGCTGCTGCATTTAGACCCCCAACAAAGAGGAAGGCTGTGGGTGCTTTCCACTGCTGCAGCCTCTCCCTGCTTTGCTGGCAGAGGCCGCGTGTCCTGGTTTACGTTGGCAGAAGCCAGCATAGCTCAAGGATGAATTTAGCCCTTGGCACTCCTTGGAGAGCTGACTCAGATGACTGCACATGAAAACTACAAGCCGGTCTCTTATTTAATTCTCCTCAATGTTCAGTATTTTTTTCATTATTATTTTAATTTTTACTTTTTATAAAACTATTTTTGTGTTCAGTAGGAGAGCTTTGCAGTTGTACTCCCTGGGATGTTCTGGAGTTAGTACAAGAATGGAGTAATAATAGTTTTCATGTATACAGCACTTCATCCCTTCACAAAAAAAGTCAGCTGATAGATAATGTTTATCTTGTACATGAGAAAAGGAAGGTATGGAAATTTTAGGTGATATGCTCAAAAGTGCATGGTGGATCCATTTCGGAATTAGGATAGAAGGTAAATATCGCAGTTCCTTCCTCTAAAAACTGTGGGCAAAAGGATGACCTCTGGAGCCAAAATTTCTTTTCTTCTGCCAGCAACTGCTGTGGATCACATTAAGGCGTAACTATATCAGTTTGTGTCTTGGACATCTTTTGAAATTGATTGATCACCTCAGAATTTCAGCTCATATTTTGAATTGAGCATCCTTCTGGTCTTCACTTTGAGGGGGGGAAGCTTGAAGATGTGGACAGAGTATAGACTTGGAAGGTATAGTAGCCTCCGTAGCAGCGATACTCTGGGAATGTACCTACACTGCTCAGCATGCTACTGCTGGTGTCCAGTGCTGCGGGGGGCCTGATACACAAAATCCTGCCATGGGAAGAAGTCATTGGAGTTCAGCCAACCTGGCAGAATAGGACAGAGTATCTGCTGGGTATTTGTTGGTTGGGGGTCTCAAGAAGGTGGAAGGGACCCCTGGTGTCAAATCTAGCGCCACAAGGGAATCTTCAGTTAAGTATCAAATACCCATGAATTCAAGCTGGGAGACACTTACACTGTCCCAGGTAGGTGACAGGGTCACATCGTATGCATGTTATGGCATTTGGGAGGCTTACACATTACATGTTGGGAGGTATCTTTTCAGCAACCAAAGACTATCTGGGCTTAGGTCCTTGTAGAGGCTAAAGCTCCTTGCACTGTTTCTGCTCACTTGCAGTTTCGCAGCATGCAGCACGTTTCTTAGATTTTGAGGCAGATAAATGGGAGTTTGGCTTTCATAATGTGTGAATATTTTGGCCTTGAAGAGAGCTCTAGACAAGGACAGGAGGAAACAAAGTAGAGATTCGATTCAGAAATAAAATTCTGCTGCCCTTGTTGCCATTTGCCCACAAAACTGCTTCCTGCCAACTGTCCGACACACAATTTATATCGGAAGCAGAATAGGTTGGGGCAAGTTTGTGATTGTAGCTGGCATTTCTGTCATGCCTCATGCTGACTGCACAGCCTCTCCCTGCACCCCCGGTGTCTGAACACATTAGGAACATTGCGGGGAGGAGGGCCATGGAGGTGAGTGCCAGAGGAGGAGAGCCACAGGGCAGGCGACTGCCCAGACTCGATGAGCGGAGTTCACTGTCGCTCTTCTCAGGTGATGAGAAAAGGTGGAGGACTGTCTATTGAAACTGGGATGCAGATGTCTGAGAAACACCATCTGCCAATACCATCTATGAACAAAATCTGCCTATTAAAGTGAGAATTCTGGAAAGCTAAAAGGTTTTATTTTTTTTTTCTAAATTGATCTCATATGCTACATGCAAATATATTAGTTTAAAAAAAAAAAAAAACCACAAACTTAAAACAGAGGAAACTGAAATCACTGGATTAGTTTACAGTGGAGGGACTGTATTAATTGTTCTAACAACATTTGACTGTAGAATTACCCTGCTACTCAGTAGTGCTGGGCTTTTGTTTCTTAATCCAATCACCTCATGACTGCTCTCTAAGCCTTCTCCTTTCTTTTCTATTCTTAACATGCAATTAAAGTGAAACTCCCCTGTATTATTACTGCAAACAAATGAAAGTAAGCAAAGCACATACTTTTCAATTGTCAATGCTTTGCTTACTCCTCTCAGTTAAACTGTATTGCTCTGATAATTTAGTTGGCTTCATTGGATTTAAGCCAGCACATGATTTGTCCCCTTACTAGTAGAATAAGTAGATGTTCAGTACTGACTAGATAAGATTTTGTTTGACTCTGACGTAAAGGTGAGGTTTGCTCTTGACTTAAATAGCAGTGCAGGTCTCTTACTGCATCCACTGAAGAAGACACAAACGGGCTAGTGGAAGCTGCTGAGCTACAGAAGTCTGTCCTTTTGGAAGTTCCCAGCTTTCTTCCAATTTTATTTCTCAATATTAAATGTAGTATGTAATATGAAGGTCCAAATGAATTGGACAAAAGAAATGTACTTTCAAAACAAAACATTTCATCATTTAATTCAAAGTGATTAATTCCAACTTTTCAAAGAAACTTTCTAATGTCATGCTACCAAAACATTCAGTTTTGACTAAGTTTCACTTAGCAGTTTTTAGTGTTTCTCTGAGCTGCTTTAGAAACTTACTAAAAACTCTGACTGAATTCTGTTGCTCATGAAGTTTGAACAAATGACAGTAGCTGGATCCTAGGCAGGCCATACTGCCAAACTGCACATATTTCTTCTCGACCCAATAAGCCATGACTTGGACCTCAGTGGGCTTCGGACCAGGCTGTTTGAGTGTTAATTCAGTGCAGCAATGCCTTTGCTAACCTCTGAGTGGGGTTCTTTAAAGACAATTGTACACTATTAAAGCTGGGCAGATGCTGTGATTTTTGTGATGAGGGTAAATAACCAGTGGGAATTAAGGTGGATTAGTCAAACTACCTTTATATACTTGCCAAGCTTTCAAAAGTGAAAGGTTGCCACTAAGCCGCAAGACCCTTACCACAAGCAGCACTATGCTACTGTAACTGGTATTTAAATGACTGCAGGGGGAGGTATCTCTTAATAACCATATTACTAGTGCAGAGTTGCTTAATGACTTCACAGGCAAATAGATAATTAAACCATTAAACACTATAGAACTGAAAATTGTGTCCCCAGCAAACTTCAAAGTTGTCTGTCTCCTTAATGGACTGTGAAACACAAGCCTGGGTCTGAATTACTTATGATGTGAAGTGGAAAGAAGCACAGGAGAATATGGGTTCAGATTTTGCAGCTTGAGCCATTCTTCTGATTAGTCAGGGTTTTTTTGGAGTTATCTACTTTGTAAACATACATGGTAGATGTTTACACAAGAATAATAAAATTCTATCAAGTTTTGAACTATGAAGGGGTTTCTGTGTATAGAGTGAGTTTTTTATCTTGTCTCTCAAGGGAGTTCAATAGGAAGATTCTGTGAGATCTATGCTAATAGAGTTCTACTTTTAGATTTATTGGCACAAGATTTCTAATACTGCAGGATTTTTGCAACATTTATGTCAGGTGGTTTTGTTTCCAGAGGTAAGGCAGAAACTGGAAAGGAATGCGGGGTGGCTGTGTGCATGTATGCTTAGAATGGGAAGAGGTGGATACTACAGTGAGATCTCCAGTACTCCTTGGAACTTCAGGCATATATCTTACTCTTTTATCTTGAAAATTTAAAGAGCACAAATAGCAACAACAATAGCAAACATCGTACATCTCGGATGGTAAGATTTGAAGTAGTGGCTCTTTTTTTGAGAAAACAAGAAGCCACAAATTTGGTCAGTAAATGCTATGTCATAGGAACCTGTATTATTTAATGTACATTTCTGTTCTAGTATATGTATGCATCTTTTTTGTAGGCTAAAATTAAGCATTTTTATACAGAGCTAAAGCAGACTGCAGTGTTTGTAAGATTAGAAGACGGGGTCATCAGGCTGCAGGGCTTCTTGAGTTTCATCCTCTGAAAAAAGGTGAACATATTAAAAAGCTATGGGAGAGTATTTATAAGTTAGTAAATCTGACTTTTATAACAAGAGACTTATTTCTTGTCACCTGTCTGTTTTTATTAGATTTTTCCATTTTCAAATAACATTAAAAAAAAGAAAGAAAACCCTCTGAAGAGGACCCTTGCCTGTAGCAGGAAGTATAATCTCCCCGCTTCTCTCTTTCTCTCTCTTTTTCTTTCTCTCTCATTATATGCTGGCATGAACACTCTGACATTGCTAATTGCCTCCACATTACACTGGCTGAATTCCAACAGTAGTGGCATAAAAATTAATGAACAAGACAGAGCTCACACATAAGGAACATATGGTGCAATAGCGGTCAATTGCATTCTAGTTTAAAATAATGTCTTGAGAGAGTCATGATCAAAGCAGTTTCACAATTTGAGAAGGGCCAGATTCTACTTGCCCTATATATCTATGCTACCTCACTGTCCTCGGTGAGAGTGTGTATGTGAACAGGGAGATTCCCCAAACTGTAAATAGAGAATGCCAAAAAAGTTGTTTCTCTTTCAAATATAATAGGAATTTCCTCCACCATTCTTACTGTGAAAAATACTGTGAGTTAATTTTCCTGTGTGAAGCAAGGCTAGGGAAAAAATGTTCTTAGAAATGGAGAGAATTCTTCAAAGATCTTATCATTGTCTCTGCTAACAGTGCCTTCACAGAGGAAGCTATGCAGTTTACAGAATGGTGACACACAATTATTTCCCATTATCCTAAAATGTGCAATTTGAAGTTAACGTGAGTTGTTTTTATCTGTGTATATGCTTCACACAAACCCCAGATTTCAAAGCAATTAAGATAGTGTTAATACAAGGTGCTCTCAAGATTCTTTCAAGTTGAAAGCTTGCTTAAGATTAATGTTAAAATTCAGGTTTTATTCTCTTGCCAAAGTACATACTAGGTAACCTCTTGTTAACATTAATGGGAGTTAAATATTTGCACTCAGAGGAAAACAGACCCCAGTCATGATACAAACTATGGTTATATTGTATAATATAAATAAACATAGCTTGCTTAATAAGTTTTACTGCCTTATTATGGAGCAAACTGTTACAATAGTACTTCAAGGCCTTATGATATAAATTATTGATTTTTATTATGCTGGTGATTTCCTATCGATATAAACGAGGTGTTCTTTTTCTCATGAGATTTGAACACTAACTTTGACTTACATGGGCCAAGTCCTTCAACAGTTTATGCATGACCCAAATAAATCAATACAGTACTTCCTATACAAGGAAGGGAGCTTTATATCACTTCAGTATCTGTATCCTCAGCCAGATGAGGGACTTTTGTCTGTACCCCAGGTTAGAGCAGCCTGGGTGTTGCCCAAACTGAAATATGAATGCAGATGGTCCCGCTAGGTCATTACAGCCACTGGAGAGAGCTGGAATGCAGAAATGCTCAAGCCATATCCCCAACATGCCTCCTGCTACTCTGCAGGAATTTCCTTGGGGCTAACTCACGCTGGCTCATAGCCATTTTGACTTTAACTCCTAGCAGGATTAAGAATAGGTAGGACAGCTTCTCGGGGCAGTGGGAATGAATGGTAGACAGTTCTTTACTTATCTGGATAAAAGTCTTGTTTGTATTTTAATTTTTCTCATCTACTGAAAGTAAGTGTTTCTCAAAGAATTACTGAAACATCCTTTCAGTAATCCTGGAGTCATAATTGCTTCTTATCTGGATTTTCTGGATGTGATATAACACTGATTTCAGTCGAGCTTTTATTTACTTATTTTAAGGTTCAATAAAATACTTTATTTTCAGTTCTGGACATGGTTTCGATTTTTGCTTAAGACATTACAAATTGTATTTTAAAGGAAAATTCATACAATAGCTGAGAGCTGGGTTCAATGCAGTACTGTGGCTTCAGCATAACCCTTTCCATTTACAATGCAATTAGATGCTATTCTCCTGCAATTAATGGGCCAAATGACACTCCCAGTTATTATAATAGACTTCCTGATACAAATCTGAGATAACTCAGATTGATACCAAGAGTTATGGAAATACCCATGTTCTACAGAGATGCAACTGGGAGAGAAGAGCACCCGCTGAGTTGCTGGTTCTGCTGCTGTTACCAAGCGTTGGTTTTGGCCCACCGTGTCTTGGCCTATGTATGAGGAAGCAGCCTCCCTCTCTCTTCTCCCTTTTCGTAACAAGAAGGCAAAGGGTACCAGATGGCATGTGTTACAGAGATTTTCCTTCTAGCATAGAATTTATTTCCAAGATGTAGAATTGTGAGGATTCCTTCAGTCATCCCCCTAGAGTCACAGGTTTGGTATCTCGCCAATGGCATGCAATACACTTCCTGGCACGCTGTAGGAGAAGTAAAATTAGTTCAGAACTTCACTTTACAGTTGAGCTTTTCTTTTTTTTTTTTTACTGTATTATTTGAACATGCCTGGAAAAGGATCAGTGTTTAAAATTTATTAACCATTTCATTTCTGAGTTAGCCATAGCCTCCCACCCGGGTTGTAGATTTGGACAATTGTCAAAATATGCAAACACTTTGAGTCTTGTTGCTTAATGCCAGATGCAGGTATCCCTTGTGCTTTGTTCTTTCCCTTGGTATGGTCTAAAGCATTGTGAGGGAACTGGAAGTGATACTAGGAAAAACCTTTCATCTATGTAGCTTTTCTTACAAAAAGTATTACTGCTGAAATTTATTTTTCAGGAGTTGGGGTTTCCCAGGTGTAATTTCCAGGTAGCTTTTGTAGACACAAGAGAAAGAAAACAAACTAGAAAATTCAAGCGAGTAATTACCGTAGGCTGTTTCCCTTAATAAGGTTTAGAAGTGAATTTAAAGACGTGAAAAAAATCCTCATGAAACAGTTGTTACAACGCAGTCATTAATGCATACAAATAGATATTTCTCTAGTTTGCAGACTTGGGTGCAACTTAACAGCTGAGTGTCAAAAGGAAGTTTATCTCAAAGGCCTTCAGCAAAAACTTCATTTAGCTATGGGGACATGACAGTGAAATTCTTTTATGGTATTTACTGCTTAAAGGCTTTCTTCCTTTTTTTTTCCTTAACAAAAATTCTTGGTTGTATTATATGGGTATGAGTATTTGTTTAGTATTATGAGGAAAAACTTCCTGGGTGTTGGTTTGGCTTTTTTTGCCGTATGTCTCATACATTCCCTTGCCATTTTATGCGTGTGCTGCAGTGTTATCTCAAGAACAATACACATCACACTGTATGCATGTCGTTGAGTGGGTGTTTATATGAAAAAGGAGATTGTTTCTGTCTTGCTATAATCCATGTTTGTACAATTCTTTCAATGTCTTTAATTGTTTTGAACTCTAAAATGAAATGACTTCTAGATAAAATGAGCTTTCAGCTCTCTCCTTTTGTGACAGATTCCAGAGCATCTCTACCTCAAGGCACGTTTGGTCACCATTTTGCCTTTGTGACCCTTCCTAACCTGTACCACTCAGCAGGCTAGCACTAATGTCAGTACTGTTTACTTGGGCAAGACTGATAGCATCCAGGTGGAGTTTCCAGTCCTCTTTTTTCTCTGCTCCACGCCCCCCCCCCCCCCCCTTTTTTTTTTATGCAGCCATGGAATGCATACCCTAACCGAAAAGTCAAGCAGCAGACTGTTTTGCAGACCTGCCAGGTCTTTACTTTACAAAGTAGTTAAAATTGTCATTTCCTTTTGCATAAACACGGGACAAAACCTCAAGTCAGTGGGGAATGGCATGGTTTAACTGACCTCAGTGGTCTTACACCGCTCTGAGGTATACTAAGGATCTGGCTTGCAGATCTGAATTTTTCCCTTTATTTGACCTTTTCCGAATACTCTCTACGCTTTGCAGTCTGCTTGTGGTCCTCACTTCTCACTAAAATACTAACACCAGCACATCTTTATTTCATTGATATAATCACTCGTATGCTGGGTTAGCGATACCAGCTTACTCAAATGCCATTCCCCTGTTTTTCTTCCATTATTTACAGATTTCACCTAGATGAACAAGGTTGTGCAAATTAGTATAAATCAGTCCACTTACAACTTCTGACGCTTGTGATTTAAGTACTGAATTACTGTCTTTGACAGCTGAAAGCTGCACAGTTTCTCTCCCTTCTGAATTTAAGACTGGAATGTAATTCTTAGCAATTAATAATAGATCATTAGAAATACTCTGAAAGTATCCACAATTGAACTGTAAAAGCTGATCAGAATCCTACAGAGTACTGCAGCAGCGCCTGTCAGAGAAAGAATATTTAACGGCGAGCGCTTGCCTGCCTCTGCTACATCAGCTCCTCCAGCCAGCCTAAAAGCAGGGTAGGACAAGTCCTCAGGCATGTCTTTGGGGACAATGTTTGCAAAGAGCCTAAATACCATTAACGGTGCCCGGCACTTCTCATAGGCAAGTGCAGGAAGTCCAGTGTAACCCCACTGCCCAGCTGAGGTTACAGTTCTTTAATGCGCAGAGAGCAGGAGCCTGCCACTGAAATGCGGTATGCGTCTCTGTCCTTTGGCTCCAGTTGCAGAGCTCCTGGTCTTACCTCATTTCCAGATAGCAGCTAATGTGATAGCTGTTTTCCAAACCTTTAACCGTAGCTTGATGCTGATACCTGTGTAGGTTCCTTGCGCAAATGAACAGATACAGCCCACTGAATTTCAGAGAGAGGTAGCTGAATGAATTATTTGCCTATTCAAAAAAGATGGATTTTGTCAGCAGGTGAAAATCTTTAGGAATGAGTTTTCTTAAACATATTTTTCTTTCTCCCATTGGGCTTGAAAGTGGTGATTTCTTCTTTCCTGATCATAGGAGTAGTGTGAAGCACCCTGTTGTTCTGTGCTCACCTAGTCAGTGCTGCAGCATCTTTGTAACTCTGGCACTGAGGATTTGAGCACTGATGACCTAATGCCAACATGATGAAATAGTCAATGACTTTGTTTCTGATTACAGAGCTTTTTTAAACATAGGCAAGTCCTTCATCATCTGTATATATTAGTTTGGTGTTCTGTCTGTTTAGAAGCTGAAGGTCCCTGAAATAAGAGGAAAACCTAATTATTGTGCCTACTGTGAAAGTGAGTTGCAGCTGGTTTGGTTATATTTGTGGTAGATGATTGAAATAGGGAGCAAGAACTCATTTTTGAGGTGGTTCGCAGATAGCATTTGTGGACTTTTATAAACTACCCATCCATATTTAAAAGTCTCAAACTAAAATTCATTTACCAAGGAACAGCAAAGTGTCCTGTTATTATTTACTGTACCTTTGTTCAGGAACACACTCACTGTTGCTGCTTTTATCAGTGATAACATTCTGGGATCTAATTTAAAATATCTATAGTTTTATGAAATTACCTTGATTTGGTAGTGTTTTCTTCAATATGCTTGGAGGCGAGAGAAAAGGACGGGAGGAAAGACTATGCTTGGTGAAGCTAATCTTCCTAGGCCCTGTGTATCAACATTTCTGTAGAGGACTGTGCAGAGCTATGCAGAAAATCTGTGCTAGGCTCCTGTTTTGAAACACTTGCAGAAGCCTCTCCCTCTGTGCTGAAGGCAGAGGGATCCTGGAGAGAATAATCCTTCCAAATATCCTCTGCTGAAGCTGACTAATTATCAGAAAAGTTAGGAAACTGTTGTGCCAAAAGTCGGTTTACTCAAGTTTCATTCTTTTGAATGTATGCTTTTCAACAGTTTACAAGAGGTTAACTAACAGAACAATAGCACTAGACTACTTGGCTCTGAAAGAGCCCTTAGTAGGGCAGCCCAAGGTACTCTCCTGCTTCCGCAAATAGGGCAAAGCCCCTTGCACAGGCCATAGGGAGGAGAGAAAAATGGAATCTCCTGCCTGTACTTACACAGTTGTCTAGCAGAAGGTTGGGAATACAGTCCAGGCCAAAGTCAGCATTTAGCCCATTAGGCCAGATTCCCTGGAAAACTGTGTAATAAATGTATATAAGTCCAACGGTATTTAAGCTTAAACTAGTGTCATAAGGTCTTGCTTTGTATGTAAAGAACCATTTTGTTGTTGAATGCTACTGAGTGAATGATGTTTTTACATGCAAGATTGATTCAGACAATGTTTCTGCAAAAGTTAGGTGGCTACTTGCAATGCTAAAATGGACACTTTCTCCAAAGATAAGAAATGTCTGGCTTCGTTGCTACTTCAGGAATTAAAAAAAAATTAAAAATTACACCAATAAAAAGGTCTTGCATCATGCCTAAGGTCATTAGCATCTGGCTTTGGGAAGCTGCCAAAGGGAATGAATTTCAAAGGCTGAGACTATTAGTTGAGAGCCTGCCAGTCCCAGGAGATCTTACCTCAGTCTTAGAGCAAGAGCTTCCTGGCAGATCTTAATAGCTGTGACAGTACTTTCAGTGTGAGGATATCACTTACAATTGAGTCTAGAACTACGCAGGACTTGGAAGAAACTTTTCTAGCACAATGAATGGCTCCAGGAAGTCACCCGAACCCAGCGCACGGCCTGCATGCAGGTGTTGCCTGCTCACATAGCTTCTCTCTGCTCCGGGGGAAAACAGATGCTTTTCTGCACCTGCTCTACTTTCAGCCCAGCTAAGAAGGATGCACTGCATTAATCTTCTATAGAGGTGACCAAGGCAAGGTGAATCTGCATGGTCTCTTCCCCAGCCATAAGCAGGCAGCTCTCTAGATGAGCACTGTTGTATATAAACCTGCAAGCCAAGAATAGTCCGTGCATATGCAGAGCAGCACTGCTCCTGCTCAGTCCTCCAAATACTTCTCCAGCCAAAAACCCCAATCTCTCCTAGCTAATCTGAAATGAATCACAGTCCGATTGTTTCATAAAGGCCCCTGCCTTTGTCAGGCACTGAGAGATGGATCTCTGGTTGAAGGTTATCTGCCTGTTAATGTGACACTGCAGATCAAAATAGGTGCCCATGCCTTCCAGCAGCCTTTAGAGACACAGAAGTGAGGACAGAGGAATGCAGGCTTTTCTGGGGTACAGACAGCTGCCCAGGGGCGTGCTTTGGAGCACATCCATTCATTTTAAAAGGGGAGCACGTGTGTGTGTGTGTTTTAGCACATAAATAAAACCAGAAAAGAACTTTGGCTGAGAGGCATGCAGGAAGTGAACTTCCAAAAAACCCTAATAAATAAAGCAAACCTGCAAGTCAAATACATCACTGGTTTAATTCCTTTTCTTCAGTGCTTTGTGTCCCTTTTCCAGTGTACTTTTGTGGTCAGTGTCAGTTATTGTCTCCAGACATTAAAAAGCTGGTGTCCTCACCTTATTACTGATGGAAATGTGAAATGCAGTGTTTACAGTAGATAGAGATCTTTGGTGTCATTTACAGATGGTAAAATAAGCGAGCATAAGCACAAAGGTATTTAATGGTTCACCAAAACCTGCCTTCTTTCACTTTCAAGTTCACTCTCCTGTTGTTCTCACCTGTTCTTAATAGATCATTGGTAATCCAGGTGTAATTGAAAGAAGTGCCTGAAATCACTTGCATGGCTATGTAAGTGGACAAAGAAACATGTGACATTTGCTCCAATAGTATACTGGTGTTGCTGTACATAAAGAGATTAAATACATCTTCTACAAATAAAAACCATCATTGTTCCAGAGAGATAAAAAGTTGGCATTTAAAACTTAACCATCACTCTTCTACATGAGATCATTGCACAGCAGAATGAATTTCACAAAACATAGTACAGATAATTTTAAAACAGGATGGATTACTGTCTTGCTTTAACCTCAGTAATGATGACTGGATACTGTTCCACCATGTAGAAGTGAAAGTTGATAGGTCTCAGTTCAGTTCCCATATGGATTCAGTTTAGTTCTCACATGGGAAGGTGTACACATTGCTGAAACTGCCATCTTTTTTCCTGTTCTTTTTTCTTTTTTTTTTTTTTTCCCCCTGGTAAATGAGATCATATTCATCAGGATCAGGAAAAGCAAAGATTTGAGTGAGCTGTGAAAAGAGAACATGTCTTTCTAGAGCTGGTCTCTCCAGAGCTAGATTTGGATGGCAGGTGGGATAGGGGGGGAGAGCGTACACACCTAGCCTGCCTGCAGGCCCCTTGAATGTCCATTTGATGCCTTTCCTCAACAGCTGAGACATAATTTTAAATGTCTGCTTGTGCTATCACGGAGCCTCTGGGGTTTGTTGTTTGAGGAGCCAGAGAATTTTTTGCAAGTAGAGAAAAACCTTTCTCTCATATGGTTGAGGTTTGTTCATTTTAATTGCACGTTCAGCAACATCTTTTGTGCGGTTTCATCTGTAGGGTGAAAATTTGAAAGTGACACACAAGTCACTTAAGTATTTTAAAAACATTAACAATGTTGTTATGCTTAAGTTTAACTTTAAATAAACCACTTAAGTTAGAAATAAAATATTTTTAACACAGATGAAGCAGTTTGAACCTCCCCAAAAAAATTATTAAAAGGTGCTGAAATATTTTTCTAATATATATAACTTGACAATCTTTTTACTGTTAATATTAAGTGAAACTCAAGTTCAATGTTTTTAAAAATGAGATTATAAATTAAGCGAAAAAAAATTGTAAATACTTCTAAGTAAGTTAAAAGGAGCTCAGTGCAAATGTCACTCCTGCTGTGCAGCCCTGACTGCTTGGTGCGAGGTACTGGCATTGGTAATTGGGGGTATTTTTGCCTAAAGCATCACAGCAGGGTGCCGGACCTCCTGTCCCCTCTGTGTTCCCTAGGTGTGTGCTTGAGTGATGCTTCTGCTTCCTGGTAAAGAACGGTATGATTTCAGAGAGGAGGAGCAAATGCTCTTTAATATAGATGGCTGTCTTCTCCCAAGATTATTGTTATTTTATCGGCTCATTTCTTTGTCAGCTGTGTTTCAAAGTTAGCTGTGGGTTCAGAGCTTGGTATAGATGGTAAGAGGTCAGTGGGTAATTTCCAGTCCTGGATACAGTTGTTAGTCAACTGAGGTTTGCGAACTGCAGGTCTTTGATAAACACTCGTCGTTTCAAACTGTGCTTATTGTCTAGAGAGAGAATAAAGTAGGTATCTGGTGAACTGATCACAACTGTTGTTTACTTATGCTCATTGCGCCAGTTTTTGTAATTATGACTGGCTAGGTGCGATGCAACACATTGATTGGTAAATAAAAGAAGCAGCGTGTTCCACTGCTAATAGCTAGGCTGTGCAGAGCAGTTTCTAATTAGACTAAAGAAGCACCAAATGCTTGCATTGTCACAAACTGGCTTTCCAACAGTTTATTTACATCACAAAGTCTGTATATAAAAGTAGCTTGCATCCCTCCTTCCCTGTAAACACGTGTTTCACATTCTGTGAGGCCGATGCTTCCCAATGAATGTCATCCAGATAATGTAGAATCTTTCTCCAGATTATGGAGAAAGCATCTTGATAAACAGAATACACAATTTCTATGGCTAGAAATGAGTTTTTAGAGCTTTCTAAAGAAGCCAATTTTTTTTAATAGATGTATTGCAAAGGCTCTGCTATTTCTCTTTGCTGGCCAGTATAATACGATGTTTCTGCACAAAGATGTCTTTTTCTAAGTCTATGGAAGAAGAGTTTGTAAAGGCAGGAGGGATTGTAGCTATACACTGCTATTTTTATAAATAGCAATTGTCACTCGCTTGCTAAAATGGTGGTCAGGAGAAAGTGCTATTCTTGGGAGGAGAATGAAGCCACAGAGCTGAGTGAATGACAGGCTGGCTCTGTCACGGGTTTGTTATGTAACTTTGGGTAAATCACAAATTTGCTGGTTTGTAAAAGTGAGATAATGCTAAGCTTACAGTGAGCGTTGTGATGGTTTATTGGGGGGGGGG